>LPNX011057367.1:29957-61293 GCA_001517045.1 Pseudotsuga menziesii
GGGGTGGTCTTTAAATAGTGTTAGGATAGGCATAGGGTTAGGTTAGGAGTAGTAGTTAGGTTGTTTTTTTGTTTTTAAATTTGACAAAACGTGTGTCCCTGGCACGTGGCCGTACGATAGAGTACGGACCGGCCGGTTCCATACGGAACCGGCCGGTTTAGTGCCCGGTTTGGTCCAATTTCCGGTTTTTTAAATTTTTTTATGTGACCGGATCGGTCAACCCTGTGAACCGGTCATACCAGCCGATTTTGCCGGTTTCGATAACACTGCATGGTACACATGTTTTCCTTAGATGTAATGGGTCTTGGAAGGTTGTCTTCGGATGTAACCAATCCTAGTGTGGTACACATGTTTTCCTTGGATGTAATAAGTCCTTGAGGTTATCCTTGGATGTAATCAGTCCTGGTGTTGTACGCAGGTTGTCCTTGGATGTAATTAGTTCTTATGTGTGTTTCGATGTTGGAGATGATGAGAGGTCACGAGGCACTTGCTGTGCGCCTAGGCGGTTCTCACACAGTGGTAGATGCAGGTCATCATTGAGACGTAATGAGTCCTGGTGTGCTCCTATGTTTGTAGAACATAGGTTGACCGTGAGACATAATGCACTTGGTGTGCTCTTAAGGGATTCTCGCATAGTGGAAGACAAAGGTTGTCTTGGTGACGTGATGAGTGTTAGCGTGCTCCTATGTTGGTAGAACAGTGGTGATTTGTGATATGCATTTGGGTTGTGCTTCGTGTATGATGATGAGATGATCTAGATACGATGAGATGACGGTAGGAGACGCAGGTGATTGTAGTGACAATATAATGGACGTGCCTAAGCGGTACCTATACAATGGCTTGCTTGTGGATATGATGAAGACCTAGATGAGGACTATGCCTACACCCAACATGAAACATGGATAGCTCTGTAGAAACTTCTGATGACAGATAGATCCGACAGATGTCACTATTCAATGATCGACAAGATGAGGACTATGGCAGCAACTACGATGATGATTCCGTGATGATGACGTGACCAACTGTGTTGATGACTGTGGCAAGAGAATACTTTCCTAGTTAAGAGGGAGTGTTGTTGTATTTGTAACTTTGGAAGATATTTTGATGTATATTATCATTGTATGTTGTTGTACTTCCATCGGAGATGTGTTTCCCTCCTTTTGGATGATTGTATATGGTCCTTGAGGTACAACCTATGTTGTAAGTCAAGGCAATAGTCCTCAGTTTAATATAAAGAAATGTATTTTTGTAGTCTCCCTAGATGAAGTCGGCCTTGCTAGGGTAATAGGTCGGCCCAATCATGTTTTAGGTCAATCACTTGATAGGTGTTAATAGGGAGCACCCTCCCTCATTTATACACACACTTACTCGCTCAAGTTCGCATGAGTAGAGAGAGAAGAACAAAGAGGAGAGAGAGAGTTGCAAAAGACTTCTTATACTTGGGTTTTTCCATATTGTGATATTGCCTTAGTGAAACCAAGCCATATGGAAACATGAAAGTGGTTGTTAATCATTTCATAACTTAATCAATTAAAAACTAATTTAAAAAAAATTCTGAAACAATCAAAACTTGTAAACTCTCTTTGATTGCCAAATTGAAAATTTCTTGGAAGGAAAGATTGCAACATCGTTAGATTGCTCCTCAAAGAACGACATACTACTATTACACTGGGCCCAATAGTTATTATTTATTATTAACAAGTAACTAAGTAAAATTAAAATACATGCTCGACTTGGTTGTTCCAACGTTTAACTTGTTGTCGCGTGCCCAATTTATGGTGTTGTCACTCCCGTCAACCCTCTAAATTCACTAAATGACTCCTCTTTCACACCTGTCGGTCCTCAAATTCTAACTGACCTCTCAACCCTCTAATCTCAGCAACTGCCCTCAAATCTCTGCGACTGCTCGACTGTTCTTGTAGCTTTAGGGAACCTATAGCAGTTACCAAAAATCGAAACGCCAATTTTGGAGCCCCCACGTTTCCAATTTTTTTTCGTCGAAGTTCCCTAAATGTTCTGAAGTTCCAGAAACTGTTCCCAGTGAATTAGGGACGTTTCATTCTGGTTCCTAAATTCCCTAGAACGTGGGAAGCTCCGGAACGAGTTTGTAAAAAGGTGGGAACGGTCTTGTCAAATAGAGGTTCACGTCCTTTAGTCAAGATGTGTCTCTTCATTATTATCGCTTCTATATATATATATGGTACAACCCTATCTGGTTGGACTGTTAAGAGTCAAATTCGACTTTCATGATGAATAATAAAATAGGAATAAAATGATTGATGATGATACAAAATTACAATGAATCTCGCCTTTATAAGGCTTGAGCAAACATAGTGAAGGGTTACGCCCTTTCACTAGTAAACTAATAATCTATTTATTTATAAATAATAATATTATTTAAATATTCACAACATTGCCTTTCTCTTGGGAAAGCTTTGTCCTCAAAGCTTGAGTATTTTCCTAATGTCGTCCTTCATTCTGATTCTGTGTTGGTATTAGAATCAGACAAGATTTATTGTGCAGAGACTTTCACTTCTTTTCTATTGATGATTCTGCACCGTATTCTCTGACTGTTCCTACATTTATGGCTTGGGGTCCAGTCATCACCGCATCGACGACATATGTTTTTCTTCTTTTTTCTATTATCAAAGTAACTGTTAGATGTTTTCGACCTATTTTCAATTTCATAGGCATATGATTGAGGTTTGTGGCATTGATGACCGTGTGACCAATTATCTTCACAGTACCTACATTGTGTCTCTTTTTCTTGTCGATAATAGTTATTGCCTCTTGTTTTTATTCCTTCCAATTTGCGTTCTGCGGTTTTTGCTCTATGTCTTGCTACTTCTATGTTAGGTATGTCATTCAACTTTAATTTTTTTTGTAGGTATGGTTTAAGACCTCCTAAACAAGTTTCGAGTCTTTGTTTGTCAGATAACCCAAATACTCGTGTCGATAAGGATTCCCACTGAAGTGTGAATTCCTCAACGCTTTTGACCTGTTGTAATTTGGTAAGTTTACTGAAAAATTCATCTTCTTTGATTCCTTGAAACCTATTAAAAAAATCATTTTTAAACAAGTTCCAGGTGTAGGCAAAAATAGAGTTGTCGAAATACAATGGAAGTGAAGACCAATGCGTTGCCTGGCTAAACAAATGCGTTGGTATCAGACCAATGCGTTGCTCTGATACCAAATGGTACAACTGTATTCGGTTGGACTGTTAAGAGTCAAATCCAACTTTCATGATGAATACTAAAATAGGAATAAAATCATAGATGATGATACAAAATTACAATGAAGCTCGCCTTTATAAAGCTTGAGCAAGCATAGTGAAGGGTTACGCCCTTTCACCAGTAAACTAATAATCTATTTATTTATAAATAATAATATTATTTAAATATTCACAACAATACATATCTTCATTACAATGTTGCTTTTGTCATCTTGGCTAGAAAAACGATAGCTGTTATAGCATTTGTATTTTTATAGAACCCTCATTCAAATCAATATAAAAAATCAATTTCTTTGGGATCACTAATAGATTGACGAATACTGAAACAATAATAAATGTGGAGCTCATTTAACCATGGTGATGATCAATCACCTCCCAACCATAGACAAAATTATTGTCTCCTCCAAGTTCACACCTTCCAATAGAGATTGATGTACATCCAGACAGTAGTAGCATAAACCCCAAGAAAAGATAAGAGAAACTTCTCCAAAGTGGAGAACCCCAAAAATGTTTTCTCTAGTTGCAGTAGTGAACTTCTCCTTGCTTGAGCGACTTTCTTGAGTGCTTGATGATGAAAATGAAGTGAGGCGCCTTCTATTTATACTTTATGTTTGTTGGAAATTTAATTTTCCATTGGGGTCGACTTGTCTTCTTTACTGGGGTTCTAGATTCTTCTGGGGCCGACTTGTCTTTTGGATTCTTTTGGGCCGACTTGTCTTCTAGATTCTTTTGGGCTGACTTGTGAGGATGTGCCTCATGTAGCTACTACAATAACACTCCCTCTTAGCTAGGGAGGCATCATCATACTGAAACTAGTGTTATCGGAACTGGACCGGAACCGGCAAAACCGGTTGATCTGACCGGTTTACAGGGTTGGCCGGTCCGATCAGCAAAATAAAATCATAAAACTGGATTTTTTTCCAAACTGGGTACGGAACCGGCCAAAATCGGCCAAATCGGTCAAAACCGACCGAACCGGCCGGTCTGGACTGGGTACTCACGAAACTCAATTTAAAAAAAAAAACCAAAAAATTAAACTTTGCTGATGTACTTTGGAGCCTCCTTGTTAATCTACTTTGGTTCAGAACCTTAGAGATGTATTGCACTAGGTGCTATTTTGGATATTTGCACCCATATTTGCTATATATATGAGAAACTTTGTATATTTCTGTATTAATGGTTTGGATTCATATGTATGCACATGAATATATATGTTTTTTTACAAAATATGAATATTTTATGTATTTTTTAGTCAGCCGGTTTTTTACTTGGTTTTTTGCCGGTTCCGGTCCGGTTCACATTTTGGGCTTCGTCGGTTTAATGACCAGTCCGATTCTGATAACATTGACTGAAACACATCTGGATATCATTAGTACATCATGGTTGTCTCAAACATCTATATATCATGAGGAAGGTATTCCAAGACAAGCTTAGTTCATTAAGAAGTGTTTACATGTATCAACTCCACCCAGTCCATCGAGAATGTTCCTCAGCTCAACCCAGTCCATCGGGGAACATGCATCGACTCATCGTGCCTCAGCTCAACCCATTCCATTGGGGAACATGTGCTAGCTCATCGTGCCTCAACTCAAGCCAGTCCATCGAGGAACATGCAGCAAGGAGTTCACACAGAACTGGGGAGTCCACATAGAACTCATGAATCCACACAGAACTCAAGAGTCTACACAGAACTAAGGAGTCCACACAGAACTCGGCCTTCCCTCTTAGCAAGGGATATAATCATGGATCCAACCTCCCCACTCCATCTTAGAGTGCGGGGGAGCAAAGTCAACCTTCCCTCTCAATGAGGGATACATTCTCTACTACACCAAGCCATTCACGAAAGTATATGCAAACTTTATCTTGGGAAGCAATTTGGTAAGAATATCTGCAGTCTGGTCATCTATTGGGATATACTGTAGCTCGACCACACCTCTTTGCACCATATCACGAATGTAGTGATATTGAATATCAAAATGTTGACTGTCTCTGCAGTACTGAGTGCTACAGAGGTCTGCTTCTTGCTGCACCAGGAAATCGCGACAAATCCTAGATTCAAGCAACACTAGGAGGTGCTCTTCCTATCCACAACATTCTCGACCCAATTAGGGAAAATCCCTACAATCTCAAGTCACCACATGAAGCATATTTTAGGCCATATCCCATAGTGCCACGCAAATATATCAACACATGTTTTGCAACAACCCAATGTATTTGTCTCGACTTGCATATGAACTGGCTGAGGGCACCTACTGCAAAACATATATGTGGTTTAGTGTTGACCAAATACATCATGTTAAACTAGCAGCAACAAGGAAGGTCTTCTTGCATGCAGAGGACTTAAATTAGGAAGCCAATTGTATTTAATTATTTTTCCTAAAATAATTAAAGTGATCTAATTGTTTATTGACTTTAAGTGAAAGTGATGTTAGGGTTTCGCTTTACCTAAAGTTATAAATAGAGATCAATTGGTGGAGAGGACACAGTTGCATTTCGATAGAGACGGAGGAAGAACTGTGAGAGAATTTTGGTGAAGAAGACGAAGGAGCACTAACTCAGGAAGACAACAATAAATTGCAGAGGAGAGAGACAAGATACTTTGGCGGAGGTACACCATACAACAACAACAACAACAACACCGTACAGCCGTACAACAACAGACCCTACAGCAACAAGCTGCCTTGGGAACCGTGCCATCTCACAGTTTTTTTCTCAGGGATTTTTGGGTGTTTCAATTTTGCCATCTAGGGCATAAATCGATTTTCTGATATTGTAAAAGCTTTGTATTTCCTTAATAAAAATATTCTCTCATACTGCTGCACCGATTTTCCCATCTCGGGTTTTGTTTGGGGGTTTCTACCCAAAAAGATTGTGTCGTTTCTATTGATGTGATTGATGTTGTAAATGGTTCTCAATTTTATATTCCGCTGCATATTGTAAAGAAGTTCATGTGTGGTTATTTCAGTTAAATTTAAATATACTGTTTTAGCCCTAGATGTGCTTTAAAGGAAAATTTACATGGTATCAGAGCTCTGGTGAGCTAAAGTTGAGAGATTTGCAACAACAGTGATAGATTAGGGGCAGATCTATTGAAGACACAAACCTACAGGTAACACTTCACTATGACTGTGAAGTTGACAGTTGAGGATAGACTCTAGGGGGCACAGAACTTTCCTACATGGAAAGAAAGGATCACAAGGATCCTTAACGTCAATGATGCAAAGGAGCACATTGACTTTACAAAAGTTGTACCCACAGATCCGGTAGATCTGATAGCTTGGAAGAAGATTAATTCTAGAGCCATGTTGACTATCGTGGATGGAGTGAAGGACCATATAGTTCCTCTCCTTTCTGGTAAGAAGACCGCAACAGGGATGTGGACGACTTTGGAGAGTTTGAACCAAAGCAAGAACGAGAACCAGAAGATGGTGCTGGAAGAGAGGATGCACAACACTAAGATGGCCAAGGGAGAAGGAGTGGTGCCTTATCTCACGAGGCTCACACAGATCAAGGATGAGCTTGGAGCTGTTGGCTCTAAGATAGTGGATGATGAGCTAGTTCAGATAGCCCTCAATGGCTTCTCTAAGCCATGCGACACCTTTGTCAAAGGTGTTGTGGCTAGGGAGAAACTCCTTGATTGGAAGAGACTATGTGATGACTTTGTGAAGGAGGAGATCCGCATGGGTCAAAGATCAGGCTCATCCAGCAGTGCCCCATAGATTGTGCATGAGGAGGTTCTAGTCCTTACAGGGAAGAGCAAGGGTAAGGCAAAGAGGAAGAAGGATGGTAAGAAGAACCTTGATGTGTCAAAGGTCAAGTGTTTTATTTGCCACAAGTAGGGACACTTTGCCTCCCAGTGCCTAGACATGAAGAAGAAGAGTAACACCTAGATGGATGGATCTGCAGAGGTGGATCAATTCAGCAGGAACTTCGATGAGGAGTTTTGCTTGATAGCTTGCATGACAAGCACCACAGGGAGCAACATATGGTACATTGACAATGGAGCATCTAATCACATTATTGGGCAGAAGTGATTCTTCAGAGACTTGCAGGAGGGTGGAACAAGGATCCATGTTGAGCTGGGTGATGATGTGCGGTATCAGGTGCAGGGAGTTGGCATGTTTCATTTGAGAGGGAGTCTGGTAAACCCCTTCGTTTTGCTGATGTGTTATATGTTTCAGGACTGACCAAGAACCTTATATCAGTCTCCACTCTAGAGGACAAGGGATATCAGGTGAAGTTTCATGACCATAGAGTATATATTAGGCCCAAGGGGTTAGATAGGAGCTTGGATCGGGTGATTGGCCGGAGCGTGAAAGTGTACAAACTACACTTTGAGCCCGCAAAGGCTCTAGCAAGCAGCAGTCAGGGTGAGTTGTGTCATAGGAGGATGGCACACTTACACCATGGAGCACTGAGGCACTTGAGACAGGCTGTCATTGGAGTTCCTCATGTACCGGAGGAGAAGCATAACCACTACAAGGGTTGTGCTTTGGGGAAGAACATCAGAAAGCCTTTCCCACAGAGTGAGCACAAGTCTAAGGAGCCCTTGGACTTGGTGCATTCAGATGTATGCAGACCTATGGGTGTTCATTCTTTCAGTGGTTACAGTTACAGTGTAACCTTCATTGATGACTATTCTAGGAAAACCTGGATCTATTTCTTGAAGGCCAAGTTAGAGGTCTTTGAGTGGTTCCGAGAGTTCAAGACTCTCGTGGAGAACCAAATAGGAAAGAGGATTCAGGTGTTGAGGACAAACAACGGAGGTGAGTACACCTCCAATGAGTTCATGGAGTATTGTTCAGTAGAGGGGATCAAGAAAGAGCACACTGTGCCCCATAACCCGCAGCAGAATGGAGTTGCAGAGCGGAAGAGTAGGACTATGGTAGGAGCAACCAAGGCCATGCTATTTGATCAAGGATTACCACTATTCCTTTGGCTCGAGGCATACAAGACTGCAGTGTACATTCAGAACAGGTGTCCCCACACAGCTTTGGGGAGGAAGACACTCGGGGATGTCTTTAGAGGCACTAGGCCAGATGTGAGTCACATTCGCATATTTGGAAGTGTTTGCTATTGTCATGTTCATGTTGACACTAGGGAGAAGTTGGACCCTTTTGGAGAGAAGGGGTTACTTGTTGGTTATAGCGAGACTTCGAAGGCATACATATTTTACATTCCTGTCGCAAGAGGACAGGGCCTTGCAGAGATCTATGGACTTACTACCAGAGCAACAACCAACAAAGGACACGGGGGTCAAGTTGGAATATCCAGAGGTACAGGTACAGACATAGGGCACAGGTTTTGGTAGTCAGAGGGAGTCAGGTGGACATGATCCTCCTATCTTTGATGGGGAGGATGAGCAACAACAGGAGAGGGACATCTAGCAGTCGCAATAGGTAGACACTAGGCCAAGGCCTAAGTGGTTTAGGTCCACAGTACAGGATTCCAGGCAGGTGGATCTTCCATTGAGATCTTTTAGACGGAGTGTACTACCAAAGAGACTCAGTTATATGGCATTGATGACAGAGTTGATTAACTCTAAACCTTCCAGTTTCGAGGAGGTTGCACAACATGACGTGTGGCAAGAGGCTATGGTTGAGGAGTATGACTCCATTAGGAAAAACCAGGTATGGGAGGTTGTGCCAAGGCCACAAGGGAAAAAGGTGGTGGGATCCAGATGGATCTACACATAGTAGACGAAAGCGTGGAGAATTTGCCTTTGCAGAAGGGTGCGCCCTCCTAGGGTGAATTCCACTATGCTCTTTCCAAGATAAAACTGAGGTTGCAAAACTCTCAAGTATGGAGCCCTAGTTTCTAACAATGGCTTCTTCTAGCACTGCTTTGATACCGTGTTAGATTTTATAGATAGCAGTATAATTTCAATTGCATCAAATAAATAGGATCACTAAAAGAATAACCAAGCACATAAACAATGGACACAAAAATTTTGATCTGGGAAACCATGAAGGGGGAAAACCCAACAACCTTCTTATAGAGATAATCAGTTCAAAGAGCAGTGTACATCCAGATACTAAGTAATCACATATAGCAGAAGATAAACCCCAAGAATAAAAGATAAACTCCTCCAATAATAGTGAATCCCAGAAAGTCTTCTCTTGCTGCAGTAGTGAACTTGTCTCTTGCTTGAAGCGAACTTGCTTGGTGAAAATGAGTGAGGGGCCTTCTTATTTATACTTGACTTTATGTTTGCTTGTTCACTTTAACTGGGGCATTCTTGCACACTTAATCTGGGCCGACTTGTCTTTGATGCACAATAATCATTGTTTATTATTATATTTTATGGAGCCCACTTGGTGAGGATGCCTCTTACAACTACTACATCTCTCTATGTTCCTATACATAAATGAAATGCTGGCTGCACTTCATGCAGTGGCTTAGTAATGTCAATATCTCCTCGGTATGAAGGTCTTGATCAAAATTGACCATGGAAACATGAAACATTATTTGTAGCACTACACTAACATAGGAGCAAAATAAATGGATAGACAAGCTTCAAGCTCATGACTTACAGATGCTTTAAATGGATAGACAAGGGAAAAACAGTGTGGTTACAGATGCTCTATATTGACAAGATGAACTGGCAACCTTCATTTCCATTTCAATCAGTCCACGTGCTTGGATACTAGACCTTTTTGCAAACTACATAACTGTGTGCATCACAATTCAACTGCAATAGGGCAATATAGATGGGAATAAAAACCAAACTTTGGACTGTTAGTAATGGTGTCATTCTTTTTAAAAGCTATATCTACTTATGGCATGGCTCTCCTCTTACACAACAAACTCTTCAACATGGGTATGCATATTGCTCCATTTGACATGTAGGTTTCCACAAAAGCTACACGAATCTCCTTGAACTTTTATTGGCTTGAATAAAGTTTTTCTTCTGCCACATAGATTGTACAGACTATTATGCCCTTTGTTGGAATGGGTACCCCCATTGGACTAGAAGTTGGGGACAATTTTCTCTATCTGGGAGGACACGACGGCAATTAATAAGGTGGAAAAGTGAATAAGGTAACATTAATCATTTAATGCAATTGTAACTTCTATTTTAGAAGTCATTTCTATTTTCCATTTGTAAATCCTAATGTAAGGGGACAGATTGTAATCAGTTCTCCAATGCCTCCACAGATTAATCTTTGTTGTAATCCCGACTTTCCTAGCCTTTTAACTTGTCAAAATTATAGTGAGCTCGGGACGCTTCTCTCCAAGCTCTTTGAGTATAGAAATACAATTTTAAAACAAATTAAATAATTCGTTTCTTTGGGTCCGATAGACCAAAGTTTGGTCTGAGTGGACGTTAACCATCATCATCATCATCATGATGTGTGCAGTTTGGGCAATCCCTCTTGCATTTTACTTTCTTATGCAAGTGTTCATTGGTTTCACTGTCATGCACAGATCAAGTCATGAGTATGACATTCACTAAACGTGTATACTTATGATGGTTGTTTGTTAGTATCAGTTTTTGCATATGCAGATTAGCTGAACTTAATGGAACACAACATGGTAAAAAGGATAGCTTACTATGCATATTTATGAGGCTTTATGAGATCTATAGCTGATTGGGATCCTTTGTACAGGATTCCTGATATGCAATCAATCGTGTAAATTTCTCAACAAAATTCATGAATTCCCAGCATACGGTTTTCATAATTTGTGGCTACATTCTCTATTCCTATCCAGAAAGCAAGTTTTTGTATCTTGGAGATACTTTTTTGTTCCATCTGCTTTTTGAATGCCACATTTACAGGTCCAAGGTTGAGCTGTAAATTTTAATTTGTTTAAGCTTCGTAAAGTTATATCATTTGGAAAGTACACTTCATGATTTGGCACTGCTTTTGTATTCCTCTATCAAGAGAGAATCTTTATTTTCCTGTCTTTGTTACGTTGTTTAAGCCTTTAATCCTCCTTTGTAAGTCACGTCTACATGCACAATGTAAACTTTGGATTCCCTATCATGACAAAGTCTTGTCTTCTTGAAAATTTCTTGCTGTGCTATTTCTGTCTTGATAAGATGTGCTTTGGTATGCAAACCACACCTTTCGTGAAGCCATTTAATTCTAAATGCCTTCAATCTTTTACATCGTTTTCTTTCTGTAGTCAATTAAGATGCAAATGCCAACTTGATATGATGTGTTCTTCAATATTGTATTAAAATATCTTGACATGGTATGCAGTTTCTGTTTGTGTTTATTTCTAATGTGCATTTTTACTGTTTACCTGAGATCCATTGCTGATTCTCTCTTAATGCTCCCAGATGTGCTCTGATTGTGTTGTAATTGAATTTTTTTTCCCTTAATTCAAAATTGACACGTTTTATATTGTGTTAATTTACCTTTCATGGTTTGCAGGTATAGGTTGGCATTTGGTACAAATGAGAAACTGCAACTTGGATCTCTTGTCAGTGCTTTTACACATGCTCGCTGTGCATTGGTTGCAGCTGCTAAGTGACTTCAAAGATTTTCATTTCCAGTTACAAGGGATAAAAAATGCAGCAAGGGGGTATTTTGCTAAGTTCTTGTTTCTTCTAATATTTAAAGTAAATTTGTACATTAATAGTGAAGGGACGAGTAGCAAGGAGCACCTGCACACTGTTTTTTTGTTACAAGTGAACACCTTGCATTGTTATTGTTCACTATGGATGATGAAGATGAGTAAATTTCAGGAATCAAAGATATGGGGGTATTTCATGTTGAAACCATTCCTACTAACTTTGTCATATTAGTTGATGTTACAAAGTCTTTGCTAAATTAGGGATATCATGGTTGTGGGTTTTTGATGTATTAGGCATTATTTGAGGCTGATGTTTATGCCCATGCAATTTTGTTGTATCTACACCCTGTAGTATTCATTCTCACGTTGCCATTGGTTGTGTTTTGAACTTCTTAGTAAAAGGTTGGTGCTTCAGGACCAGCTAGCAAAATGCTCTACATCCACAACCGATTAACAAAGATGGTAGTGTTTGTTAAAGTTAGTGCAGCTAGGAGACCCATTCTCAGAGAGGATGGTACCCTAGTCAATTAACTAGGACATAGTAAGATCCTAGAAGGTACCCTAGGGCCCCCAGTAGTCTCTTGGGGTTCTTGGTTTGGGACCAAGCAGGTTGATGCCATGGCAAAGCCCCTAGCATGTGGCTAGGGCCCCTATATGCCTATAGGGTATGTTGGTCTGGTACCAGGGACATGATGTCCAAGTAGATCCTGCAGGAAGAGACAAAGACATTCCTAGTCTGGAACCAGGCAAACTCTTGGTCTAAGACCAAGTAGGTCCTGCAGGTGGTTGATCAACTTAGTACCGAGAACCATTCTTTGGGAGAATGGAGGACCTGATCAGGGTCCAAGTAGTTGATCAACAAGATTAAGTTTGGGATTGAAATTCAGCCTGGGGCTGAGAGCCATTCTTTAAATAATGGAGGATCTTGGTCAATTAACCAAGATAATGATGTGTGATGTTCTCTCTCCTAATAAGTTACTGCTAGGGTGTTTCTCAAGGGACTGGCCACCCCTTGATGATGCCCCTAGCACCTAACCCTTAGGAGCAGTATTGAGGACCAAAGGATCGTACCATCCGGTTTGGATCTTCCCCTTATATAGTGATGATAAAACATATGAAACAATGTACCTTGAGAGAGGGAAACGATTAAAGTCCTTGGTCTTGTTGGTCCTATAGGTAAAAGGTAAATGTTTGTCCACCGTTATGGTTTACCTTGATCTTGTGGGTATGTGGGTTGTCTTATTGTGACCCCTTTGGTTGACTCATGGTTCTTTAGCTTACTTGGTCCTAACACTCTTATTGTGTGTGTACCTTTGTTATGATGTCTCTTACCTTATGGGTTTTATCCTAAGTCATATTTACTTTATGGTTTTATTAATAAAACCTTTGACCGTTTACTTTATGGTTTATTTAATAAAACCTTTGGTCCATTTTACCTTGTGGTTTTATTTTCTGACCATTTGACCATTCTTTTAATTTATGTGGACTTTTGATTTACTACCCTAAGTCACTTTATTTTATAGTTTTATTTTATAAAATATTGGACCATTTTATTTATATTTGACCTAGGGTATCCTATCTTAAGGATAAGCCAAGGTTATAGATTTCCACCCGTGTGTCTCTACTGCATATCATCCTTCGACTCTCATAGCGTGACTAGGTCCTTTCTCTTGCACCCGCGATTCCTTTTCCTCCACGTGGCTGTTCACTCGACGTGATTTCTGACATGTCTCCTTTTGTGTGACTGTTTTCCTTCAGCATGAACCCCATACTGCACTCTTTGTCATCTGCGTATTCCTCTGCGTAATTGAGTTCTTTCTGCACCTGCATGAACCTGCAACAACTGTATTCTTCCTTAGCAGTGTCTGCTCTCTGCGTGATCTCCCAGAGTGTCTGCCCTCTGTCTGCTCCCTGCTGCCTTGAGTGACTATGTGCTGCTGCTCCTGCGCATTTACACCTGCGTGACTGTGTTCTTACTCGAGTGTGACTATCTCTCCACCTACAGCATGAGTTTCACCTTCAGCATGGGTTATGGGTTTTCCCAGAGTGACCATGAGTTTCACCTTCAGTGTGGATTATGTGTCTCTTCCCCAGCGTGACCATGAGTTTGTTTTTCAAGTGTGGATTATGTGTTTCTTCCCCAGCGTGACCATGAGTTTGTTTTTGAAGTGTGGACTGTGGGTTTTCCCAGCATGACCGTCAGTTTGCCTTTCAAGTGTGGACTGTGGGTTTTCCCCAGCGTGACCGTGAGTTTGTCTTTCAAGTGTGGACTGTGGGTTTCCCGGCATGACCATGTGACTGTGTTAGCACAACTGTGTAAAAGTATGACTGTGTGTCTCTGCACAATGTGACTGCATCCTTACTTAGCATGACTCTGTGTCCTTTGACAGCATGACTGTACTGGGTATGACTATACTTGTTGACTAAGAAGTTTGGGTCAGTATGCTTATGCTTTAAATCTCTTAAGCTCTCTCTCAAGGTACAACAATTGTTTACCCAATTGACTTGTCCCTTCGGTGATAAGATCAAATCTAAAATATCTGAGTATAAGGCTGATTCAAATATTGACTATGATTCTTTACTGCTTATATCTCCTGTAGATTACTTAATCATGTTGTTACTGTACATGACATTTGATGAATCTCGAGGACCAACTTTAACACAGTGACTAGTGACTAATGGAGCGTTAAGTTCAAAGAGATGAAAATTATGTTTGTTTTATTAAAGTTTAAATTTATTAGAGCAGTACTATTCTGAATCTATTTTATAATTATGTTTATTCATTAAAGTTTATTACTTATGTTAAAAACTCCTCTAACCCTAAAACTTCAACAATGTTGTTGTTACTACTTTCATTATAGTTATTCCCAATGGTAAACACACATTTGGTTGATAGGATCATGCATGGTAAATGATGGTAGTGTATTTGTGGTTTTATGTTTGATCTTTGAAGATGTGTTATTTTATTATTATATTTTGTCGTTGTGTACAACTTTTATGACAAGTACGCATTCAGATGTTCCTGAATGCACTTTTGTTCCCATTGATAATATTGAAGGACATGCTTGGTTGTTTAAAGGAATGTTGCCAATCTGCAAGCAAGACATGCGCATTAAGTACAAAACCATTTTGAGTTGTATCTTGTATATTTGTTACAGGTGTTGTTGTCCAAGTCTTATTTTTGATAATCACAATTCCTATTGTAGAAAATCACGATTCCTATCACAATTTGGAGTCAATGTGATTCCTATTAGACCTTAAAAGTGTTCAAATTTTAATTCATGATTGTAGATCCACACTTGTATTCTACCTGCTAATTGATTATGAAAATATTGAGAAACACCATTTAAAATTTTGAAACAATTGTATAGATTAGGTTGGTAGACACTACATATTAGAATTTTAGAATTCGTCAAGTAACGATGTAAACTAGGGAAGTACTATATATACAAATCAAAACCACGTTAGACATTTGTAGTAACTGTCACAATTTTACACGAAAATAATAATTACAAATAACTACTCCGATAGTTTTTCTCGATTATCTTTAATAAAATAAGGGGTCAATGCATGCAAGAAATAGGAAAGTGTAACTCCCTAAGAATTGTATCCCACATATGCCAAAAACAATGGGACATATTTTAAGCACACTACATATGCTTTCACCAGCACACACCAACACACGCCACACCAACACCAACACCAACACACACCAATCACTCTTCTTTTTCATTCTTCAAGTGTTGCGTCCCACATGTGCCTAGAATATGTGTGACACATGTTATGAATACATGCCGACATCTCCTAGGGGCCCAACTCATTTTTTAAACATTAGTAACTCATTGACGATTAATCAATAGTCAACCAATCAAGTCTAGTTTATAAATAGAATTATAGAAAATAGAAAATCCATAAAAGTAGGAAATGGCATCCCACATATGCCAAAAACAATGGGACATATTTTAAGCACACTACATATGCTTTCACCAGCACACACCAACACACGCCACACCAACACCAACACCAACACCGACACACACCAATCACTCTTCTTTTTCATTCTTCAAGTGTTGCGTCCCACATGTGCCTAGAATATGTCAACACATGTTATGAATACATGCCAACATCTCCTAGGGGCCCAACTCATTTTTTAAACATTAGTAACTCATTGACGATTAATCAATAGTCAACCAATCAAGTCTAGTTTATAAATAGAATTATAGAAAATAGAAAATCCATAAAAGTAGGAAATGGCATAAATTGATGGCTAATGGCGAACAATTTGAGAGCATCATAAAAATTGACGATTAATCAATAATCAACCAATCAAGTCTAGTTTATAAATAGAATTATAGAAAGTAGAAATCCATGTGATTCCTATTAGACCTTAAAAGTGTGATTTCTATGGTTAATGGTGAACGCTATGATAACATCATAAAAAGAAATAGTCATCTGTGAATAATGTATTCACCAAACAAAGCTTTTTCTTTTAGCATATTGAAATCCACCTTTATTGGGGACTTGATCAGATTGTTGGTTAGCTATGAATCAATCCACCTTTATTGGGGACTCGACCAAATTGTTGGTCAGCTATGAATCAAAGGGAATTAAATCTAAGACAACTAGAGTCATCTGAGATAAATGGTAGCTGATGTCAGCATGCATGGAATAATCATGAAAAACGTGATTCTAGGAAAACTTTGATTAATTATAGAGGTAGAATTATGGACTCTACATTACAAAATGATGGTTGTAGTAGCCTTAAAATTTGCATGTAAATAGTGCTTAAGCGGTCAATTATGCATTTTTGATACAATATTAAATTCGAGATTGGCATTCCTGATTAAGAACATAAGCTTTAGATGCATTAGAGCTACAAATGTTAATCTTCAACAATTAAAAACCAATAATGACTTCAGTGGTTGCACTTGGAGAATAGCTCCACGGGATTTTTTCCTCCCAACCATAAACACTAGCTCATGTAGGTGTCACCTTGGTGCTGGCCAATGGAACATCATGGACAAGTTCACTGACTATGGCTTCGTTTCTTTATTCAGCACAACGAATGAACTGGCATTTAAATCTTTCTTACTATACAAATCACACTTGTTAGCTTCTCAACCCCCTCAAACTATACAACATAAGAAATAAAATCCCCTCCTTTGCTAAACATTATACTTTGGCCAAGGAATATTTGATGTTGGAAAATGAGGAATCTTGTTGTATCTTAATTTCCTCTTTATCTCAACAATTACCCATAAATTCGGTCATGGTTTTTTCGTACTTTCTTGGTTGCATACCCCCTAGGTGAAATTTAGCTTCCTTCTCCAAGATTGTAGAGATACCCATCCCCCAAAGCTTGCATGAACACTACCACGTGCATGGAGAGCATGTGCCCTCTCATGAAGCTTGGGAAAATAAAACATGAAACATTTAAGACAAAGATTAGGAATGCTTGGGATGAGGACATTCAGGGAACAACAAATTTTTATTTTTTCACTCACTGTGCTTCCCCACTCATTGGTTGGGATGCTGACATTTGGGCAACTACAAAATATTAAGTTTTTCACTCACCTTACATCTCCACTCATTGATTTTCGTTAAGGTGCTCATATGAAGTTATAACCCCAAGTGTATCTTACTATTTATTATTATTAGTATACGTTTATTTGAATATAATTAAATGGCATTTCACTAACCATCGTACCATATACACATCATGTCCAACATCCATGTGGGGGTATCACATGCCTATCGATGTTATGATGATAGTGTTGAGGTTCAACCTTGCACTTACTCGTTGTATTAGCTACATATCATATATTTGTCATTGTATTCACAAGGTACATTTGAGACTTGATCAACTCATTGTATAGAGTATGATCAACCAAATTTTGATCCTTATCACAAGTTAATTTTAGAGTCGGATCCATAGGGGTAGCATATGGATTTGTTGTCCAATAGCTAAAATAACCACAATGTACTTACCTTGTCCAAATGAGACTTTTTGGCAATTTGTCAAACCTCCAGTCCCAAAAGATAGTTCAACATACCAATGTCATTCATGTTAAGCCCATTGACCAATTTCTTCTTACATCGGAAAATGAGTTGGTCAATTTTTTCAATAAAAATAAAGTCATCCATAGAGGACAAATTCAAGCATACTGGATTTATCATATAGAAAATAAAGATTAGAGTCTACACAAGTCTTAAAGAAACTCTACTTAAATAAATAGTCATTGATTTTAGAGTACCATGGCCATGGTTTGTACTTCATGCCATAAAGGGATTTCTTGAATTGCAAACATGGGTTTCTCACTCATGGATCTCAAAACCTTTTGGTTGATTTAATTTTACCTCTTTTTAATCATGCCATTGAGAATGTTGTTACATTCATCTCTTATAAAGAAGTTAAATACTAGTGACATGATAGCTTCAAGGTATACCTAGCACCCAAATAAAAAGTCACATCAAAGTCAACTCCTTATATTTGAGAGGAGCTATTAGAAACAATCTTGGCCTTGTACATCTCAATACTCCCGTTAGTTGTATGCTTCATCTTGTGCAACCATTTGGAATCATTCACTCATTTCGTTGTAGGTCTTGGACCTATCTTCCAAGCATCATTATTAAGGATGTAGCTCTACTTAGCTGTCGTGGCATCGTGCCATACTAGTTTCACATTGGTTGTCTCCAAGTGGGAAGTTTTTATCTAAAAAAGTAGAAGTTATTAATGCACCATAAGTTGGAAACTTCTTTTGTGGATGACTAATCCAAAATGCAGAGGGAGGTGTTTCAAATTGTCCTTGTGCATCTTGCAACGTGTGGGTAAGCCATCTTGGCTTTCTCGTTGAATTAGAAAGTAGTGAGGTATCTTTACCTAAATTGGATTCATACAAATCCAAATCTAAATTTTCTTTTAATTTCAATTTTAAATTTAGAACATGTTTTTTTCCTTTTTCATCACTGTAGGAGGCTCTTGTGATCTTAAGTACTACCTGTCCTTGTCAAACTTCACATTCTTTTTTATCATCACCCCACAATTTGTTGTAATATAGATCTAGAAGTCTTTGGAAGTCTCATTGCATAAAACAAATATCCCTTGGATATTTGGGGGCTCAAACTTAATTTGTATCAAATGAGGAACATGAATATAAACTGGACAACCAAACACACAAAAGTGAGATACATGTGGCTTATCACTAGTAAATTTTTTCTTCTTCTTTGTTTCAGTTTTTTGTGCTTCAAAATCTTGTGTGCATATTAGCTCAAGGTGCATACAAGGTATTGCACGCTTTTCCCAAACATACGTGGTCAAGTCAGTGTCATGAATCGTGGCCTCTATCGTCTCAATAATTGATTTGTCATTACGTTCAACAAGCTCATTCTGTTATGAGTTGCATGACATTGTAAGCCCCCGTTAAATCATAGCTTTCTTGCCAAATGCATCAAATTCATTGGAGGTGTACTCTTCTCCATTATCGAACTGAAGCGTCCTTGATCTTCTTCTTTCTTTGATTTTTAACTAACATGTCAAATTCATTGAATACTTCATTCTTGATATTCGTAAAATAAATCCATGATTTCGTAGAAGAATCATCAATGAAAGATACATACTTATTACCTTTAAATAAAGAGGATTACACTGGCTTGTTTATCTTAGAGTTTATCAACCTGAGAATCTCCCTTAATCTCTGTTCATTGGAAGCGAACACAGTGTTAGAATGCTTACTAAGAGCATATCCTTTGCACACCAATTTGTCCTATCCTGAAATTCAACACTTTGTACCATGTCTTTAAAGAGAGGAAGAACTCCCTCATGCAAGTGACCAAGTCTTTTGTGCAAAACTCACATAGCTTGCCATTGTCATGCACTAAGGCCTCATGTTTTGTAGAATTAGTGAGGAGGCTATAAATGCCTCTTTCATGAACACCTCATGCCAAAATCGCTAGAGTTAATGGCTTGTAATATTTATTAGTGCACTATTTATGATAAAATACAACCCTATACTTATATTTGTTATAGTTGAGATGCAAATGAGATTCTTTGTTAATCCATGTGCAAAAAGAATATGACGCAAATTGATAACAACCCCTGAAGCATCTTGAAGGAAATAATGTTGATTCCAATAATTGGATATGTAGTATCATTACCCTACCAGGCTACCCCATTTGTATAACATCATCTTGTTTTAGAAACTTGTTTTTTTTTGTTGTTGATTGCTATATGTTGTCCACTATCTACATATCAACAAACACCACAATTGGTATTGGTAGAAAGGCATGAAACCGTAGAGAAACGAGTTTCAAGTTTGGATTCCTACTCGAACCACTTTGGTTGAAGTATTTGCACTCCTTGTATGTTGTTTACCTTTTTATTTTCTCTTCTCTACAGATTGATTAACGAAGTGTTGTTTTGTAACACACATAACAATAATAATAAATAATAATGCCAGTTATGAGCTTAAATGAAACATCAAGGGTCTCACACTTCTTCACCTCATGGCTAATGAATCTATATTTATACATTGCCATGATTCATATTAGTCAACATCCTATTATATTATTGGAGATATACTCGGTCAATTTTGTAATTTATGGGAACTATTTATTCCATTTGGTATGAGAGCCATTGATTTGGCCACTTCGTGGGTTAATCCTCTAGATCATAATAGTCTCTCAACTACTTGAAATTTGTGGAAGTTTAATTCAAGTGTCACTGCCTCTAGTTGTATGACGACACATAGTTGTTGGTACCATATAGCCCATACATAGCTGCAATCTTCCCTACCTTTGTGCACAACTCGTACATTCATAGTATTTCATACAACCTATACATTGTTGTCACTCTCTTGCATGGTTTTGACGATCTTTTCAATCCTATACACTTCACCGTGACTTCGTTCTCATTTGTATGTCTTTTCCATTGCTTCAATTTTTTTATTTATGTTGCCTTTAGCCCCATGTGATTTTTACATACACCTAAGGTCACGCCTCTTAAAAATCATTGCCCTTTTTTTAAAAACTTTGGAAAGGCACACACACATTTCAATAAAATTGATTTCATTCTACCCATTTTTTTCTTTGATTTTTTTTCGTAATTTTATTAATAAAAAAAATCACATTTTCTAGAGGCCCGCCAACCTTCAATACAAAGTAAAAAAAAGGTAGTGTTTTGACTAGAAACTCCATTGTTATAACATAACCAACAACTATCCTCAATCATAATATTAGGTGTCATGTTTCTCACTACTCTTAAGACAAGGTCATTAGCATATCCTAAAACTATGACAATAGCTTTGTTCTAGGGCACTAGAATACACATCATATACATAGTTTTGTCATGTGTTAAAACAAAAATTTAATAGTCTTTAAGTTGTTCTCACATAAGTGATATATCATAAAATAAAAAAATGGTTCATAACTTTCTAGCATAGCATCTTAAAAAGAAATTGAGTTTAAAGTTGTCATCCAATGCAAAAAAATAAGTAAAACACAATTTCTTTCACCACATGAAGGAGCTTGGATCTCACTCTAAGAGATTGTCAACATGATGTTCCCAGTTGTGCTAAAGACTAGGGGCCATTTAAAATCATATTCTATTCTTTATAGACATGTGTAAAAGTAGCATCAACAATTGTTTCCTTAACATGCACTAGAGTTTCCTCATATATGGGTCTTAAAATAATTTTTGCTAATACCCTTTATGCCATCATCCATTTAATGACTAATAAGAAATCACCCATAATTTTATTCTTTTGGATGCCCTCATCTATTGAAACCTTTAAATCCAACTTTAAAGCTAACTATTCAGCTTTGTTATTGGAACATCTACCTAACCTTGCTTTGAATTTGTATGAATGAGAGTTAGATATATATAAATTTCATGTTGCACCTCCCATTAGTGGCTCCCCTTGGGAAACACCATCAAAATAGGCCCAAGCTCTAGATTTGTCAATGACCTCAATAACCACCATTCTTGGGGGCTTACTATCTTAACGTGTTTGAAATATTTAAGAATTGACAAACTTTCATAAGCACATAACTGTGGAGTAATAATACTATTTTCAAAGAGTCCCTTATTCCTAGCTAGCGATACCCCCATGCTACATAAGAGACAATGCCTTAGTCATCATTGTCATAGGATTTTGGTATCAAGTAGTGAAAGCACTTTCCATAATGTGACCCCAACAAGGATTTCTTAAACCAAAATAACACATCACTCTCCTTTCACAATGATACCAAATGAACAATGAATGAGAACATATACCTTGCATAAAGGGAATCTCCCAAGCCCTACCAATTTCTCCTTAGCATGAAGTCCAATTTAGGAATCCTTTGATTTATGGCCAACCACAAACATTTTACCTTTGAGAGGGCACTTGAACTTCCAAATCTCTTTGTATCACCACATTTGATTCTAAGGCATATCTTCCTCTCTAAGCACTTTGTAACCTAAATTTGGAGAATATCTACCACCGATAAGATTTATGTCTCTCTTCTCCATCAAAGCCCATTCTCCTAGCAACATACAATTCCCGACTTATAATAGAAGCTCTTAAGGGGTTGATTGCTTGATATAAAAAATATAAACACCTATCTCTTAGTGTTTCCACCATATTCTTGGAAATTTATAGTTTTCATCACACCCTACCCATGGATATTCTCCCAACTTCACTTTGTTGCCAACACCTACCTTCCAAACAAGTCAATTACCATTTAGTGAAAATGCTAGAAGAACTGCCTTCCAAATAACCAAGGTGTTTTGAGAATACTTGCAATTTAATCTTATCCATTCTTCCACAAACACGGGCTTGATAATTTTTTGCTTGACCATCTCATACCATAACCCTATTTCTTTAATAATTATCCACATGCATTTCACAAAGCAATGAATGCATTTTGCAATGAATGAATGAATGCATTTCACAAAGCAATAAATATTTCTTATACTGCAACCCCCCCATTTCCTTTGTGACTGCAATTTTCTTCCATAGAACCCATGTAATTTCTTATATTGTCACAAACCGACAATAATTTGAGAGTCATTCTTCTTTCTTGCTCCAAGGTACCTGTTGGAATAAAGGATAAAGAAATCTAATAAATTGGAATAGATTCTAAAATGGATTTAATTAGAACCAAGATGCCTTGCCTAGACAATCACATGTTACACCATAAATATTTTCTTTACCTTAGAAATCATGTCCATTCCCAATCCCTTTTTGTGTAGTGGTTAGGAACCCAAATACTTTGTACTTGATTGCAAGCCCACTTCTACAAAAGGAAACATTTGCAGACACTGTACTTTATCTTCCTCACCGAAATCCATCCATGGAAGAACAAATAGATTTCCCTAGATTTACCACCATGCCAATACCCTTGCAATAGAGGCCCATAATCGCTTTGAATTTTATAGCATCTCTATGAGAACCATCACAAATAAGAGAACGCCATCAACAAATAATAGGTGTGATAAAGTCCCACCCACTATGATTCCTTTAAAGCCTCTAGAAGACTTTTCCTCAAATGATGCTTTGCTCAACCCTTAAACTATTAGTAGGAAGAATAAAGGAGAAAGATGACATCTTTGCCTTAGCTCTTAATTAACTCTACAAAAGAAATCATAGATACACAATTTAAAACCCAATTAACAAAGTTAAGATTGAAACCCACGTGAATAAGCGTTAACCTTAGATAAATCCAATACGCTCTATTAGAGGCTTAGCATAAATAAACCTTTATTACCATACTAGGTGGACTTTTAACTTTAATAGAATGAAAAGCTTCTGGTTCCACTCCCAAAACCTCATGAATTTGCCTCCCATCTAGAAACCCAAACTTCTAATGAGATATAGAATTTGAAAAGGGATCCTTTACCCTTCTTTCTATAATTATAGAAATGATTTTACAAATGCAATTGCACAAAGAGATAGATCTATACTACTATAAAATAGTAGGACTGTCTAATTCAGGAATCAATGCAATGAAAATGGAAATTAAAAACTAGGACAATCCTTTCATAATTTCTTCAATTCTTAATTACCCATAAAATCCTAGAATCCAAGGAATAATTCCACAAGCCACCCATTTGGCTCATGTCTCGTCTTTTGAAAGTGTAGAGCCACCTAGAGCTCTTCATTTGAAACAACTTCCATAAAACTAGCATTCCTCATAAACAAAATTGGCGAAGAAGGTTGCGATTCTGACTACTTCAACAATAACAACCTAGTCATCTTCTTTAAAATGATAATTTAAAATGATTAATTCCAACCCTTGCCAAATGTTGAAAATGATCAACTCCAACTTTGGCCAAATGTTGAAAATTGTAATTTGGATAGGAACTTCCTCATAGGTTTAGTGTCAAACGTGTAAGAAGTTCTTTGAGTCAATTCTATTTTTTTAATTTGTTAGGAAATAATAAAATTAACAAAAACAAGCAAATAAGAACATGTTTTACCGTGGAAATGAAATAATAATAATTCACAAAAACAAGCATATAAGATGAACACGTGTCAAACGTGTCAGAAGTCATTCGAGTCAATATTTTTTTGTAATTTGTTAGAAAATTATTATTATTATAGGCCTAGATATGCCTAGATATTCCCTTAGGAATATCTAGGCATATCCTAGTCACCAAGATTCTCATAATCCAAAAAATCTAATGTATTCCCTTTAGAAATAAACAATTAGTGGGATGACCTTCCAAAAAACTAGGATGACAAACCTCCCTTCCCATCCCTTGAGCCTACACAAACACCATTGTGACCCATTGAATCATCAGAATTTAGAAGGGCATAAACAAAATCCCCCCTAAACCATTTATTATTGAAGAAAGATTGCTTGGAGGTGCAAGATCAAAGATTGGCATACCTTTTAAAATAAATAAATAAATTTAAGGTTAATCTAATTAATACTACTTAAAATAACATAATTTTAACTAGATAATTTTAATTTCAATTAATTTTAGATCAAGGTTAAAGATTAATTTAAATTAGATAATAAATTAATATTAGGTTAGATAAGTAGATTAGGGTTAATCAATTAATTTTTAAATAATTTTAGAATAGGTTAAAAATAGTTTGAATTAACCCTCCTTTTAGATCAATATAAGATTTTGGTTAATTAATTAATTTTGGATTAGGGTTAGAAATAGTTAAAATAAACCATAATCTTATAATTAATTAAATTAACCCTAATCTTATATTTAATTAAAATAAACACTAATCTTAAAATTATTTAAAAACTAACCCTATTCTTATATTGAAATTAACCCTAAATCTCAAAGTGATGTTTGAAACTCTAATCTCATTTTTATTTCAATTAATTAAAATCAATTGTGCTCCCTTTGATTGGTCGACTTATAATTTCTTGGACTCTGACTTATTTATAGCTGTCTTCCTTCTTATCCTTCTCTCAACTTTCTTCCTCATGATGATGCTCCTAGCTCAAGGTTCAAAACTGGTCGAGGATGCCATTTTCAAAACACAAATTCTTGTCTCTTGAAATTATCATTGCTTAAAGATGAATTCTTTATACCTTCTAAAGTCACACCAAATCCCAAGCTCGTTTGAGTAATTTCTTAGCCACTAGGGATGAGCCATCGTTATCATTCACTATTGGAGCATATTTCTCTTTCTTGACCTTAGGATTTTTATTCACGAGATTCGAAACTAACTCACATATCTTCGAATCAATAAACCTTTAGATGGAAGAAAGTTTTTAAAATACCACTCACTACATTAATATCCACAAAGGTCTTTGAATCTTCTAGATTGTTCATTGGGCCTCCCTTCTTGATGCAATAATCTCGGAAAGGGCCAACAACAGTCTTTTTGTTACTATTTTCCCATAAACATGGAAACAAGCACACTTGAACAACACCCCATAGTAATCCAAAACTTGGGTGAAAGATGAAAATCCTCTTTGAAACACAAATTTCGGGGCCAACTCGTCAAAAAAATTAATAACCATGAATGTTTGTACACACTAGAATCTCCAAATCCATATTCTCCTCATAAAAAACCCCATCTCATTACCAATGGCTATAGACCTCAAATGACTAAAAGTCTAGCAGGATCCCAAGAAATTTTACCCATATAGGCATTATGATACAAATTTTCATTATGTACAATGAACATGTGTCCAAAACATCATGTTTGAGCCATAGGATTGTATATTTTTCCCATCCATCAAGTATGGAACAAAGTTAATGGTTGACTTTGCTCCATGCCATTGGATGGGAAAAATCTACAATCGACATATTGATGGTTTGGCAGAGCCCCATCTTTGTATAGAGTCCAAAATTTTCTTCAAATCTTCTGTTGAACACACTAGGGGCATTGATAGGGGAGGAGAGGTGAATCAATGTCCTATGCTTTCACTGTTTTTGCAATTGACACTTCTTCAAACACATTCATGCATTACTATTCATCATTAAATATTAAATATTAACAAGAACTCATCAACATGTACACAAGATGCATATTGAAATTTAGTAATGTATAATGGTAAACTCAAATAGAGTAGATTACATTCACAAGATGGTCATCCTTTGTCTTCTAGTTGATCTCTGTTAGTGATGAATGACTTGGTTATCTTCTGCCCTCAAACAATGGTTTCCCACTGTTATTTCTTTGCCCACGAGCAATGGTTTCTCACTGCTCATTTTTTCCCCACGAGCAATGGTTGCCTACTGCTATTCTTCTTTGTCCAATGCTTATCCTCTTCCCCCAAGCAACGATTGTCCACTTTTTATCTTTTTCCCACGAGCAATGGTTTCCCACTACCATTCTTCTCTGCCCACTAGCAATGGTTGTCCATTACTTATTCTCTGGCCACAAATTTTCTTCTGCCCTCGAGAACTTTGTTCATGTACCTTATTTTGCTAATCATCAGTTCACAAGGTTTTATCTTTTTGTTTGTTTGCAATGCCTATGTTCCTGTAGTTGCATTCAAGTCTCCATTCTAAACTTAGTCAAACATAACTCCTAGTTTCTCTTTTACAATGCTTTGTCGTTGCAATAGCCTGTAATTGCCCCTCTTTCTTTTTCTTGTACCTTCGTCATTAAACTAGCAAGTCATGATCAAACATACAACAATACTCTTGAATACCAATCAATAGTTTTACATTACCAATTATAAATACTCCCATACTCAACATGATTTATAACAATGACATCAACAAGCTATTTAGTTTTTGACAGGGTTAATGGCATTGTTCAATTTTCCAACACAATGTAGTTTCATCTTCTGTCATTGCACACCTTTGTAGATCTTGAGCATGGAACAACCTTACCTTATGACCAATCAACCAATCTTGCCATCAGATTCTTGTCTTCATGGATCCTTTGTTCTCAACTAGCAATCGAAGGTTAATGTGTATTCAAAAGTAAAAACAAGATCACACCAGATCCCGAGACATATTAAGATGGACACATTCCTATGGTTTGCGTAGTAAGGTGAACTCAATACAAACTTAGAGATAAATCTCTTGATATATTATTTCTCATAATATGCATGGATGGTCATGCTTTAGCAAACTCAAGCCATGAACTATTCTTCCAATAATCTTATTATTTATTCAACTCAACCCTTGTGCTTGGTCTTCAAAAAATATTAGTGCAACATTATATCAGTACCAAATTGAGACTTCATATCACAGGTCTTGGACACATATACCCTTTGAGTTACAATTGCTATCGTTCTTCGTTTCACCATTGCAAAGATTTCTCTAGCTAGATCCTTATATATGTGTGTGTGTGGGTGTGGTCAATCTGTGTGAGCAGTGCTATACTCATGATTTGTCATCTCAATACTCTGTTGCGTGGAGGGACCAAACTTATAATTTCGTGTAATATCCACCCCCTGCTTAGATGATCAAAATATGCTTTTATTTCTCCCTTGTACATACCTTTCAATAATTAGTGATGCACAAGACTCTAGATCACCCTTCACATGCGCTCTCTCTTCATCTTTAGTGCTACTTGCACTCACCAAATAGACATTCCCAACATAGATCTCAAATTTCACGAAGACAAGGCACACTCACACCTCTACATCACATCTAACATACATGTGTGTATCTATATATATACATATGTATATGTGTGTGTGTGTGTGTATACATAGATACATATATATATACACATATGCATATATATACATATATACATATACATATGTGTGTGTATGTGTGTATATTTATATATATATATATATGTATATAGATACATATCAGATATATATATATCAAATCTTATTACGAAGGAGTCTCAAATTGGTTGTGTGAAGGGTTTTTGGAGATGTTGGCTTATTGACCCAAGGGATTTCTTCGTGGACCCATCCCAGACAGAACGCATCACTAACACTTGAAAAGTGGATCGAAGAGGTTACAGGTGGACCTATATTCCCCAAGGAGTTCTTGGAATGCACACATATCATGGGTGTTGAACTCAATTTTGTCCTTAAGTTTGCACTCATTTAGAAGAATCTCGAAGTGATTTAAAAGACGAAGACCCTCAATGGCTCTCGCGCACACAAAACCCATGTGCTTGTTTGATGAGGTAAAGTGTGAAACCATCTCAACTTGGGAACAAGAGTAGAGCATGGGGTACCATATCATACTTCATGTTAAGAGTCGGTTTTCCTCCAGTGTTCTTCAAGTAATGCTTCGTCATTGGCACCCAAAGCACTTTAGAAATTGGTTGTTTGACTTTTCGAATATCACACTTCTACCATTTGCTTTATCAATGTTTCCAACTAATGAACTTGGGTATCAAAACTCTATAATGGGTGCAAGAATCTTAATTACATGAGTTCTTGAATATCCAGTGGAACACATTTTTTCTTCACTTTATCACTTGTCTCTCCATACTTGTCATTTTCCTTGTCCTGAAACTAGTACTAAAATTGGTATCAAAACTTGTATTAAAACTGGTACTGAAACCTATAGGATCAATAATCCTAACATTACCTCAATCATTTCACTGTCACATCATCATCATCACTGCACCATCATCTACATTAACATCAATGACCCTTGGCACACCTCTTGACCCTATTGACATCAATGACAATTTTACTCAACAATCTCCCCCTTTGTCATTGATGACAACATCTTCAACTCTCTCCCCCTTTGACATTAATGACAAAGGTTGATCTTAGAGAGTTTTTGTTGCTCCCCCTATCAAGAATCCTCCCCATGAGGATCATAACCTTGATTTTCAATAAATGTTGCAAGCAAGACACACAAATATATCTTCTAGGCTACTTAAAAAAAAAGAAATTCATCCAACTAGCTCTCTAGAACTTCAAAATAATGTGGGCTACTGTCCTCCTTCACTTTGACAGAATATTACATTGCTATCGCCTAATCAATCACTACATGGAGTAGCCAAGTCAAATGATAACTGTGTGGATGGAAAAAATTCATCTCCAACATCTCTATTTCTTTCCGTGTCATGTGTACTTCTCAACTTTGTCTTGTAGAGAAGTCTTCTGTCATTTTCTTTAAGTTTCTCCTCCTGTCAACTATTCTCAACGATCGTTGCATTGGTTTTCTTTGTTCCTATTCATTTATTTCTTGCAATGCCTTCCAAAATAACAATGCCAACAATGATAGGGTTGCTGAAAACATATTATGGCAGAATCTTCAACACACAAGGGAAAACTGCTTCCTTAGATAATTCCTTTTTCCTTTCTTCTTTAATGTTGTCAACATAGGCTTGAATTGATCAAACAAATGATAGATAACGTTTCCCATAAATATATTCACACCAAGTTCCTTTGCAAGCTCACGATCCTTTGGAGTAACTCTCACATCAAAAATCCAAAATTATAGTATACACTAAATCGTATGATTTCCCCTTTTTTATGCACGACTCCGATACTAATTCACTGACAAGGATGCTTATAGCTAGACTCTTCAAGAACTCACGCAAAGCTTCCAAAGATCCCAGAGTTGAAGCTTGTACACAAACTCCTTCACCAGTTTTGTTAATTCGAGACATTATATTTTTTCATATATTGGATTGCTTCATCCTTAATATCTTCCAAGTTATCATAAGGTCCTATGACATGTAACTGCGTTTCTGTAATATCATGCATATCGTCTTTACTACATAGAAATTGAATAACATCACCGAGTGAGTTTTAGATAGTCCCTATCATATTTAACAATGATATCCTTCATAGCCAAATTTATTGCTTCCCTTGAAATTGTAAGCTTTGTTTTTGTCCTCAAGTGTCTTCTTATCTGTTTTTTAAGTTGCTTTCAAGTGTATATTTGTTAATGGCACAAATTTTCTCTTAAATCTATTCTTCACTTTTGATTCAACAAGAATATATATAACAGTGATGTTGTCCCAAACTCAACTTCAATTTGATCATAGAGGATAGGCTCAACCTTCACAATGCTTTGCAAACTATTCTTCTTTATGCTCAGATTCCTCATCCTTGTGTTCTTTCAAATAACCATAACCTTTTGCAATGTATAAGCTCAGTTTTATAAATAACTATACCTCAACTCTATTCACCTCTTAAGCATGTCTATATGCTTCTATAACAATATTAAGATGATTAATAAAACTTTCTCATTAAACGTTTCATGGGCTTGTAAAAAAACATAGTCCTAGATAGATATCTGAAGGACTTGAACTAAAGGTATAAACATGAAGAGTTGTAAACCTAGTCTTAAGCACATATGGAGAACAGTTAAACAATCATATGTTCCAAAAACAGTTTGTAGTCAACATATCCCTACACTTTCTCAACAAAATCACTCCTTAAGTTAGTCCTTGACTCTAGTACATCTCAAGAACTTGTCGTATTCCTTCAGTCTTGTACTATGACCTTCACATCTTCTTTAACCTTGCTTCCCTACAATTCTTTTTCAAAATAGAATAGATCTTGGTGTTTCATCTTCTTTTTAGATAGTAGGTTGAGAGTTTGGAACATGATTTGGAAGAACATCATCCCAATTCTCACTTTACTGTGATAGCAAATACATGCACTTGATCAACCATTTCTGCTTCTTGAAGATCTACTCGATTTTGAGTGATGGCAACATGTACATTATTTCGTCCAAATGTTCCACTTTTCTTATTTTGTACATCTTTTTTTCTTCTCCATAGTTTTTTGAGTCTTGGCTTAGGAGGCCTTTCCATACCGCAACTTTGTGCAATGTGTCCATACTTGTTGCATGTTATATAAATAAAAATATAACATAATATATATCTATATATATATATATAGTATCATCAATATTAATACTAATGATAAATAAATTAATTAAATGAAAAGACATGCCTCTTAGTAAATGCATGATGAGATTATATAAGACCCATCATTGTAAATATAATAGAAATCACTTATCTATCATATATTACATTTTTACTTTCTACTTAGCCATTTATGGATTTTCTACGTTACTTGTTCTGGTTATTTGATTATTGAGGAATTTTTGTTCCTCTAGAGGTATCAGAGCCTTTGGCCTTAATTCTCAGATCTTGTTTGATTTTTGGCTTGTAGCCTTATTCTAGGGTTTCCCTAAAAAAAGGTAAAAGTAAAACAAAAAATAGGTAA
>LPNX011057410.1:0-11600 GCA_001517045.1 Pseudotsuga menziesii
GTTTTGAGGGCTTCTATCTAGCACATGAGTAAAAAATCAGGTTTTCATCGCCAAATTTGGCCAAAAAGTGTTACCCATCTTCATGGAATCACCCTGTATTTAGTTTTGGAAAATGTTTCTAAACAGGAAACAAGGCTTGATGAAGAATTGAAGGTAAACATTGATCTGAAAGAAAATCATCTTAGGCTAATTAACTTCAACAACATTTTCTATGAGAAGCATTTATCCAAAATTGTTTCCTGTTTATTTATTCCTTCAACCCATTTAAATTCCTAGTTATTTGTGTTGAGTGAACTTAGTAAGCTCGTATTTCCTAGGCAGATCCAAGAAGAGACATTAAGATGATAATTTGTTCCCCTTCAGAAATCTGGAATGTCAAGAGAAGATCTGATGAGAGCAGTAACCTTCCTAGTGAAGCTGCAACTGATAAATAGCTGGTCAACAGACTCTAATGCTGATTTACATAGACAACACCAAGATGGGCCAATCCAGCCTTTTTTTTTCAAGTTATCACATGTATTGATCTTATTCAACAGACTAAGCCAAAAGAAACATATGATCTTGAGTGGCATGTTAAATTTCCATATCTTGATCAAGAGATCGTCTAGTCTGTAAGTAACCGAGGTATTTGCAATAAGATTATACATGATACTTTCTTTAACCATACCTGAAGACTTATTATACAACCAAGCCATTTTATCAGGTAGTTGATACGAATCCCCCCATGCAGCAAACCTTTGATATAGTTGGTTCAGGCTTCTTTCCATAGTCCACCCAGCTCAAGTTCGTCAGTCATGATCCAATAATCAGTCGAGGATGTGGCAATACCTCTATTGAGAGCATCAGAGAGGGTAAGTATACCATAATCCTCCAAATATGATCTGAGGTCTTCTGGAAGAGTGAAATCAGAGGATACACCAGCAATGGGGTCAATGCCAACTTTGATATTTTTGCCATTACCAATCTTCCACCCAAGGTATCTGGTGATCCAAGACATAGCACGAATGAAGCCATTCCACATATGAGAGGTACCTCAGACTTTGAAGTTCTTCTATCTGAGCCAAGTATCAACGGGTAAGTTCTTAAGGTATTTGTGCTTTATGATTTGAGACCACAATCCTGCTCCGTTAAGTACAAGCCAGAGGCTTTTGCAACGAAGGGCTAAACTAAACCACTCTAAATTCTTGATGTTCCAACCCCCGAGAGTGTAGGGTCTGCAGATGGATAACTAATCTACCAAATGATACTTCAGTTTACCTTGCGAACAGCCCCATAAAAAATTAAAAATGTATCTCCTGATGTAAGTCAGAATAGTGTTGGGCATACAAGCAAGTGTGAGCCAATACACAGCAAGACTCATCAAGACCGATTTAACAAGTACCAATCTATCGCCCAGAGAGAGTAGCTTGTAGGTCCAATTGTTCAATTTTTTTTCGAACTTGAATAAAAACCATCTCCGATCCTTTATGCCATACCCCAGTGGCTTGAGGTAATAGCCCAGGTATTTAAAACCAACCGCAATAGGTTCCATCTTGTAAGGCATGATATTAAAAATTTGTTGTCTAACCGGATCCTCAATGTTATTGTAAAGAAAGGAAGACTTATCAGCATTGATCTCCATACTGGTTGCACAACAAAAAATGTCAAGGATAATCTTATAATGCTGCCACTCAGCCAATGTGCCTGTGCCAAAGAGGACTACATCATCCACAAAGAGGAGATGAGTAAGATAAATACTGGGAGCAATTTTAATGCCTGTTATATCTCCTGTGCGTCGTGCCTGAATGATCATTAGACTTAAACCTTCAATGATCAATATCAATAGGAGAGGAGATAAAGGGAAACCCTATCTGATGCCTCTAGACACAGAAAATAAATTTGATGGGGTCCCATTGATCAGTAAAGAAAAATTTGATGACTCAACACAGCCCATGATCCAGTTGACAAAGCTACCAGGAATACCAATCTGAAGTAGGACCAACCTCAAAAAGGACCAATTAACTCTGTCAAAATCCTTTACCAGATCAAGTTTCAGAACCAATACATTCTGATTTTCAGTTTTGATAGTATGGAGAGCTTCTTGGACAATACCCACCGATTCAATGATCTGCCTGTCCTGCAAGAAGCCAAACTGATGCTTGGATATATCCTTATCAAGTACAACCTTAATTCTGATGGCAACTAGTTTGGAAATGGTCTTATAAATCAGATTACATAAGGGGATGGGCCTATACCCCGCTAGGGTAGATGGTTTATCACACTTAGGTATGAGTGTAATAAAGGTGGCATTGAGAGCACCAATGACCCTACCTTCAAGCCTAGAATGTTCGATGACCTTAAGAATATCCTGCCCCAACAGTTCAAAAAAATGAAGGTAGAACTCCACCGGCCACCCATCAGGCCTGGGGCTTTTATCTTTTTTAAAACCCTTAAGAACATCTTCAACTTCTTTAATAGTGACAGCAGACAAAAGTAGGTCCTAATCCTCATCGTGAACAAAGGTTGGGAAGAGGATGATGACTTTGAGTTGGGCCTCAATAGTGTATTTACCATCGTCAGAGAAGAGTTCAGAGAAGTATTGTACACCCAAATACTTTAATTTTGTATCGTCATCAATGGTTTCCCTAGACTGATTCTGAAGTGACCAAATAGCTTTGTGGTTCCTCCTAGCAGATGCAAAGGAGTGAAAAAATTTGGTGTTGGCATCTCCTTCCTGAATCCAGTCAACTCTACTTTTGAGCTTCCAGATGAGAATCTGATGAGAAAGCAAGGAGTCCTTTCTACTTTACAGGTGAGCAAGGGAGGATGCAGCTTCCTCAGAGAGAATATCAGAGTGGTGGGAAGCAAGGAGAGTGAGTATAGCATGGTCAACCTCAGTGATCTCCTTCAATCTCTGAGTGTTTTTCTATTTTTGCCAAGTCTTAACTTCATTTTTGAGTCTCTGGAGCTTATAACAAAAGTCAAACATGGGCGAAGCAGAGGGAGCAGGGGCCAACCAAGAGGAGGATACAAGATCAGAAAAATCATCATCAAGGTGCTAAGCACGATTGAACTTAAATGGGTACATATGACATCTCAGTCTAAAGTTCCACTCTAGACAAACAAGGTAATGGTCAGAGATTTCAGAGGGTTGGATCCAAGAGTGATAGCAACCCAAGGTCGGGATCAGATGTACAAAGGCAAGGAATTTGTCCAGTCTTTTGCTGACACCCTCAAGTCCTACTCTGCCATTTCTCCAGGTAGGTCCAATCTTGGAAGGAGCAAGATCAACCATATGCAGAGTGTCCAGAAGCTATGCAAAGTAAAGAGAGTGATGATCCATCCGAGCATGTTCACCCCATATCTCAAGATCAGAGATAGTGAAGTTTAGATCACCCGCCAATATGAGGTTAGGATAGTTGAAGATACCCCCAGCAACAGTAGAGTCCCAAAAAGCTATTTTGTTAGCATAGGGTCCATAGCAGTTGACTATGGAGAAGACAGAGTCAAGGCCTCTAAAACAAGCAGTAAGAAGAATACCAACAAAGGAATGATAGGATTTACAGCGAATTAGGCTGGGGTTCCAAGCCGATAGGATACCTCCAGAAAGACCAAGTGCATCAATTGCATACAATTCCCAACCTAGCTTCATGAAAGCAAACAGATGGAGGGCAGTAATATGACCACACATCGTTTCCTGCAGGAGGATAATGTTAGGGTTAAGTGATGTAAACAGTTCTTTGAGGGTTTTCTGTTTAGTGGGTCTCCCAAACCCATGAATGTTCATGGGTCAGACTGAGAGATAGGAGACATAGCTCTAAGTGCCTGTGAAGAGGGGTAGGATCTAGAAATTTCTTTGATGCGTGCCGAGAGTGGGATAAAGTGAGCTGAGGGAGCATGCGAGGTGACCTTACTGCCTTTTTTAGCCTTTCTGATGGTCACATTCTCAAATCTAATCGAGTCCAAAGGTAAGATGGAGGGGGAGCTCGGAGTTTTGTCCGTGAATATATCCAACGCTTTGAGGAGGGTAGGATCATCAAAGGAGGGAGTCGAAAGGGGGCTGCTAGGCTAAGCCAAAATAGGAGGAGATGATGTATGGGAAAGAAGGGGAAAGTTCTCCAGGTTAAAGGGGGGCGGGGACAAGTTAACAAGAATCAGCAAAGGAGAAGGGGAGAAAGGGTTAGTGGCCTAGTCACTACAAGACCGAGAGGAGTTTAAAGACAAAGATTCAACATCCTTGATGAACAGAAGCTCCCCTTTGGTCAGATCACCAACAGAGGTAGGAGAGGAGGAATCATAGGGACCAAGTGTAGTGGGTGGCACAGGTAAATTAGAAGAAGCTTCTAGTTGCGGCTGGGAGTCCTGAGAGGTATGGATATGTGAAGAAGGGGAAGGTGAGCAATCAAGTGAGGGTTCAAAATCATCAAAGCCAACAGAGGGTGGAATTCCTCGTAATAACAGGGAGCAGGATTTCCGCAAATGACCAGTATCGTGGCAATAGCTGCAGCAGAATGGCATCCTCAAATAATCCAATTTTTTAGTGATCACCAAACTATTACAATCAATCTCTATCTCAAGCAAAAGCCCACGGGAGACATCCAACTCTACAAGTACTTTAGCAGTACACTTATCAAAAGTAGTGTAGAAATCTTTATCCAAGGCCACGAACCTACCAATGGTATTGGCGATACCAATAAGAATGTATTTGGACCAAAGGGAGAAAGGTAGGGTAGGAAATAAAACCCATAGATGACGCTTAATAACCCGTTCTTTGATAGGATCAAAGTTTGTGTGCCATCGACTGAGGACAAGGGAGCCACTGCCTATGGTCCAAAGTGAATCAAGGATGCAAGAGGCATCAAAGTCATCGACGAAAACGAAAACCAACCATCGATTGGCCAAAAGACTAATGGTGGGTACATAGGTCAAGATAGGCTTCCAGTGGAGTGTAGCCCAAGCCACCCATTCCTCTTTATTCATCGAACAGTATTCCAAACACCCGATGAGGGCACGATGATAGAGTTCCGAGACTCTGTCTAGCATAATGTCTCGGCCTACCACATACCAGCGTTTATGATCCAAAGCAGCGAGTACCTTCGTCTTACGTCAGACCTGATAGTGGGAGGGGATAGTAGATACAGTCTTAACGCTGGAGGGAAAAGGAACCGAGGTCACCATCAAGAAATAAGGTAGGTTTATATAACCACGGGTCAGCAAGAGAGAGAAGGCATAAACCCTAGCAAGGCAAAACCAAGGAGCGCCAAACCCTCATCACGACCCAAGGAGTAATATAAAATACCAAGGGTAAACCCAAACAGTGACCCAAGGCAGAAAAATACAGTGCCTGTGAGTCCAAACCATAACCCTCACCAAAGGTAGGGTTAAAGAACCCGACGGGGGAAGAGAAAATACCAAGGTGGACCAAAGACCAACAACCGTGCTCAAACCAGAGCGTACAATGAACTTAGAAGGTGTCACGGTACACTTGTCAGAAAAGGAGTCCGATGAAAAACCCTAGCCGAAACCCAAGGTAAAGAAACACAATGCCCGTGATTCAAACCGAAACCCTAACTAGAGCAGGAATATAGAATCCAACGGAGGAGAACTAGCAAGGTTAAACCCGAGAACCAAAACCGAGCATAAACTGGAGAGTACAGAGAACCGACAAGTAAACCCCCTAATTCCCACTTTTTTTGTATGGTTGGTACTAGCCCTCAGCTACGAGGGGGAACTCCATAGACCCAGGACAACCCATGAACCCAGGAAACCAACGGGGACAGCGGGACAAAACCAAAAAACCAGAAATCATAAAAAAGTATAGTGTCGAGCCACGAAGAGTACCTGTGCCATGATGAAAATAGTGAGATGTCGGAGCATGTCCAAGTTGACCGAAAGCAGGCAACCACCGCAGGACCTGGCGTAGAAAAAGGAAGAACCAAGTCATAGCCTCAAAACCAAAGAGCGCTAAAGGAAAACCACCGACAGCAGACTACCGAAATACCCGACACTCAAAACTGAGAGCCCAAAGTCCCAGCCGAAAAACCAAAGAAAGTATCCGAACAAGCAGAAAACAGCCACCACCAAAGAGCAGTCAACCAAACCGGAAAAGAAGTGACAGCGATAAAGTAACCGCAGACAGAGAAGATCAGAGTGACCACGGAGGGCATGAGCTGGGGTTGTGAATCATCAATGTCTAGTAACCAGCGCGACCCTAACCGACGCAGGAATCCACGGCCTGACCAGAGCCATGGTAGCAACTACCAAACCCTAGCATCCCGACATTTGCATATTTTAGATATCGAAAGGATTGCTGAGCAGAATCACATTTGGGATTTTCTCTAGATATAAGTACTTGTCCATGATATGCTAGCTCATAGAAAGAGATACAGGGAATGGCAACAAGTGGTTCAAGGGTTGTGGATGCAAAACATAGAAATTTGTGCAACATTTGGTTTGCCAAATGTTTTCAATCTGTAAGACTTTCACAGCAGTTGAACTGGTCCTAGTAGAATATTATTTGATTGGCTCTTTTTCTAACAACATGGGATTTTCTAAATCGTGTATTATAGTCACATTGTTTTGACAGTTTTAGGTCAACTATTCAATGATTGTGTTTTTCACTTGGCGTCTAATTCTGTTATTAGGCTGTGAGTTGTTCCCCTTTGTTTACAGTGGATATTACTTTGTCTTTATAGTATGGAGCTAGATTGTGATACATGCTATGGTGGGAAATAAACCAATTTGATTGGTTATTGGGAAATAGATTAATAACCTTTCTTCTTCATGTGTAAAAGTAACCCAACATCGACGTTATCCTCATGACAGAATTGGTTATGAAGGTTTTGCAGTACAGTTGCAATATTTTCATGTAGCTAGCAAAACATTTCAACGTCAAGAAAAGTTGAATAAATTGATAAGATTGTTGTACAATATTTGACGATTGATAAGCTAAGGATTTTAAAATTTGGTTTAAATATATATATCTGAGATATTAACTTATAAAGGGTATCCTTTACGAGTTATTTAGTTATTTTCAAGTTGTTTTGGCAGTAGTCGATGTGCAGGCTCTCTGATGTTTTGTGGTATCTTCAGAAAGTGGAAGCATTAAGTTCAAGTTTAATTTTTATTTACACTTGCCCGTAGTCTATCAAACAAAGTTATAAGTTAAATTTCCACTTTAAAATCTAAATGGGTATGGGACTGCATATTTCAATAATTTTTTTCCTAAGCAACCATCAATTTGTTTTTTACAAGAGTTTGTGGTATCTTCAGAAAGTGGAAGCATTAAGTTCAAGTTTCATTTTTATTTACACTTGCTTGTAGTCTATCAAACAAAGTTATAAGTTAAATTTCCACTTTGGAATCTAATTGGGTATGGGACTGTATATTTTAATAATTTTTTTCCTAAGCAACCATCAATTTGTTTTTTACAAGAGTTCAACTTGTATGTGATAATATTGCCTTCAGTATATTTTAATAATTATTTTTACTAAACAACCTTTAATTTGTTTTCTTTGAGATTTCAACTTGTATTTGATAATATTGCCTTCAGTGTCATCTGCCTCATAGAAAGAAGAAAAAATCCTAATATTGTATGATCTGCTATAAAGCGTGAATAATCTTCACTATAAAACATAGAAATCTGTGCAACATTTGGTGCACCAAATGTTTTCAATCTGTAAGGCTTTCATGGCAGTTGAACTGGTCATAATAGAATATTATTTGACCGGCTCTTTTTTTAACATTGGCTTTTCTAAATCATGTATTATAGTCACATTGTTTTGATAGTTTTAGGTCAACTGTTCAATGATTGTGTTTTTCACTTGGCGTCTAATTCTTTTATTAGGCTGCAAACTGTTCCTCTTTATTTACAGTGGATATTACTTTGTCTCCATAGTATGGAGTTGGATTGTGATACATGCTATGGTGGGGAATAAACAAATTTGATTGGTTATTGGGGAATAGATTAATAACCTTTCTTCTCTTGTGTAAAAGTAACCCAACATCGACGCTATCATTGTGACAGAATTGGTTATGAAGGTTTACAGTACAGTAGCCATATTTTCATGTAGCTAGCAAAACATTTCAACGTCAAGAACAGATGAATAAATTGATAAGATTGTTACAATAATATAGATGCAGATAGTTACATGGACATTGCCAGGGTCCTACCATATCAGATGGAGCTTATATCTTCTAGTTTTAAGTATCTTGGTTACTTCATTAAACCACTTGGCTATAGGGTTTGTGATTGGAATTGGCTGATTCAGCGATATGAGAAAAGGATTGGTCTCTGGACCCACAAGCTACTCTCATTGGGCGATCGTTTGATACTTGTTCAGTCTGTGTTCTCCAGTATATTGGTTTATTGGTTGGGATTAGCTCCCATCCCTGCTTCTGTCCTACACAAACTCAGGAGCATTACGTTTGTTTTTTTATGGGGATCTACTGAAAATAACCGTAGATATCATTTGGTTAATTGGCAAAGTCTCTCGTGGCCAAAGGAGAATGAGGGCTGGGGGATAAAAAATCTATACTGGTTCAACATTGCTTTGCGTCTAAAGAACTTCTGGATGGTTCTAATGAATAAGGGATTGTGGCACCAGGTACTCTCCAACAAATACTTGAAACACCTCTCAGTGGTAGCTTGGCTCAGAAGGAAAAGGTTTCGTACTTGAGGGGTATCTACTATCTGGAGGGGTTTTTTACAGACTCCCCCCTGGGTGCGAAGTCATCTTCCTTGGCAGGTGGGTAATGGTAGTGATATTTTGATTGGTATTGATCCGGTCATAGGTGTCCCTTCCTCTCTCTCTCACTTGGATGATTTGAGAACCTTTCTGGAGGATTTGGAGATCAACACTCTATCACAGGCTCGCAATACTATACCGGATTCAAAACATTACTGGTATTCAGCCGAGGATTTGTTTACATGTAGGTCTTATATGTGATTTCCAATCGATCCACATCATGGGATGTGGCTAAACATGATACAACTAAGTCTAGACAATGTCAACACGATGAGTATGATTAGAGAGAGAGAGGCTCCAACTCATTAGGTTCCTACTACCATGACGATAGGCTGTGGTATAATCATTCACAAGGTACATTTTAGGAGGGTACGCAATAAAGACTCAGTCTTATTCCCTAGGAACCACTAGCCCTCATCATGGTAGTGTTGGCCCGATTTTCTGACCTAGGCCAACAAGGAGGTTATGCCCACACAATCAACTTAACGCAGCGTCCTGTGTGTTTGGAATAGCAAAACCTCACAGGTTATGGTCCTACTACCAGCTGATTTTTCTCTTAAGGAGAAATTAAAATCAGCAAAATCTAATCTAATGTTATTTCTACCTAAATGAATCCTATATTTAGTTTCAATTACCTAAATTGTCCTATAATTGCTTTCTTAAGGAAAGACTTTGATTTTTGAAGAGTTTTTCTAAAAATAAAGATTATTAAAATTATTCTAAAATTACACTAATTTAATTTAATAACTGTTAACTAAAATATACTAAAATAAAACTAATCTTAACTATCTTAACTTTCTTATTTATCCTATCTCATCTGATCTCAGCTGAGAGCGTTTATAAGTACTATATTAATTATTAATTAATAGATGATGAACAGAAGATAAAGTGCATGATCTAAATAGAAATATTTAAGTCATACATATGAAATCATTCTGTTACAAAACAACTTAACACAGAAACTGAAAATAAACAATTATTTCAATTTTCTGAAATTAATTAAAAATTAATGATCAACAGAGCTATTTGAATTAAAGATGATGTCTAATATAAAATCACTGTAAAAATACAAATGATATTTTTAACAGACATAAGTGTATATCCTTATTGCTTAAATTTATAGTAAAAATACTAATAAATTTAGTCACAATGATATATTAATTCAAATGCAATATTGAGCTGACAAAGTGAAAATTGTAATTAAACACAAGTATAACAAAGCATACTGTATTAATATTAATATAGAAGATAATATATTGAGATATAAAGTATATCCAAAAACACAATACCAGTAATGATATCAATCTGTAGATGTCCAGTTGCATCACACATCCAAAGATTCAACTTCAGTAATGAAATAAAACTAGCAACAAAGTATATCTCAAGTATCTCTCTCTTCAGTCACTCCATCAACGCAGAGAAGCACAATAGAGTATTCAGAAAGCAAAGTTCTTCATCTCCATCGATCTGCCCTCTCTGGCAGCAACGTTTACAGACTCTATCCTTCGCTCTGTCTCGCCCCCACTCTACCTGCAAACATCAAAAATTTTTACAAAATAGAAATGGAATCGAAGGATGAAACCCTTCTCTCCTCCTCCCTTTTCTGAGTCGAATTCCCTCTGCCTAAATAGACAGAAGATATCATAACAGTCTCCCCAAAAATTACTCCTCCAGCTAGACGCAGCATCAATCTTCTAGAAAAAATACGTCCTGAAGAGGCCCGAAAATATCCCAATTATTTGACAATTTATGGAAATGGCCCGTATTTAGAGGTAAAATACCCCATTTGGGAAGTGGGTTTTGAACAGAATCACGAGATTCTTTACGGTTTGGTGGCAAATGGAGCCCGAAATTTGCCTATTTCCCAGGTGCGCGATTGGAGCAAAACGCCCTGCATCATTAAAATTCATATTAAATAACAATATGTCTCAAGTGTGTGGATTTATCAATCATAAAAAAAATGAATGAATGAAAGATTTATCTGGAATGGTAAAAAAGATAAACTTCCCTTTTTTACCCCATCCATCCTCCACATACTTTAAATATGTAACGATTTGTCAAACCTGCAATATGAACTTATCTGACCCTATACAATTCTTCTCCGTGTTTAGAAATCACACGAGCTGGAATCTTTACAATACCATATGCAAGAATTCATGGGATTATGCTTATTTCTCCAACTTCTTGATCCGTACTCAGTTTCACGAGTTTTGGTTGAACTTTTCCTTCATACTCGCGATCTCCAACACTTTGATTTTCAAACCTCGGTATATTGGAATGATCTCGGCGCTTGAATAGCAATGTACCATAACTGTTACAGCTCCATTATTGCACCAATGACCCAAACATGGCGTTTTGATTCTAGTATTTATGACTGGATAAAATCTCCATTAATTTTGTGTTTATTTCATTTGTCGTTTCACACTCCAAGATTGCCTACGTTCTCTAGATATTAAACATGTAGGAAGAATATGTTGAATCTGATGGTGATGCAGTAAATGAGAATATGTCTTCTGCTGGTGAATTAATCGTATTAATAACTGGCCTGGGATTTTGGCAAACGTTTTCATTCATCTGCATCATAAAAGACTAACTTTGTGCATCAAAAACAATATCATATAATTAAATGATCATAGAAATTAAAAGATATTATTCTAGCAACCATTTTCGTCATAGCATCTTCTACTAGAAATTTGGCATTTACTAGAAATTTGGCATTTAACATGGCAAATGGCGTGAATCCTTTTTACCAAATCCGACTTGTTTAATGATCACTCTAAAATCAAATTTTATTATTATTATTTTTTAAATATGCACAACCAACAAATGTGTCTCTCATTTCCCTTAATCCTTTGTCAACACAAGATCATTATA
>LPNX011057410.1:19554-74936 GCA_001517045.1 Pseudotsuga menziesii
AAGATTTGGAGTTATTTTACAAACTTACATATATCTATAAGACTAAATATTGTATCTTGGTTTGTAAATATATTTTTTCAATATGCAACATTTTTTCTTTTAATTAATTAATTTAATTTTGCCCAAAATTATGAAATTATAAAAAATAAAAAAAATAAAAGCAAAATTAAAATTTAAAAGATTAAAGCTTCTAATATGATATAGAATATTCTAAGTTCAAGATAAAGGCTCACTTCAATCTTTTAATAGAAATTATTTCAAGATGTAGACCTAAGTGTTAGGAAACAAGCATTTAATAGATTTTATCTACTGAAGTGTTCTTTTATTCAATTATAACCAGAAATCGAAGACACTTTGTTAATCGAAGAAAGAAAGCCAAGCAACTAACTAAATCAAGTAAGCTAAGATAATACAAAAGTAAAAGCTAAGTATTTACAAAATTCTAATGGGGACCCTTTTATTTGCAGAATGAAAGGGGAGTTGTTGGGGTGCCCATTGGTAGGCAAGTAGATTTAACAACATCTCAATTGTCATTGTCAAAACAACACTCGAGGGAATATATGAAGGGCATGTAGGAAGCATGGCTCCTTGAAATTCCTGTTCACCCCAAAAATGCGACAACTAATTAATTATAATCATTGGGCATGGAAAATAGAATTAATAGTATTAAATAAATATAGCTTGGCAATATATTAAATGAAAATTCATTAATTAATTTTAAGGCAATAGATAAATTAGTATCCATAATAATATTAATAATATAATAATTTTAATAACAACAACAATATAATAAATCTTATAAAAAAATAAATAATAATAATAAATAAATAACAAAATAAAAAATTATAAAAATATAAACAATCAAAGTTGGGTGAGATTTAAAAAAGAACAACAACAAAATTTGGAAAAAAAACTAAAGCATATAATAATAATAATAAAACACAAAGAAAAGTGAAAAAAAAGAAAGAAAGCGGGAGAATGAAAATGAGGCGAGTGATTATTAAGAAAGAAAATGAGCATCACACTCACATTTTTTTTCTTTTCTATAGAGTTTTGGAGATAGCTTGGGCTCTGAATCCTGTGAAGATGACTGATTGAAATGTGGTTCAATATGATGCAACTAGTAAAATGATTTCCCTCATTATTGAGTCTCTTATCATAATTCATTAGCTAGTAGAGTATGGATAAGAGTGCAAGGGAAGAGGAGTACCCTAGGGTATGGTAGGGAGGAAAACAGTGGATCATTTTGGATTGGAAATATTAAGAATTATCGTTACAGTGGATTCAATAGATACGTCCATTTCAATTAAGTGTTCATCCTTCGGAATTCTGACGATTGACAAGTAAGTTTAAGTTGTTCAAATGCAATATAAAATTCTGAAATTGAGTTGCTTGAGAATGAATTCAAAATTTTATATAGATATACTTGGTTGTATATACACTAGTACATGTGATCAATTTTGCCACGAAAAAAACGTGGCAATATCCACGGAAAAGCGTGGATATTGCCACATCTAAGTGTTTTTTGTTCCGTGGAAACTATTTCGTCGCAATAGCGACGAACCCTAATTTGCGTCGCAAGAGCGACGACCCTTTCCGTCGCTATAGCCACGCTCTGTATAAAGGTTTTTAAAAAATGGAGATCCAAGCCGTTTCTATAGCCACGCACTTCCGTCGCTATATCCACGGATTTCCATCGCTATATCCACGGACCCCCGTCGCTATATCCACGGACTTCCCGTCGCTATATCCACGTATGCCCGTCGCTATATCCACGGACTTCCCATCGCTATATCCACGGACTCTCGTCGCTATATCCACGGACTCCCTTCCGTCGCTATATCGACGGTGGGTGAAATTTAAAAAAAAAAATAGTTGCAGCCGTCGCCAGCTTATGCAACCAGCAAATCGAGGCCTGTACACGAACAGGGTGAACCCCAGTATGAAGATGGGGCACAAGAAATCGAAATGCTTCAGGTGTATGAAATTATGAATGGCATTTTCAGTTGCATTTTTAACAAGTGCTATTTCTCCTTCACACAATACCTCAAAGAGAGTCTTTGAAGGTGCATCAAATATATGTCCAAAAAATGTTATAGCAGGCAGGCCCAACTGGTCTCATTGCCGCATTCTTCATTATTTATTTGCAGGTTTAAGTGCAAGCTTTATCATGGATAAAGAATTGAGGCCAAGGTGGATCGATCCAACAACCAATGGAAACCAGGTCAAGACGCTCCATTCTCATGATAAAATTTAGCCATGGCCCATCAAATATTCACTATGTGATCTCCGGCCTGTGTTATTTGCTACTCAGCCCGTGAATGAAATATTCAGCAATTTTTCTCCCTTTAAAACGAATTTGCCTGAAAATAAGTGATGATCACCACCATTGTCAAAAAATTGATTGGCAGCATGCAGGATTGAGTGCCTGTGAGCACTGGCAAGCAGTCCAGATATTGTTGATTGTTCCTTTCTTGCTGCAATCAAATGAAACAATATGCTACAGGATTCCAATGCCAAAGAATAAGTATAAGTATGCAGGGTAAGATAAGTGCTTACAATGTAATGGCATGCTCGTGGGAACCCTAAGAACTGTGCTTAGGCTGTCTCATGATTTATATGCCGAAGTAAAAAAAACTCTAGTCTTTTTTTATACTGCAATATGATCTGGAAACAGGGGACTATCATCTTCCAATAGGCTGCTACTATAGGACTACAGGATGCTCAACAAGCTGTATCTTTTCATGCCAGAGAAAGATGTGAAAACATATTCCATACTCAGGTCTAACATAGTGCTGAGAACAACAATTTTCTGTGTATTTGCAGGTTATCAAATTATTATTTACCTAGTTCTGCTTGGAGTAAGATGAAATCCTGTATCTTTCAATGCTTCTCCCCATTTTTCCAAAAGTGCTCCTTCTGGAGCCTCTTTTTCTATCCAACCAACAACTGGAGGATCCACATTGCACTGTGCCTTGACTGATTGGAATATTTCCTGCATCTGGGAACTCCCATCATTATTCTTTGGCTTTACATGTAACAAGATATCAATGCAAAAGGAATTTGGAGAGACCTTTTTCAAATCTTCAAGCACGGCTGCATTCTCCTGACTACACAGGAAATGAATTTTTCCTTCCATAAACATCATAATGGTCTCTGGAAATTCGTACCCAAGCAGCCATGTTTGCAGAGCAGATGATTTCAAATACCTGAAGTCTTCACATGTTGGAGGATTGGCCACCGCAATTGTTTCCGCACCTCCCCAAGGCTCCTTTTTATGGTCTCTCCAATTTGCATAAAATGCTTGTAGCCTTTTACTAAAAGCATCCACATCAAATTGATATCCATTAGAGCATTTACTAGAAGCTTCCCTCTTCACATCACCATTCCTAGCCTCTGCCATCACTAGCAATCAATCACTGCATCCTAAACCCAATATTGTGGAATAAGTATCTTTACTTGTACCACAGCAACATATGAATCATCTGTGATAAACAAATCAATCAGAAAACATGAAACTTTCAATAAAATCAAAATTGAGTCTTAAGATTCAAGAAATAATCACAGTATTGAGCACCCCATGCAGAGCAGTTATATTTGTCGCAAGTGTTTATGGGGGGCTTTATATGAGCTTTATATGTAGGCACAAATGTAAATACTAATGTAGGCAGTAAAAAAAATGGTAAATATTCCACATTTAGGGTTTAGGTGGACTGGTCCATTTGAGATTTTAGCAACAGGTCAGTTGCAGCCCCTTCCAAGGTGGGTCAAGAGGAGTAGGCTGGTTCAGAGGCATGAAGGTCCCAAAACACATGATAAGAGGATAGTCTGAGAGACAGGATTTGCACAAGGTAGACAGATTGAGGCTCTCAGAAGAACCTGTTGCTCTTTTGCATGAATGTTCAGGAGTGTTTTACATCCATACACCTATTGGCCAAAAATCCGAGAAACCAAGAACCCCCTGAGAGCACAATCTCTTGGAAAATTCACTTGGACAGAGTCCAAGATATACCAAGTAGGATTTTTTAACCAAAACATTTCAACAGTGTTGGAAGTTCCAGTGAATGAAGTATAGGAAATGTGTTAACATACAAGCAACAACCCTCATTGTGAAATGGGACATGTAGTAAGTCTTTTCAGATGAGTAGATTTTAAGAAAGAGTGAACCATTCCTTCAAAGATGATCACTATTGTTCTCACATAAAAATCCAAATCCATGAAGATGTCAGTTTGGATCATATTTCAACATCTCCTCGATATGTTCCAGGTTCAAGAACTACAAACAATGATTGGATCAATCTTTCAGGCAGTATCAACACTCAAAAAACAGACTGGTGGGGGTAGCTCAGTTTTTCATGGAGATCAACATACAAGAGAAGAGAACAAGAAACCTCAAAGCAGGATGCAGAAGGGATCCCTAGTGTGTAAAATGTTGGAATGACCTTGGGAGTGCAATCAAACAAATAAAATTAAAGATCAAACTTGATGAACAGATAAACAAATAGAACATGGCCCCAACAAAACGGGAGAGAGAACAAGGTTGGGCCCGTTGATGCACAACCTAGCAGCACCAAAATTGGCAAGTGAATCGGCTGCTAAACCGACACAATTGTGGATTCCCAACCCAACATGTCATTACCAAAAGGGAATCATCTTTTAGGTTTCCCAGGCCCAACAGTAAACGAGCTCAGACTAACCAAGGGAGAGACCCCATCCAAGCTTTTTCTAAGGCTATAGAGATGACCTATCTATCCCCAAATACATGCCTAGCTACACTTTTATTTTTAAAGGTGACTACTTAAGATATTCAATGTAATATAAAATTAAAAAACACAACTTCAGTATCCAATAATCAATACTATAAAAATCAATGATACAAAGAAAGTACTTGCAAAATAAAATAGACAATATAGACTTCAAAGAGTAAAAATCCCCAAACGCAAACTTATAGTCAATCAAAATTATCTAACTGCTATAGCCCTTCTAACGACTTGTGGAGTCCAACAATGATGCTCGGCCCAATCTTTCAAAGCACTAAACAAGGAGGCTCAACCATACCCCTAGCCACACGTGACACCACTCTACCCCTGAAATGTCTGAAGAGTAATCTTCCCAAATTTTGTTTTCAGTGCACAATAGCGATTAGACGTCCAACAGGTTGGTTTTAGGATTCCTATGGGGTCCCTGATATACACAAGGTACGTGGGGTCCAAGTTCGTGCTCAGTGTTGTCTAATCCAGTACTACTCAACTGGGGGTACTAGAGCGAAGTTAGAGGGGATGTCCAACACCTTGCACCTAACAGAGATGCAAGGAGACGTGTACCATAAGCATTTAACATTGAAAGCATTGACATAAGAGACTTAGCATTCGAAAGATGACTTCAATGTTGTAGTAATGTTAACAAGTGTCAAATGAAACCAATAATAATTTGCAAAATCAAAATCTAGCTTTCAAAGGCATTCACTTCAATAATATATCATTAGCAAGATATGGTTCAAGCATCAAATGATTTTTAGGCCAAACCATAAGCATTACAAATGTTCAAAACCCACTATGAACTATAAGTCTATAAACCAGCTATAGCGACGCCATCTGTAGTTTTTAAAAAAAAAAATATGGTCATAAGTGGTTAGGGTCACAGACAATATTGCCAGTTTCATTTAGACATCTTATTTTGCCAGAGAAATACCCACCTCCAACTGAGTTTCTAGACTTGCATCCACTTCCTGTGTCTGCGTTAAGAAATTCCTCATATGAAGCACTTTATCAACAGTTTAGACACTTCAATCCTATTCAAACTCAGGTATTTACTGTGCTTTATAACTCAGATGATAATGTTTTAGTTGCAGCACCTACTAGTAGCGGTAAGACTATCTGTGCTGAGTTTTCTTTACTACGATTGCATCAAAAAGGCACAGACAGTGTATTTCGATGTGTCTATATTGCTCCTATAGAAGCTCTTGCCAAAGAGCGATATCGGGATTGGGAGCATAAATTTGGCAAAGGATTGGAACTGAAAGAAATTTGGCAAAGGATTGGACAACCCTAATCTCTTAGTACCTCTACTGGAAAGAGGAGGATGTTCATTTGAAATGCTCAGCCCTCTGTGTATTTAAAATGTCTTCTTGTTGTATTGATAAAATGATTGTATTGATTGTGAGAGAGGGACGCTTCTCCGCTAATTGTTTGATTACTGTTTATCCTCAATAATACCTGTATTTTTACTATTCACTTATTTATGGGAAGGGCGCACTGCACCATGGGTGAGGACACATATCAGTATAAAAAAACCTGGAAACTCACCGATTATTTATATGATAATGAGAAGAAAACATTAAATTATTGACACTTGCAATTTGGTTTTTGTATCACTGACAAAGTTTGACTTGGTCATGTATCCCAACCTGAAACCTTGAAATGGACTGCATGCAAAATGGACAGAACCATGGGCTTTCTTTTGAAAAAATGAAGTTTGTCTTGGCACTAAGGCTGCCAATACAACAACCTTGTCTACCATTCTAGCTGTAGGGTCCATTGGCTCAACAAGATATTTTACGACTTCGGCCCTCACTATGCGAGCCTTGTTGTCATGATAGATAGAAATATTAAATAGAGCAGTGTCATCGTCCTTCTTTCCTTGAGGAGTGCCATCCCTAAGAAGATCCACCAAAGGTTGAATAACACCTGATTGACCAATACTGATTTTCTTTTCTTCCATGACTGAAAGACTAAATAATGTTGTGGAAGCATTCTCTCTTGCTTCATGATTTACTATCTTGAGTACATATATCAGTGGATCAACAGCCCCAACAACAACAATTTCATTCTTGTTGTTTTTATTGATAGATAAGTTCAATAAAGCAGTAACAACATTTTATTGGGTCTTCCAGTCAGAAGAATGTAGCAGTGCTATCAAAGGCCTGATAGCTCCACAATTTTCAATTATGATTTTGTTTTCCATGTTATAATTAGCAAGGAGACGTGACTCTGCTGCAGCTCCTCTTTGCACTTCAATTATATTAATAGATTCTAGATACTCTATCATTTTCTCAACTTGTAGTTGAATTCTTTGACCTTCACCCCTTGGACCTGTTGTGACTGTACAAAAACTGCAATATAAGATGTATAGTTGTTTCACCAGATAAAATTCCTTTAATCTTCGCTATTCTTTCTGCATACATTGTTTCTATTGCATCCAATTCAATATCAGCTCCATTGGGAAAAATGACAGCATCTGTCATTTGGAGATCATCAAAGGTATCCATTACAACAGGTGTTTGATCCAAAGCAGTGTTGCCACTATTAGAAACATCACCATGTACCCTTGAATATTTTCCAGCAGCTGCACCTCTGGTGCCTTGATGCTTGGGTTCAGGAAGTTGATTTATAACATTTATGAGGAAATCCTAATCCTCATTTTCAAACAAATCAAATGCTATTTGAAATTCCAACAAGGAATAATCCTATAAAGATACGAGCAATTAGATTGATTGCAACTATATACAGTGAAACATGAAACCAAGTATCTGTCTAAGCTCAATTATTATCAAGATGTCCGAAACAATGAACTTTATCAAGGTGTTTACCAAATCATAGCCATGCAAATAGCATGAAAACTTTCCACTACAAAAAATGCCAATAATTCATTTCTTCAAAAGTAGATGCATGAAATGCTTCAATACATTTGTAATTCTCTCTTGGTACTTTCTTCCAAAAACAAATATTTGAGAGACATCTTTGACCTTTGGGCTGAGATCACCAACAAAAATGTTGTAGTGACCTAGAAAAAAAAACATTTATGTTGCAAACTTTGAGAAAAGTCAAGTAGACAACATTACTATCAAATTTCAATAATAGAGATGAATGGCATCAACAAGATTGCACCAACTACATAATTAATAGTGTCCCTACAATTACATAAAATGGCATACCACAAATCTTGATTACTTGAACTAAAGAAAATAATCAAGAAAACATTGACAAAACTTTTAACTTGGTGTGTCTTCTCTTTGCACACACGCATAAGCCAAATTAACTTGGCTGATTAAATTTGCATAGTCGTACAATATTGATCGACCACTTCTAATTATGCAGTAATAACAAAATTAGTAAACAAGGATAAAATGAAAAGAAGAAACTTCTATAGTGAAAAATGAGCCTTGCATCTGTCTTCCATTAAGGCTTGAAATGGAGTTTACAGCTGGTCAAAGTAGTCCACAAACGCATAGGATGACTACAAATAAGGAAATCAAATGGTTAGCTTATTTTCAAAATTTAATAAGGACCTCATATTAACAAAGCATTAAAAATTATTTAACACTATCGAAATTAGCTTCACTAACTTGTAGATTGTTCACCTTCGACTCCTCAACTATATTGAAGTTTCAAAAGGAACGTTTGTATTTTTACATTTATTTATAACTAAGATGGATCCATGCTAGTTCATTTTTTAATTGGTTTTCAATGTGATTGTGATCGAAGCACAAATTATTTAACAAGGAAGAGAAACAATAACTAGGGAATAAAAGAGTAACTAGGGAATAATTATAATAAATATTATAGTACATTTTCCTTTCTAATAAGCTTGCATCCCTCTAGTGGGCCAATACTAGTAAACACCTAGAGCTGCAATAAGGCTTTATGTGACAATTACATGTATGTTACCCACATATCTACATCAGTGGCAGTAATTTGATTAGATACATTAACAAGCAACAACAAACAATGAGAATCAATAGTTATATAGAGACACCAGTTTTTTAATATCATACTTATAAAAAACAAAAGCAAACATCAATAAAATAAAGAACTTTTCAGTTAAATTTCCCATTTGCATAGTAAATACTAAAATTTTGCACAAAACACAAAAAAATGGTCATAATACCTGGTATGCAATGCATAAGTAGATCCTAGAATAATAAAAAATAAGGAAAAATAAAAGTTGTAAATGTAGAAAAAAGCCATAGATAGTGCACTCACACAGTGTGGCATGCACTTAAATCAAACCCACGTGGAAAATTTCCACTTGGAATTGGCTCAATCTACAAAAGGTTGTGACGTTAGTTCTAAATGGAAATGTATTTTCTTTTCATAACCTCATCATGACAAGAGCTTGTTTTGACGTCCACAACAACCACTTCCATATGGAGATTATGCTCAAGTTTCCCAAGTTAAAATCCACATAGGCCTCCACAAAACCAAACCTATAAATCAGGTTTTTCCATTGGTTTTCATAATTCCTTGAGGTTGAGAACATGTACATGTGATTACTGATTTGAGATTGACTACAAAAATCTAGACCTTTGAGATTGACTTGAATCATGAATAATAATTCACGGGCTACAATCCGAGCAAGCAACACATGGACTAGTAGATCAGCACAACATGGGTATTTATTCAAACCATATAATTTTATTATAAATGTGTCATATGTGGGACTAGTATAGAAGAAGAATTTACTTCTCATGCAAGGAATCTCTATCCCTTCCAACTTATTTACAAGCCAACAAAACATAACTCTATCTTCTAATATGAAATATGTATTTTTTATTTAAAAGGGCCATTCAAACACGCATAAGGTTTACAACTTGGAATTGGTGAATGTGTTGATCTATTCTTGGGTGTACTGCATTTTAAAAATAACTTGTACTCGGCAATGGTGAACTCTTGGGAGTGTGCATCAATTACCTCCTTATGTATGGGAAATCCACTTTCTTTGGTTGTATTACACTCTTTAAAGCATTGGAATTTATTGATAGTATATTGCTTAGAATAATTTTTATTAGCCTTCTTATCAATTGTCCTTGGGTGTATTTGCCTCAAAACTCAAGAGAAATCACCTTTCCTTACTGAAGATAATTTACCAAAAATCAAGAGAATTTACCTCTAAGGAATGTGAGTTTTTTTCCTATAATGCACTAATCACATCACCAAGAGCTGAGAGGGACACATATATTTCCTTCCCTTCCTCCATAGTTTGACTTGTGGCATGCGTCTTTAGCAAACACTCACTTCCACTGGTATATAATACTATGCTAAAAAGTATTATGTCAATTACATCCTTCTACTAGCATCTATAGTTTTCATAGCAATTTTTTTATCAACTTAACCACCTCCAAGGATTTTCTTTTCAATAATAGTCTTCAATGGCCTATGTGTTACTACTCTAAAACACACTCTTTTAATTACATTATTTTACAACATTTATATTTTTCATGACATAATTTCTACTAGTGAGGACACCTCTAGGTGTTTTTAAGTGTGCAAACGGCCAGAACTTCCAACCTACTTGTGAAACAAACAAAGCATTTCTTGCTCCACCTTAACAAATGACACAAAATGTGTGACAATGTATTAACCTTCCTAGACAAGAAAGAACAATGGTGTGAAAATAATAGTAATATCTATTATAAACCTTCAAGAATCATGCCAAAGAGGGTAATATGCTTCATAGGAAATAGTACTAGACCATATATCCCACTTGTACTTAAGGAAAAATTTCATCTCTTACCGTCGAAACTGGCCAAAAGTTAGCTTTCAATTCACCAAAAATATTGGCTCGTGACTCAAATCACAGCAAACCTAATATTGTAAAATAATTACTCTTACAGATTCAAGTCCATACAGTTTGGTCAAATTCCACCTTTTCAAGTACTACCCACCAACCCTAGAAAGGAAAAATAACATATCTAACCATAAATGATTATACACCTATTTGTAAGGGACCAAAAAAAGTATTCAAATTAAAACAAGTTCCATATGGTGATAATGTCAAAAAATGGAAGTAGGTATTACCTCACAAAGATGGTAATAATAATGTGACAAAGAGCCATGAAGGGAAAACTTAACAAGGACATATCTGAACATCTAGATTCTATTGAATTCGAAAAGTTGCTTTCCTTCGTAGCACCACCAATCCATGACAGTAATTATTAGTCTGCAATATGAATGTCTACAATGTAATTGGTTTGATATAAAGAATGCACCAATTGCATAATTAATTTCTTCTTGTCACTGAATATGCACTTATATTTCAAATGTGTTACCTGAGAAATCGAATCTCCCAAGGAATAAACAACCCTTCTTATCACCATTTTTTCCAAAACAGAGTTTGGTTTCAAGGTCTCTTCATAAGCAATCCAATTATGCACGAGTGCATATCTGACAATCTCAAAAAGGGTCCATCCCTGACAACAACAATACCAAATATATTAGAACATGAAAATATTCAATTTGACGAAGCAAAGCTGACAATCAAACACTGTTTTTTTAATGGCATAAAACAATAGGCATGCTTTACATGCCTACAAAAAAATTCAAGAGTCATCTTGTTTTGTTGGAATATAGTTATAGAACTTAAATAACACATTATATAAAAAATTTAAACAGTTAAGGACTGACATTGCAAGATATCTTTAACATCTAAACAAATTAGGGGCCTTACCTAAACATAGAATTGGAAGGGTTGATTAGGACATTACCGGCTGGTTGGTTGGGGTGACCAGTGCAGGAAGGGGCAAGGGGGGTATTAATGTGAAACCAAATACCAAATAATAGATATGCCATGGTAGTAAGATAGCATGAAACATCCAATAGATAACAATTTCAAGGAAAAGATGATCCACAAGGAATAACACTGAAACCATCAGTGATGTTAGTACTAGAGTGTGGGAGGATGCTATCACATCAACCCTGGGACCTGCTCCCGAATGCCAGCTTCTAGATTAGCAAATATTTTAGTGCATGAACCAACAAAGGATCAACCCTTCGTTATTTGAGGCTTCGTTGGGTGGGAATATACAATTGCTTAGAAACTTTGAGCTATCCTAGGGGTTTGGATGATAAAAATAAATAGTTGAGGAATAAGTCAATCTACTTTTGCATGATGGATGGTGAAAAAATGAGATTTAGTTCTATTTCTTATCAAAATATCCATAACCCAGCATGAATTGTAACCTTATCCTCAAGGCCTTACACAAAATCTATGTACTATGTAGGGTCCTTTCAGCTAGTAAGGTTCTTCCCAGTAAGGCCTCAATAAACCCAGTAAAGTAACCTTTCAGTTAGGACCAAACCAGAAATGTTTTATGGGAACAAGTGTTTGGATTTTGGTTTCTGGTTTATTCATGTTTTGATGACATGGTGATTACACTGAAATTATTTTAAAAGAAAAAGTAGATAATATTCTCTTCGGTCATGATCTCATGAATATGTGTGTTTTCTCACTTTTGGATAAATGTCTAGGAGTGAATTTACAAAACCATATTTGGTAACATTGTTCTGAATCAGATTACTGCATCCCAATTCTTTTTCTGGCATTCATCAAGAAAAGTGTTTATAAAGGAAACTCTACCATTTTTACTTAAATTACATGTTTTATTTGCGTTACTCTATGTTCTACAATGTATTCTATGAAGTGATGGTGTTAGGATAAGTCAAGAAAAATTAACTAGAATGTATACGTTTTCGTACAGTTATTAAAGACTATCTATGCTGAGATTTTTATGGGAATTTCATCTTGCAAAAACATATGAAGTAATTTATTTAAATATATAAGGTTTGTAGTAACCATATCTTGACAGATGGATGGAATACAGAAGGCCAGTGCAATCTTCACTTCTATGAAAAAATAATACTAAATTCCCCTATTACACACCAGGATTTTAAACAATTTTTTAAGTTGCAAACTTCAGAGTAAAGGGATCTTGGAATGATTGCATAAATATTTATGTGCAATTTTACAGTCAAAATCCAAGTTTGACCAGAGGACAATTTAAGGATCATCAAGTTCAGCCTTGGGAGGTGGAGCACCTGAAGCACATGTTAAGTGATTGGCCATAGGAAAACCCTACAAAGTTCCCTTCATTGTCAATATAAGCATAGAAAGGCATGCAACCAGTGATCACGAGGAGCTGAATAGAGTGGAATTTCCTTATTTTCTCCCAACCTCCAAATGGAATTGATGCTAAGAAATGACAAATGACAAAAAAAAATTATTTCTGTGAATCCCCTAAGAACCTTCAAGCATGGTTAAACATTTTTGGACTCCACCAATTACTCTAGAAGCCACATATTGGCACCAACTAGCTAAACCAATGATCAGGCACATGCAAATGATGACATGTAAATTGTATATCCAACCTCAAAGTTCGGTGGAACTACGTGTGGAATTGGTTCGACCCAAAGGAGTGGAACAACATTGTAGAACTAATAAATTTGCAAAAAAATGTCAATAAGAAATTTAATATATAAGCATACCTCATGCTTAAAAACCACATTCACGGTTAACTAGAGTAGAAGCAACAAACTTGACATGCTGAAGCAAAAAACCACAAATATTTCTCTTCGACGATCAATTTTTTATACCGACTTAGTGTCTGGAATGTCTTCCTTCTTATGCGCAATTTGATCTAGCCATGCATTAACCCATTATCTCCTCCTCCACATTCTCCTCTTACATGGTGTCGTGAATTCCTAATCGCTCGCACCTATGCGTCGCTTCGCCAAGGCCAACTGTGACCTTCAATGAATCCAATAAGGCTAGATGTGAATTTCTACAAGAACAGGGCATTTAGATGCCTTCAAAACATGAATTGAACCCTTCCCATGGATAGACAATGTCCTATTGGCATTCATAATATGTTCAATAAAGAACCCTAGGTTTTGTGTCATTCCAAAAAAGAGATGAAGCAAATCTGGTGCAATCAAGTGCCAAATTGAACAATTGAAACACTTCAAAATGCTGAGAGAATAAAAATTGCAGACTAGTTGTGCCCCAAAAATAACCCAGCTAACACCATGAAAAACCTTTACGCCCAATTCCAAATCCAACTCCAATAGTCATGGTTATGGAACTGCTGATCCAGTTTACCGCTCTCGATGCATATACAGAACACTGTTGATCCAGTTTACCTCTCTCAATGCATATACAAAACACTTTCCCTCGGTTTCATTTTTGGTGTTGGTCTCAAGGGCTACTGCCCATACCTCTATTAGTGCATCAAAGAGTACATAGAATGAAAAATAACAACACGTGTAAGGGTGTTAATTTATATATTTATTTTATTTTAAAATTATTTAAAATTACTTATTAATCTCACAATTAAGGTTTGGAAGGGAGGGAAATATGTCCCATCATTAGTATTGTCAACCAATGAAAAAATAGAATTAACAAATTTCAAATATTCAAAAATATAATTTTAACTTTACAAATATATTATTCTTTAAAACTATAGAAAACCTTTTAAAAGAACAAACAAACTAATTAAAAGTCAATGCACATTTTTGACCAGGTGACAAGTATGGTGGCAGGGACTAATAACCAAACCTAAATGAAGGATAAAGAAATTTGAAGAAAATAACAAAAATGATACCAAAAAAATTTAAACCCCATACCTAAGGTTCTTGAGTCGTCTCTGCACGTGAATGAGGAAAATGATCAAATAATAAAAATTATACTAAAAAAATCCAAACCCCTTACCTATGGTGCGGTTTCTTGAGGCCTCTTTACACGTGAAAGAGGAAATAATAAAAATGACACAAAAAAATCCACACTCCATACTGTGTTGCAGTCGTACCTCTCCTTCTAGGTTTCAACATCAAGATGCAACTCAAAATGAAAATGAATACTTTGTTATGTTTTGTTTTTTGTTTTCTTATTCTATTTTTGTTTTATGTTTTCTTATTTTATTTTTGTTTTGTTTTATTTTATTTTATTTTTCTAAACTATATTCAGTGTGCCAAAAATATTTCCAATGTAAAAAAATTATTTTTTACATAGTGGTAAAATTTGTGGCGGCAAGACCATTTGTGGCGTAAAGTTTACTAAATTCTAACACTGTAGATGGATTCTAACTCTGAATCCATCTACAGAGTTAGAATTTAGTAAAATGTACAAATTCATTCTCAAATTTGTAATGTTTTCCATTGCTGGAGTGACACAACTAAAAATGACCAAATAAATAACCAATTGTTATTTGGTCATTTGTAGTCTACATATCCCGTGATCAAATTTAGTCATTTATCTTGGTCGTTTTTAGTTCGTTTTTATCGTGTGACCAAAAGTGGTCATTTATCTTGGTCATTTTTAGTTAGCTCACTTAGAATTATCAATTTTGGTCATGTATCCCTTTAAAAAAATTGTGGTGAGCAAAATTTTTGGTCTCGTGGTCACTAATCTCGTATTTTCCACTAGTGTTCACATCACTCCCTTCAGCACTTCCGATACTCCATTGATCAACATTGAATTTGACCACCTCATGAGCATGCCTCTTTCCTACATTGAAATTGATAATCCATAAATACACAATCCATGTGACCATCACATCATCACTCTCTATGTCTGTGAACCCTCAAATATTGTTTTTTATATCATTAAGTAAAAAATAATAATGCACATGCAAAAACTCCATGTTCCCTTCTCTAAAGCTATCAACCAGCCTGATTAATCTTTTACTAATGCAGTAAAAAATTGTCTTGATTTTTTCTTCATAAATAGGTTATAGTTTTTTTTCCTTGGTTTTAGAAAGAGGTAGTCCCTGTTTTCTACTTTTCTAAAGGAGACAACCAAACATAACAATCATTTTTTCTTTGTTGGTTTGACATTAACCTTTTTACACATAAAATGTATTCCCTTAAGTAGCTTTCTCTTGTTGGAAGAGGAGCATTTGAAGGTCTCTTAAACATTTATTTTCATGATATTTTAAGAAATACTTATTTCCAAATTAAATAGAATTACATGTAAACAAATATGTTTACATCTACAAAACAACTAACATAAAAGGTCTATGCTCTTCTTCTATTTTTTTAGCACACAAGTACTAGAATATGTAGTACTTAAATTACTTTTAATGATTACTTATCCAATGTCCATTTATTATTTATGCATTCACTTTAAGTAATTATCCTTTTTTGAGAAACAAAATCTTCCTTATGTGATGTTAGTTGATTTTGAAGTGTGTTAAGCTTTGTTGTTTCAAGTAAAACAATTAAATCATAAGTATGAAGTAGATAAATTAATGCATAAATATATACATGTTGGAAATAACTTTTACTTATGCAATTACCAACGTATCACATCATCAGTTTGGATTTTCTTGTTATACAGTGATGGCAAAAAAAAATGTCTACATAGCTTGAGAGAAAGAATATAGTAAATCCCTTTGCTAACTTGTAACTATTCTCTTGTCTTCCTTTTGTAAGTCGATTCCCTTAACTTGAAGTACAACACAATGGTTGTAGCATGTTTGCGGGGTGCTACCTCATGGATACTACATACCTAGACTAGCCTTTTTTTGTCTTTCTTTTGGCTTGAACATGCATGTGGTTATCTTCTCCTGACAGGATTTGCCTGTTTGAATCATTCTTCCTTTGTGTTTTATTTCTTATGCCTTGCACATGTCTATACATGTATGTCTTAAACCCTTGATCTTACATCAAAATTAGTGTTAGGACTAACCATATGACCTTTCGTGCCCTATTATAAATCAACCTAAGATTTATTTTATTTAATTAGTAACTATCCTACAACTTAGGGATTACCTAAGGGACTTTTCTAGAAGGGTTTCAAATATTTTACATTTATCTTTCACTCCTCCATTTGTATGTGGCACCCGGGCAAGAGAGAAAAGCATATCTACTCCTCTTTCTATTGTAGACTTGTTTGTTGCTCTTTTGCTTTATGAGCTTTCTTTTGCTTAACGGCCATGGTTACTTCTACTTTTCCTTGATGCCTAGGTTTCTTTTTTATCTTGGAGTGGGCCATGAAAACTATGTTTAACCATGGGGTGATTGTTGATACCTCTCTAGAATTCGTCCTCCCTTCCTCCAGCCCAAATTCCACATGTTTCCTTCTGCATTGTTTTAGACTCGTGTCCTTTAGGCTCTTCATCTGCTTTGTTTGGATTTCTTAAAGCCCACAGTTTCTTTCGTTTCAACGAATGCTTCTTCCCCACACCAAAGCATTTTATTCCACTTCTCCGGTGGGATCTCTTCGCACCATGGTTTCTTCTACTCCTCTGGTAGTCTACCCTCACTTCAAATGGTTCTTATAAGTTATCAAATGGACTCTCCTTTGCTTGATGCTTGTCGTCCTAGTCACAATAGAGTTGAACCTATTGAACCCCAAACTGACGGTGATAGATAGCTTGCTTTGAATTTTTCTCCAACCCGCACTAAGGAATTTTGTAACAACTATTGATGCCTCAACCATCTAATTTATGTTCAGTGCTTTCATTGGGTAGACGGACTCCACGGAAATATAAGATGGAATTGTCCTTTTTCACATAACCCATTCATGGGGGTCACTTGACATTGTGTCAATCCAATGCCCCTCCCTAGTGCATTTATTTTGTTTTGCATTTCCATTCAATTTGTTGATCTCAAACTGCCAACACTTTGTAGGTAGAGCAACTTCACACACTTTCCAATACTTGGGTTTGCAAAAACAAATTGCATTCAACCTATTTGTACTAAAGATTCTACATGGAAAAATATTTAATCTAACGATTCTAAACAATTGGGAAATCTGTAGAAATACATGTATTATGTCTGTTATGTCTTCGTTGTCTATTGTTTTCTTGAACTGCTACTTATATATTACAAGAAAATGTGCATGGATCCTTTGACTTGTGTTTTTGAAATATGAAATCAAGTTAAGGAAGCTATTTTCAGCTTGAATAGTTTGAATTCTATAGTAATCCATGCATTATTTTGTAAGAAAAAATGTTGTTATTGATACCCTCATCCAAGTAAGATATTTGTCTTGGTTTTGAAGTTAGATGTTGTTCAAGGTTGGAGGGACTATTCACTACATTGATATATATTAAAGTATGAAACTGTGTTGATGAATATGGTATATATCCTGATATAGAATGAACCGGTATATGGGGGGTATATATAAAGAGCCAGCATCTTGAAATGATTTTGTTCTCGTTATAAATTGAACATTGATGTCTATAATCATTTCAATCAAAAATTCAGGTACCCACTACATTGGATTCCAATGAATCTCGAAATGTTTCAAATTATGTTGCTATTACATCCTAGGTGAATGCCTAGCTCTATTGCATCCATTTTGAAATGATTTTCATCTCACTATAAATTGATCATTCATGTCTATAATTATCTAAAGAAGTTAGGTACTGATTTAAGAGGCTATAAATTTTATTAGCTGTTTTCCAGGTTCTTTGAGGTATTAGAATACTTCTGGAATCCCCATTTCACATCAGATATCTACTGAGAGGAAAGTGTCTTTGTTGAGAGGAAAGTGGTTGTGATGGAGAGGACCATTTGAATGATAAGTTTGTTTTGATTCAAGGCAGGTTGATGGATTAGAAACTGTTGCAATTCATCCAAGATTGCAACTAGCCCAATATGTTTGGAAGACCATGTTTGAATACATGTGTTTCCTTATTTATAGTTATAACAACACATTGGATTCTTTTCTTCATGAGATAAATTTCTCCCATGCCATTGCATGTTCATTGTATAATGTGATGTTAATTGGAAAGCCCTATTTGCTATTGTGTAGTTATCTATTATGAGTTGGACTATTCTTTATCTTTTGATAAATCGAAGTGTTTCATTTGGTTGTGGCCTCATTTTAATGTTACATTTTATGCCTTCTTTAACACTCTAACAACCACCTTATCGGCGTATTATTGCACCTACTTGCGGAAATTTCTAGTTAGGATACTACATCTTTATCCATAAATAATTAACTAATTGTACTAATCATGGTTGTTGAATAGAGCATTTTCAAATTTGGTCATAATCTCTAGGGATGAAGAGGAAGGACGCTTTGTAAAACAAGGGAAACCATATTAGACCTTATTTAAAATCCAGTGTCCTTAATCTTATTGACACGTCACATCATCCCATATAACTCTAGTAGTATTAAACAAACCCTAGTTGCAACAACAATGGGTGTTAATGTCACCCATTGGTATAATTCAAAGTCCTTTAACTTACTTTTAAAATTGGTATCAAGAAGCTAATCATTTAATGACATATGTGAATTTTTACTTTATTTTTATTAAACAAATTCTTGACATGTGAAGCTATTGACCAATTAAGTATCTAAAGTTAATCTTCAAAAGATGTATTTCCATTTATGTTCTTTTTTAAAAGCTTTCATTTATTTTTATTTTAAAGCTTCCATCTTATAGCAATAACTATTCACAACATGCTAAACATTACCATCTCTTAGAATGTTTGAATTTTTATCATTTTTGATGATGATGATGATGACGACAACAATGACGACGACGACGACGACAGCGGCAGATGATGACGATGATGACAACGATGACGATGACGACGACGACGATGATAATGACGACGACGACGATGACGACAACGCCGCCGACAGCAATGACGACGACGATAATGATTCATTGAGACCAACTTTGGTCTATAATACTTTAAGAAGGAAAATACTCAAGGTTTAATTTAAAATATTGTTCCTACCAAGAAGCTTTCCAACCTCACTATAGTTTTGGCAAGTTAGGAGGTTATAAAGGTTTGTATTGTAGAGAATACTATGAAACTAAGATTTAATGTGGGTGTAAGCAAGGCACTCTAAGAGAAAGTGATTTTTATCCTTAACACTCATAGACTCACACAAATGGCAAACCCTTTCCTCCCATGGAGTTTTAGGAATAAACCAACGCCATGTTTCGCTATGGAGTTCATGAGAGTTCATTCTAATCTTGGCTATATTAATTTTCTTCCGTGGGCTAGTTACTACCAAGAGATACTTATGATCCTCCAAGTTAGGATTAATGACCTCCTTTAGTATTTTAATTTTCTCTTAACCGCTAAATTTTCCTCACACCAGAATTTCTCTTTAAACTTAGAAATAATAATATTTTTGACATTGTCAATGTTCTGCAAAATGTCATTTTCATTAATGCCCCAATGGTTTAACCAAGCCATGGTATCTTTACATCAACACCGCTTGAGGTGTAGTCAGTTTTGACTTGAGTTTAAAGAAATTTTAAGAAGTATCTCGTTTCCCATGTTATTTATCTTATGCTTCTACATCAAGTACCTAGTCATAGCAATGCTCTCAATGGAGGAAAGGCCCAGTTCTATAAGGAGAATAGGATAAGGTGTATTACTTTTAATTTTGAGGTTATAATTTATAAACAACTTATGGATTTGCTCAATCTTCCTCCAAGATTCTATATAAATCATTGCACCCCTGTACTTCACAAGCATACAAGATTTAACAGGGATGACAAGAGTTTCAAATAGGAACTTCTTTTTATCCCACATGACCATATTGGTTGATTTACAATTATTTTCAAGACCAAAATAAGCTTTCCACCCTCCATAAATTATTTTCTCAATGCTATACTTCCAATTGAGCTTGTGATGAGAAGTTACTTCCTCTAGATTTTTATTATCATAAAGATTGTACCACCAAAAAATTACTTTAAAACATATATAAAAAAAAATTAATCATATTACCAAGATGCTTGCAATGGCATATATAATAAAAGTTTCTTTTAATATATATATATATATATATATAATTTAATATTATGAATGTACAATTTATATATCAATAACATATATAATAAAAGTTTATTTTAATATATATATATATATCATTTTATTTTTTTATTATTAAAATATACATTTTATTTTAAGATAAATTATTTCTATTTAATCAACATAGATTTATTTTAAACTAGATCCACTAAAATACCAATAGGGATATTCCTTTTAATATAAATTTTTTTTATCTCAAATTTCTACATTTTAAGAAACATTTACACCTAAACAATTGTTTAACCCCTTTGGTGATTAAGATGGATTTATGATATTTTTTTTATAAATGTATATAGGTGTTTTAAATAATTTTCATTTAGATATATTATTTATTTTATGAGTCACAGATTTTTTAATTAATTTTTATTTTTTGTAATTTAAAGTAATATTAAATTATGTATAGAGCACATTTTAATATTTTTTTATAAAAACCATCAATATAAATTTTAATTTATAAAAATTAAAAAAATAAAATAGATGTTTATACTTTGGATATGGATATGAAGTATAGTTGTATCGTTATAAAAGAATGAGTTATGACCAAATATGATCTATGATCTCAATTGACCTTTAGGGTTAAAATGGTTTAATGCGTAACTATTAAAAGATGGTAACGCATATGGTGAAGCAAATACAAATACAAATAAGATAGGAGCAAATCCGGTGCTCAATTATCTTTATTAACGTAAATCGACTCGAATCTTTATTAAATACAAATAATATAGGAGCAAATACGGTGGTCGATAAACTTTATTAACGTAAATCGATTCGACGGCCTCGTGAAGAATCGTCATTCAGCCCGCTCGTGAAGAATCTTCATTCCTATATACCTGCAACATATATACACAATTACAAGATCTCGTTCACTTCCACTTTTAGATAGAGAGGGTGAGAAAGAAATCCAATTCAAATCTTGGGAATTATATTATATTTACCTGCCGAGCATCATAGTGGTGGCTTGTGGATTGGTTCCAGGGCTGTCTCTGAAAGTTGAGCCGTCTACAATCTTGAGACTATCAACTCCTTTCACCTGATACTTGTCATTAACCACATAGCCAGCTTCACATCCTCCATGATAATGCCACATTGTGGCCACCGTATCACGGCAGAACTGAGCCACGGCTGCATCATCCGACATGTTCTTTGGCAACGCCTGTCCACTGAAGTTGATGTGATTAAACGAGTTAAATCTCCTCAGAGAAGTTGTGTTCAGGAGATTAGCGACCACCCTCACGCCTTGCACGCATTCCTGGAGGTCCAGAGATTCAGAATGATAGTTGTATCTAACAGACGGATTCTCTCGAGGATCCCTTTTGCGTAACCGAAGCTCTCCCCTAGATAATGGAAATGCCACCTTCTCACCAATGATTTGACTATAAACGTTCTTCTTGTTGGGGCCGTGTGGCGATGCCCTGCCATTTACAAAGATGCTCGCGTACTCGAGGTAATTTTGAGAATCTTTAAGAATACCTACTACCTGTAGGTTACTGTAGAATTTGTGAGATGACCAGGTTACGGATGCACGGGGATTGTCTTGAATCCTTTGGCCTACGAAGGGCGAATGTAGTACTAGAGGAATATTCAATTCTTTGAGATGTTCAGATGGCCCGATTCCGCTCAAGAGGAGCACTTGGGGGCTGCCTAAGGCTCCTGCAGTAAGGATTACCTCGCTGGAACGTGATGATTCATTTAGAAAAACTTGATAAGAGCGGCCATGGCCGTCCATGAATTCCACACCACTTGCCCTTGGCTGCTGAGAGGAGCCATCCTTCGTTTCTGCATGATCTAACTCATACTCAAAACACTAAATCTATATTGAATCTACATCAGTCTATTACTCTAATATTGACTATACATGTTTTGAGATTTACCTAGACAATATTCGCAACGAATGTTGTGATCATGTGTAGGAGAAACATCAACGTAGAAACGGTGTCATGTGTTTGAATAAATTACCTTGTGCTGGAGAGTTGAAGAGAATCCTGCTGACGGTAGAATTGAGAAGGACTACAATATTATCGGGATGGGAAGACTTGAGAAGGTCAGCTGCTGTGTGTCTCTTGCCATTGCTGTCGAAGATGGAGGCGCTGATCTTGGTTCCGTCCAAATGATCCAACGTATATCCATTGTATGGAAGAACCCCTGCTTCCAGTAGGCCATCTCTCATAGCTGATGACCAAGGCGTGAGCTGATACGGTTTGAAGGCAATCTGGTTCTCCACCCATTCATACGACTCCTCTACAAGTCCCTCGTCCCATCCCATATTACGAACATATTCTCTGCTCGCCCTGCTGTAGAAGCCGGCGTTGATAGCAGTTCCGCCTCCCAGAACTCTGGCTCTAGCGTTACTCACCCCATCCTCTGAAACAAACGTCTGCGCTACGGAAGTGTAGTTGTCGCTCTCAATCAATGGCTTTCCAAAAGCATCGGCGTTCTCTATGTCAGGATATCCATAAGGAGATCCTCCCCTCTCCACTACCAAAACTGAATACTTGGTAGAAAGCGTTGCGGCCAAGGGGCAGCCGGCCGTTCCTCCTCCAACAACAATATAATCGTATTTTCTTGCAGCTGCTCTCTCCCCATCGACAGTCAAAAACACAAACGGATCAAAACCTGCAAACAGAAAACAAAGAAGAAGGCATGAAATTCAACCATATCATCTCATCAACTATATAATAGCGAGTGACTTGCATGCTCTTACCCGAGGATGTTGTACTGGTTGCCAAAGAAGCGTATAAAAGGTGATTGCATGCTCTTACCCGAGGGTGTTAATGTACTGGTTGCCAGAGAAGCGTATAAAAGGTGATTGCTGCTCAAAATCATAAGCCTGAGCATAAGCGGAAGCAATGTCGATGCAGGAATATGGAATTCAACTACGCTGTTTTTGAAGTTGTGGTTGGATTTATAAGCTATTTAAAAGCGTTTGCACTTGCTATGGAGAGATTTGACCCCAAAATCTTATGCTTACACTTTACAACACTCAACTACTTGAGCTAGCCCACTAGACTCCCTAATTTAATTAAAATATATTATATTTTGAATATATTTATATATTATATTTATTTCACCACTATAAAATAAATATTTAATTTTTAAAATTATTTAATATATATAAACCAACAATAAATACTATGAATTTTCAATCCGTTTTCTAATGCATCCAAAATTGGGGAAGATCATAAAACACAAAAATAATGGAACGGTCAGTGTATTATGATTCAAAAGATTAATGAGAGGATATTTCCTATGTCACAAGTGGATTGAACATAAATAACTCTAATGAATTAGAATCTACTGTAGTCAAAGGCCGAGACAACACACAATTAACAATTCTTTAAAAGGGAGGGAGTAGTTTAAGTTTCTGTATAATCCATTAATTGATGGCAAGACTTGCCTCAGAATTCTTTGGAGGGTAAAGCGTTTATTTTAATAGTAGGGGAGATTGATATTTCAAAAAAGATTACACAGGTCGATGACCCAACCGATACCTAACAACAGTTTAAATCATTCAATGGCTCATCAAAAATCACAATGCCAATGTGAATGTGAAGGAGATACACAATGAGCAAGGAGGAAGATGTATAGCATCGTTGATGCCGGATGAGAATTGGGCTTCTTAAAATAAAGAAGAAACTGGCTTCAATGGAGCCAAACTTTTATTACCATTTTATCACAACTTGTTTATCATCCTTGAAGGATTCAATCAAGACTCTTCTCAAAATTTATTGAAGGTGATGGTATTGGTGAAGGCGGGAGGGACTGAGATTTAAATAGGATAGCAGGTTGCAGCTGCTGAACTACCTCATGGATTTAGGAGGCATAGATATGTTCAACTAAATTAATGCATACTAAGTTCATGGGGCTCCAGACTTAAAAGTTTGATCCACAACTGGTTTTAAAGGTTGAAACTTGATATGTTCTAGTACCACCAGTCCACCATAATGACATTCTCGGAAACATCGAAACACTTAACCAATTACTAAACAGCGATAAATTGATAATCCACTCACGTTTAACCAAACCTATAGTGATAATCCATTGATGTTAACGAAGTTAGATAACATAATTAACATTGACGCGATATATTGCATAGTAGCATAATTCGAATATGGATTCGAATACGATTAGATACACGGAAAAATTAAGTAACTAAAAAATCTAGTACTAAAAAAATAGGGGAGTAGGTTGCTTGTAAATTTAAAAAAACTTATTTTTCAAAGTTAACTTTTTTTTTTAAATATACATAAACCATTCAATATTTGCATGCAGTGTTGGAATTAGACTCGCAAAAGACTTGTCATGGCCATTTTTCCTGTCAAATACAATCTATATTTTATACTTCTTGTCACAAAAAATCAAAGAAAACATTAAAACTTCTATATATAGTCTCCAAGAGGGAGGATAATTTATCTAATAAAGTATTTATAAATTAAATTCTAAAAATATTAAATAATTAAAATGCCAAAAATAACTTATAAAATAATAAAAACAAATTTCTTATAACATATTCCAAAAAATATTATCCTAACTAAAATCTAATATTATAACTAGTTACTAAAATTTATATTACAAAATAATCTGAAATTAAATCTAATTTAATATTTGATATTTATAATTAAAGTATGAAACAAAATATATATTATAAATTTTAAAGCTTTAAACTTTTAAAATCTAAAACTAATTATGAATGGGAGTATGGACAAAATTAAAATAAAACAATAAAATTTAAATAGTTCTTATTTTATAATATGTGCAAAAAAATGTAGGCAAATTTACCATATTCGTATTATATCTAATATTCAGCCATTTTCGAACTCCCTCTGAATTTTCTTACATGAAAGTCCAATACTGTCCAATTATGCTACTATGGTAGAAAGTACCATCTACTAACTGATATCATATTATTTGTTTTAATTGCTATAGATGCTAGTTTACATCCTTTCATTTTGATTATTTTTAGATTTTGTTCACATAGTGTGAATTGAAAATATTACCTTCCTTTTACTATAGTTCATTCCCAAACAATATTCTGGTGGTCCTAAATCAGTGATATTTTACGGTTTACCACGCCTGCCTTACCACCTGTTGTTATTAGGTCATCAACATACATTACCACTATAACAGTATGATGTACATGTTCCTAATGGTATCCCAAAGCCAAAGCCCCACTAGAAAATGGTTAGATACTTGGGTGTTTTGACATTTCCTAGGTTTGGGACCTATACTCTTAATATGATGTAACTATAAATTTATGGTTAATAAAAATATAGCATGGAATGGCTTGCTGGGAGCAACGGGGAGGATATGACATTACGGGAGGTGGATGGGGTGAGCATGCAAGGTGCCCATGTCATGTGTCAATTTGTAATCTCTCTTTCCATTAGAAAAGACTGTTATACTATTTAGTATTTAATGGGTTGAAAATTATTTAACACATTTTTTGCATGATTTAATGCATAAAATCAACTTTGTCTTTTTGCTTCTTCCTCTATATTTTGGAGTTGTTCCATCTGTTGTTTTGACTTTCCTCCTAAATGCTATGCTGCCATGCTATTTGTGAGTTGTATTGGCATTAGTACATGCAAAGGTTGTTGGGAGAGCCTGTGAGGGATGCTGATCTAAACCTGCAATCTCATGCTGAGTCTTGATACCTATAAGCTATTATATTCCTGAAACCTGCAGCCATGGGAGGTCTGGCATTTGGGTTCCTGGATGAGCAAAGTTTAGTTTAGTCTAAAGCATTTCCAGTCTTGGAACTCATGGAATTGTTGTACCGAATTTGTAACCTAATTGTGTAGGGTTCTTTCTATAGTAAGGGTCTAATGGTAAAATGGTGAAGCTGGAGTTAGTGCTAGTATTCAGGGAATCCACTTATGTAGGGTGGTTGTTGGTAATGGGTACTGCATGAATCTACACAAGTAGGACTGGAATTGGTTTTATGTCTGTCACCATTGAATAGCTTGGAACCTCCGGTACTATCTGGGATGTGTTTAGAGCCTAGCTCTGCAGAAGTTTCCTCACACCTTGTGTTCCCGCTCTTGAAGTTCACTTCGGAGGGGAGTGCGCTCCCAAAACGATTCCCTGTGCTCCCAAAATGATTCCCGTTGATACTAGACAACGGGAGAAGATATCAGAAATTGCTTGTGGCAAGAGCCTTAAAAAACCTAGTAGATAGTATAATCATTGGTATTTTTCATTTAGAATGTAGCTTCAAGAGCTTATAATTATTTGTCTTTTGTAAACATTATATGATTTTTGAAGTTTGAAGTATTCATAACACATCACAACTCTTTGTTCATGATGCCTTATTTCATTTCATGTTTGATGTTATCTCTTACAGTTTGTTGATGTCAAATATTATGCATTGAAACTTGAAAGTTGATGTTATTGTTGATTATTTGATGACAACATATACATTATAACTACTAGATATTTGATGTTACTTGTGTACTAAATGGTTGATGCCTTAATGATTATCATTATTCTACTACAAAGATCTATGTTTTGATATTTTCTTCAGCATATTCACCATTTTGCGTGCCTTTTTTTAAATATATATGCCTCAATATGTAAACATATATATTATATAAAAATTGCTACTCGTTTTTCAATTATTTTGGAAGTTGTCACTTTGTGTTGTCATTTTCTGTTTTACATTCCTGCTTCTCTCTAGCTCCGAATAGCTATGTTTTAGAGACGGAAAGCTAGTAGGTAGACCCTTATCCTTGTCATTTTTCCAAAAGGAACTTCTACAGCCCAGTATGATAGAGATGTTGTCATGTGTGTAATGCTTATCTCGTCATATGTTGGCTAAGGAAAATTTGTGTGCAGGGGTAATCTTAGCGGATCGTGGCTAAGGAAATCACGTTGGGGATTTTATGACAAAAATACAAAAGTCTCTTTTATGTGTTTTTTCAAACACATAGCATCTCAAAGATTTTAAACTTATGAATACTTCTAGATTTAACAAGTTAAAATACACATGCTGAGCGCTTCAACTCAACAATATCGAGCATTAACAATTTAAGACAGATATTTAAGTCCAAATGACCAAGGAAAACCCCATATTGGGAAAACCCTTGAGAGAGATTTTATTGATGCAAGATCAAACTAGAATTTTATATCTTTGAAATTACATTTCCAGAAATAAAAAGATAGACTTATCTTTCCACCCCGTTTTATTTTTCTTAAGATTCATTCCAGCAAGTGAAAACCGTTCAGACTGTTCCACACATGCCAGAGATAACAAATAAGGTTTTGTCTTGAAAATCGTGTTAGTGTACGGCCTCCCTGTATAGTCTGTTATCAAGAAATTAACAACAACATATTTAACTTCGTTTTTCCTTAGGAAATGTGCCAGTAAGAGTACGGATTGGTTCAGATTTCTTCACAGAAAATTTTCATTGTGAAATTGGCTTGGAATTTGAGCCTTTACTTAGCCACTTCCTTAGAATTCGTGCCATTGTTGGACTATCAAATTTTGCTTGGAAACTGTGCCTTTGTCTTTTCTTGGCAATTGTGTCCTTTCTCTCCCAATCTAACTTCTTTCTCAACCCTTGGTGTGTGCTCTCTCTTTGTTCCATCAACTATTTTTATATTATGAAAGTCCTAACTAACTCATCCAATGGATGAGATTAATCTCATTTAAAGGTTCATATCTAAGTCACCAAACATGTCCAAATAGGCCACTGTCTCCCGTGTCATCGTGCCTTGACACAGTGTTGGACACGTCCAAAACACCTATCCAACACTGTGTCAGCACGTGTCCCAAAATTAGGACACTGTGTCCCTAAAACAAGACACTTACAACCCAAAAAAAACTGTAAAAAAACAATTTTATTGTCATTCATTCACATTTTTTAATGATGATTGAGCTCTAAGATGTTTTTTTTAGGTTAAGAGCGTTAGAAGGTTTTCCATCTTGATCTATCCAATTTTGTATTTGCCAATGGCATTCTGACATCTATGTAATACATTTTGATTATGATGACTTAATGAGAAATTTTATGAGTCTATGTGAACCCACTGCACCGATGGAATTATAGCTCCCCATGTTTGTCATCCTTCTCTTTCTTTGTCTTAGTTGTGACGCATTTTATTCTTCCATATTCATTTACATATTACATTGTTTAGCTCTTAGTTGTGATGTATTTTTAGTATTCTTCTATGTACATTTACATATTACATTGCTTGTCTCTTGGTCTCTCAAATCAAGTCAACGAGCATACTAATAAGTATTCTACGGGGGCATATTCCACAAACAACATCACAAGGGGATTCATTTCACATAGGAGAGGTTATCCCTTAATTCTATTCCTACCCATAACATTCAATCTAAGTGGCATAATCTAAAATATAAAGGGTGTTTAGTAATGGGAACATATAATAATAGGGTGTGGCCCCCATCCATGTAATCTAATAAAATAGAAATAGTCCTATTTTGGTTGGCTTTCTTATGCCTCTTGCAAGCATCCAATAGTGGGGGCAAGGAAATCCAATCACCAACCTTTTTCCCTTGTTTCAATAGTGGATTGAGACCAATCCCTCTCCACTAATGGGGGTTTCAATTAGGTTTATCATTGGCATATGGATTGTGATTTGTGAATGTGTAATGTGTATTGATTGTAATTTCTATTGAAAATTTATAAATTTTTTAGTTTCTGCAAAAAAATGGAATTGAATGTCTATATAATGTGTCCTCTGTGTCTTAATTTCAAGGGTTGCGGTTTCCGTGTCAGACACTTGTATTCCCGTGTCCCCTATATCCTTGTGCCAGGTGACTTTGGTTCATATTAAATGCACAATAAAAAAACACCTATTATTTATTAAAAGTGCATTTAATGCACATTAGTACTTTATACACAAAGTCATAATATAAAAAGACATTTTATTTACATAACTCACTTTTTACATAAATTAACAGTAGGGGCAACAACTTAGTCCCCCCCATGATACACATAACAAAATTCATAAGACCTCCAGAGTTATGATTTTCTAACACTCCCTCCTAACAAGGGAGATCCTTCTGACATTGTCTGTATCTCCTTTGTTTGGGTTCTTGTTCTCTGCTGCAACTCCCTCCTACTTTGGAATCCAACCCGAAGATAAGTGTCTAAAAGCCACTCGAAACTATGAAATTTGAGACTATGCTCTCATCTGTAGTACTTGCTCATGAACATTGTACTGGATTAGTCTCTTTCCAGTACTATGAAGAGACTCACTCTCTTCATTTGGAAGCATCAACTGGCCACTTGCAGCCTCTGCTATATCCTTGGATTATGACTCAGACAACTAGCCTCCAGACCCTGGATATACAACCTTCCCTCGCAGTACATAGACTTTGTCCCTCCTGTCTCCAAGTAGAATGGTCATGTCAACTAGATTTCCCACACGATAGAGATATACATGTCCAGATCTAACAAACGATCCATATCCATCACTCCTTTAGGGATGATACTAAGAGTCTGATAACTCTAATTCCTAGAACAGATAGGACATCATCTACCTCTAGAAACTCATCAAACTCCAATTCAAACCAAACTATTCCAACTCCCTACATTGCTGCATGAGGACTCCCTAGATTAGTCTCAACGAAGTGTCCAAGACCTAACTTAGTAATGTTTTGAAATACACCATACAAACTGGTCATATGCCTAGTTGATCCATTGTCAATTATCCATGTATCATGAAAACTGGAACTTCCCACGCTGGAATCAAAGGATGCCAAAGAGAATTCCTTCTCAAATTGAGCAACATACTCCTCAACCGAGGCAGATGCTACTACATCCTTCTTCTTCTCTTTCTTCTCTAGATTGTTCGATGCTTAGTGTTCCAACTGGTTGCGCGAGAAACATCGAACTTTGCAAAAGTCCTTCTTCTTCTTCTTGGTTTTGGTTGTGAGGGAAACATTCTCCTCTGTGTCAAAATTGGTCTAACAATCTCGAGATCCCTCCGGGACCTTCTCCTGGGTGAAATCATCCCACAATGTACTCCAGCTTGGTAGCTTCTCCCTTCTAACAATGCACTTGACAAACACATCCCAGTTTTTAGTGAAGCCCTTCAAGTCTATCCTCACCGACTCTGAATTTGGGACCGCTTCTCCTACAACAACTAACTCATCTTTCACTTGATAAACTCTAGCCAAGTAGGAGGTTAAGTTTTCATCTTTTGTCATTTTGATGTTATGTAGTTTGTCCCTAAGTGCCATTTTCCAGTTTTCATTTTTTTGCTTCAAATAGCTGGTTTAAGGTGTCCCACATATCTTTGGCTATCTTCTTCTCAGCCATATGAGGGATCAAATCATCTTTAACCCCATCCAAGATAACCCTCTGAGCCCTAGCCTCAAGCATCTCATGCTCTTCAAGTTCATCTTTATCAGTGGGCTTGGTCATAGTAGTGTTGGCAAATTTCCACATCTTTCATTCTTTGAGCACTGCAATTATTCTCACCTTCCATGGCAAGTGGTTGGACATCCCGTCCAAATTGTCCTCATACTTGATGCTCATCATGCCTATAACCCCTGCTCACAACCAAAAAGAACAATTGTAGGACTGTCACAAATGTTTTTCCCAATTCTGAAATCGCTGTTTAAAGTTTAAACTCTCTACTTATTGCCCTTGCTCTGATACCATGAATATTTTATGAGAAAAATACAAAAGCCTCTTTTATGTGTTTTGTCAATTAGTTAGCATCTCAGAGATTTTAAACTTATGAATACTTTCAGTTTTTTAACAAGTTAAAATACACATGCTAAGCACTTCAACTGAACAATACTGAGCATTAACAATTTAAGACAGATATTTAGGTTCAAATGACCAATGGAGAATCCCATATTGGGAAAACCCTTTAGAGAGATTTTGTTGATGCAAGAGCAAATTGGAATTTCACAACTTAGAAGATACATTTCTAGAAATACAAAGACAGACTTATCTTTCTACCCTGCTATACTTTTCTTGAGATTCATGCCAACAAGAGAAAACTGTTCAGACTGTTCCACACGTGCCAAAGATAGAAACTGAGATTCAATCTTGAAAATTGTGTCAATGTATGGCCTCCCTGTACAAGTTGTCAAGAAATTAACAACAAATTTAACTCCTTTTTGCCTCGAGAAATGTGCTAGTAAGAGTACAAATTGGTTCAGATTTCTCAGCAAAAAATTATCACTGTGAAATTATCTTGAATTCGAGCCTTTACTCAGCCACTGCCTCAGAATCTGCACACCTTCTGAACTGACAAATTTTGTTGTAGCTGTCTCGAAAATTGTGCCATTGTCTTTTCTTGGGAACTGTACCCTTTCTCTCTCAATCTGACTTCTCTCTCAACTCTTGGTGTGTGCCTTCTCTTTGTCCCATCAACTCTTTTTATATTATGAAAATCCTAACTACCTTTAACTAACTCATCCAATGGATGAGATTAATCTCATCTGAAGGTTCATATTAAATGTACAATAGAAAACACTTTTTACTTATTAAATGTGTATATAATTCACTTTCGAACTTTATACACAAAGTCATAATATAAAAAATACATTTTATTTACATAACTCACTTTTTACATAAATAAATACCAGGGACAACAACTTAGTCCCCCCCATGATACACATACCAAACATCATAAGGAAGACCTCCAGAGTTATGATTTTCTAACACGTGTGGCCTAGAGAAGAAGCAAGCAGCAGGGTTGTCGGTAGATAACCACCAGGACTGCAGCAACAAGTTTGACAATGGTTGAGAGGAAAAAGAAAATGGCTGTAGGAGCCGCAAACAGCCACTTAGTCGCTTAAGATATGACAACAACCGTTAGAGACCCTGGGTAGGTGCAGAAATTTAGGGCAGGGGTAGAAAGGTTTAGGGGCAGCCCAGAAACTGTCCAGAAAAGTTTGGGCAAGCCCAAGACAGAGTTGGGCAGGTGCGAGGAAATTTCGGGTAGTTGTCTTGAGAACTAGGGTCGTTTTCTATAGGTAGTACAAGAAGGCCATGGTAGTTCTGCAGTGATTGCAATGGTGCTGTAGGGTTTGTAGTGATGGATTCCATTCTCAAGTATGAGAATAGGTTGAAGGGGATATCCAACTACCTTTAGTGGAAGGTGAGGATGACAACTATCCTCAAGGAGAACAACATATGGAATTTTGTGAGTACCACAATGGCAATGCCTACAGATTGTAAGGATCTGGAGATTCATGAGGTGAACGAGGTAAAGGCACAGAGGATACTCCTAAACAAAGTAAAATACCACCTAATTCTAGATCTAGCTCAGAAGAAGAGAACCAAGGCAATGTCGGATGCACTTACAGGCTTGTAAGAGAACAAGAACCAAAATTGCAAGATAGCATTGAGGGACAAGCTCCGCAACACTAGGATGACCAAGGGAGAGAGTGTGGTCTCCTATCTCACCAGGATCATGCAAGTGAAGGCTGAGTTGGTAGCTTTTGGAGAGACTGTTCCAGACTCTAAGTTGGTGCATATAGCCTTGAGAGGATTTACCAAGTAGTGGGACGTGTTCATGAAGTGCATTGTGGGCCGAGAGAAATTTCCCTTTTAGGAGAGATTGTGGGATGAATTTACTCAAGACGAGATTTGGGAGGGGTCTCAAAGTGGAGCAGGTATCCAAGATGCAGTGGTGAGGCTTGGAATTAGGGAGAGTGCATTATACAGGCTGTTGGGACAACATATAGTAAAGTCCAACGGGAGCTTGGAGCATGGATTAGTGTCAGTGACAAAAGGAGAGTGTAGGGCTTCTTTCTGTATGCCAGCTTGGTATGAGATGACATTGATGGATGAGTACCATACATTTTCAGATCAAAGTGCAATGGATGCAATCGAGAAGTCTTCCAATTCAGAGAGAGCAGCTACAACAACAGAGGATTTTATGGATCCAGGTAGTTTCTTCTCCGGAAGTACCTTCCTCGCTAAGAGAGTGTTAGATTTTGTAGCTTAGATAGATATTTCTACATGGGGTGTCTAGCATGTAGAAGTCATCATGAAAAGTGACTCTCTAGATAGATTTTGTAAAAGGTGACTTTTATAACACCTTTTGTAAATGCAAAAGGGTAACTTAAGTGACCTCAATGAGAGATTAAGTCATAACCGTTGATGTATGACTTGAGTGATCTCAACAAGAGATTAAGTCTCGGACATTGGATTAGATCTAAGGGATTTAAATCGAAGGTTGAGGGTTATAAAAGAATCTGTGGAGTGTTGTATAGTACCATAGTTGCAAGAGTGAGTCATATTTCTTGTGTTGGTCAGGTTTTACTGAGTGATCAAACGTAAGAGAGGGAGTCTCTCAGAGGCTTGGGAGTGAGGGATTCACTCAAGGCAGGGTTTGTTGATATTGCTGAGGATTTGGGGTTATTTGCAGCAAGGGAGAGTCAGGAGTCTGAGATCCAGTGTGTCATATCTGAAAGGCTGGTGTTGTAAGTGTTGTTTAACAAATCTGCAATAAAGACAAATTGTTTGTTGGTTTTCCCCATTGGGGTTTCCAGGGCACATCTTGTGTTCGGTTTTCTCTATGATTTATTGTTTAACAATGTGTTGGAATTTATCATTTCAGTCAGACTGAATTTATTGAAATTAATTGTTGGATATAAACAAATGATCGAAATAGCAATCGGGATCTGTTAAGCTAAAATTTCACATGGAAACCATCTCTAAAGCATAGCTTGATTTATTTATTGGTCCCATGGTGTGCATGAAGGAAATGTTCAACCTGGCCTTAGCTTGATCAATCCAAGCTATCTTAGTACTTATAGATTAATTGCTTCTGGAGGCTTTGCCTAGTATAATTTGAACGAGTAATGTAGAATCCCCTTGAATCTTTCTAGAATGAAAACCATCTCTGAAGCATAGCATGATTTTTAGTTTCTGTACCAATGAATTTTCAAAGGATATTGAAGTTTCTATCCTCTGTTTTTCAGGGCACCTACAGTTCCTCCCAAACCAGTGTTTCCTTTGGCTTCTCTAATCTAGTCAACTTTGGGATGGATCCAGCTCTCTGAAAGATTTGAGTTTTTCTTCATTTTCTATCAATAATGGGATAGAATCATAAATATAAGATCTAGTATTTTTTCTCCTGATATTTGTTTTTGGCTTTAATTGGAACATTTTCAAGGGTCTTTTTATGTTTTCCCAAAAGATTGGAAGTGCATTTTAGTAAAGTGTTTTATAGAAATGCCTCGGCCCCAGGCTAAAAATGACTGGGCGGCTTTTTCAAAATGACAAGAAACCAGGTATAACCAGGAAAATTTTCCTCAGTGTTTTGGTGTATTTAGTTTTGGAAAATGTTTCTAAACAAGAAACAGGGCTTGATGAAGAGTTGAAGGTAAACATTGATCTGAAAGAAAATCATCTTAGGCTAATTAACTTCAACAACCTTTTCTATGCACAAGCATTTATCCAAAATTGTTTCCTGTTTATTTATTCCTTCAACCCATTTAAATTCCTAGTTATTTGTGTTGAGTGAACTTTGTAAGCTCGTAGTATTTTGATTTCATATATACAAAAATATAGCAAGTATCGATACATTTTCTAAATGGTGGTTTCCTTGTATATCTTCAGTGATCGCATAATCAAAGTATGGAGTTTTGCTGGTGTACTAGGTTCTGGTAGTATTAGTAAGTCAAACAAGCTATCATCACAGGCTACGATTGCAGCTCATGATAACGACATCAATTCTATGGTTGTTGCTCCAAATGATAGCCTTATCTGTACTAGTTCTCAGGTGTGTTAGATTATGAATTTATTCTTATATCTGCAAGGAATTCTAGCGAAAGATGACTTCCATTGCAATATATTTAGTTTTTTTCCCAAGTCTTATGCCATGTTTTTAATCAAGATTGAACAGCTCGTGTATGGAGATTACCAGATTTGGTACCAGTACTAGTGCTAAGAGGCCACAAAAGAGGGGTTTGGTGTGTAGAATTTTCACCTATATATCAATGTGTGATGACAGCATCTAGTGACAAGACAATCAAAATATGGGCCTTATCAGATGGTTCCCGCTTATAGAATTTTGAAGGTCATACTGCAAGTGTACTACGAGCTTCCTTCCTCAGTCGTGGAACACAGTTCGTTTCTTCTGGTATAACCTCTTTCCTGGCATCTTTAGGTCTAATTTAGTTTCTTATTGTTATCCTTATAATTACACTTTTCAAAGTGATGATGGAATTATTTTTATGTTGTTGGGAACCTCTTTTGTTTCACAGGCACAGATGGTTTGTTGAAATTATGGACAATCAAGTCAAATGAATGTATTGCAACATTTGATCAGCATGAGGATAAGGTGACTTTCAGCTTCCCTGAGTTTCAAACTCACATATTTACTTCTACAGGACATCATAGTTGCATGTGTAATTATATTCTTCCTCAAGCCCTACCTTCACCGTATGCATCCCTATCCAAATGAGCTCCTTCTTTACAAAGGAAAATCACTATGCCCCTGTAGCTAAGTTGCTAGTGTACATGGGTATGGGTATGGCACTTTTGAAACAAAGAATGGGTGTATTCCAGGGGTATATCTATGCAAAAAAAATTAAAATGAAAATTAAGATAAAACACAACAAAAATCTATGTAAATCAGCGATGATTGATCTCAGATGAAATTCATCACTTAAATCATTCAAACCATTCAGACTTCCTAATCAAACATTTTTTTTTTGTTGGCAAAGAAGTGGAACCCCCCTAACTAGCAGGGTTTCCATTGACTAAGTAAACACGAACCAGGGGCATCTAAGCCGTCAAAATCACCCGAGGATCGCACCCGGCTTGGTGTAATGCCCCATATTAATGTTTATTAATGTTTATTATTAAGTACTTTTATTAAATTAAACGTATACTAACTATTTTACCATTTTTACCATTTGCGTAAAACATTAAATAAACAATATTGAACTATACTAATTATTTTACCATTTGTGTAAAACATTAAAATAAATAATATTGGGTAATGTGTGACAGTTGGGTAGGTTATAAATTTACATGAACAATTAAATAGGATAAGCACCTATTAAATTCCCACCATCTCATCCGAGGTGGAAAAATTGTACAATTCAAGAAAGAAATTAAATACATACAACGAATATCTTGAAACCGAAACTAGTTGACTGCCCGAGAAAAAGAATTAAATAATAAATATTAATTTCAAAATGAAGGAGGCGGTGGATGAAGGAGGTGGTGGAAGAAGGAAGGCGGTGGAAGAAAGGAGGGGAAGGAGGTATAAGGAGGGGGATTTTTGGGGATTTTGGGAGAGAGTAGTCGGGAAAAATTTTACAAAAGAACAGAGAGTAAGAAGGGATGGAACAGAGAGGGAAGAAAGCTGGAGGAGGGGGTTAACTCCAGCAGGCAGATTTACATTCAAAGAAGAGGAAAGTTGCTATCCGGTTTATCGGTACGTGGGCTCGGGGGCTAGAAACCCGTCGGTTTCCTAGGGCCAGCAGGATCAACGCTGGTCGACAGGGTGGATCATCCGGTTTGGCATCCAGGCTCGGACGAGGCTCAGACAAGGGAAGGGAAAGGCTGCAGGAGCAGGATTCAAGAGCATAATCAAGTCCAGGTATTTTCCGGTGAACTATCTCTTTGTTTTACAAATAAATGAAATCTGAATAAAAATCCATGTAAATTTTGCTGTTACATCCTATGACCAAAAAAAAAGAGAGTAAATTTCATTTTAATGTTTAAAATTAGGACTTAGTGCTCTGCCTGGCAAGCAAAGCACTACACCTGGACTGCACCAACCCTTAACATTGTTGGATTTTTTGGTATTCGATGGGATTAGAACCAGCGACCTTGTAGCTTAAGCAGTGTCTTGACCATACCCCCCCACCAACTGTTCTACATCTTGCAGATACTTCATAATCAAACATTTCCCATTCAATGATTTATGAATTGAAATTTTGACATCATGATTCAGAATTCGAATTCAACATTGAACAATCATACAATGATTAGAAAAAACAATAAAACTTGATCATTAATGTCTCAATAACAGCACGAGTCTTAAACGAAGTACATGGTTTATAATACATTAATAAATTGCCTAATACCATTTCAAAAAATGAAACATAAAATACAACATAGTTGAATCCTCAAGACAAGTCTGCTAGTTCTGTGGCATTCTCATCGCCATTGGCTACAATAAAAATGGCACCAAAATCCCTATATTTTTCTTCGCTAATGGAATGTTTCTCTGTCTAGTATGAGAATGAAATGGTAATAACGAAGTGTGTTTTTATGTGTTTAAGTTCATGAGAGTGTTTGGGAAGTGACGAGTTAGGGTTTTGGAGGGGGGTCCCGCCTTTTTAATTTTATATTTTTTGTTTTTCTTCTTTCAATGAAGAAGCCACACTTGTAAAACACAAGTTCTGTGTTTTGGGTACCCAAACTGGGGTGTGCCCCTGTTTCTTGGGTGGGAGGTGCCGTTTTGAATTCTTGGTGCCCCAAGGTTCTTCTAGGTCCATACCCACTCCTGAACCAGGTACAGCATACGTGTACCCATACCCGTACCTAGTTCATGCATCCAAAATCGTGGTTTGTAAACCCTGGAAGCTTAACCCTGTTTCCATATTTCAAGAGTTTTTATTCTTATTGTACCCATAACTGCACCCAAATATTTCCATTTGACATATCAAGACATATTTTCTTGTGTCGAAACTCTCTTCAATCTTGAGGTTTTATGTGCATGTTAATGAGTAGGAAACAATTTAAGCATTTTAATGGTCTTTTCCAAAACCTGGTGCTAGTTTGTAATTACTGTATTCTTGTTCATCCTTTTTATGTTTTTGAGTTTTCTAGAAATTAGTGTTTGTTGCAAGCAATATTGACAACACTTGAAGTTGACTTGTATCTTAGTCACTTTGTTTGCCTCTAAATTGTGCAGTTTGTGGACCCTAGCAGCTTAACCCTGTACCCATACTTCAGGAGTTTTTATCCTTATTATACCCATAACTGCAGCCAAATATTTCCATGCGGCATGCACATAGCAGGGCATATTTTCTTGTGTGGAAGCTCTCTTCAATCTTGAGGTTATTATGTGTGTGTTCATGAGTAGGTAGCAATTTAAGCACTTTAATGGTCTTTTCCAAACCTGGTGCTATTTTGTAATTTCATTATTTTTTTTCATCCTATTTAAGTTTTCGAGTTTTCTAGAAATTTGTGTTTGTTGCAAGCACATTGACAACACTTGAAGTTGCCTTGTATTGAGGCACTTTGTTTGCAGTTTCTTTGAACTTCTCTAAAATCTTTATAAAACTATTTTCCTTGGGATCAATTTTTTCCACAAAAAATCGTAATTATTATTCTAGCAGAATGCAAATTACATTTCTCATGTGTCTTTAAGACACCACCAACTAAAAAGAGGTCAAAAGACCCCGATTGCATTGGAAAAAAAGTCATCTCTACCTTCATAAATTGTAGGATTGCAGCATTGAGAAAAGATTATGTTTAGAAGAACATTACAGTTTTCAAGAAGGGATGGCTCACCAAAAAACAAGTTATAGGTTTATCCTAGTCTTGGTGTACTTTCCTGAATTGAGCCCCAATATTACATTAGAAAAAACAAACCAAATGAATCCTGAAATCTGTCTGTCTGAAGCTTCCAGCACCTAAAACTTCTGTTGAAAGAATGGATACTTCAGAGAGGAGAGAGAGAAAGCATATACTCCATCCTTGACTTTCTGTATGGACGAACCACCCTGAGCTAAGAGAAACCTCCTTGGATAATCATAAACCTTCAGCATCCAGGTTGAGTTCCCTGTAAATACGAGAAAATGATATACCATCAAAGGATATCATGAATCTAAGCCTGGTTTCTCAACCATTTATGTTAGCCTTGGGACCTTACTACTTGCATGTATAACAAAGCTTGGTGTTCATATCTAATTTGTTCAGAATTTGAAAATTAACATTTTTGTTGGTGTTCATATCTTGTTTAATATTCTATGGAAAGCAGAAAAATTTGAGCTTGAGGCACATGGATGTGTTCATCCATAATAGAATTATAAATTTATAGAAAAGTTGTGTTTGTCTGTTCCATCCTTATAGCTGATAACATTACTCATTATAGTATATTCTTAGTTATGTTTACATGTGGATTGATCATTGTCTTTCTGTAGATCTGGGAAATGGATGTTGGTAAGAATACAGAAATGCTGGCGACTGGTGGCGGTGATTCTCTTGTCAATTTGTGGCATGATTGCACTGCTACAGACAAGGAGAAGGCTCTTCTCAAAGAGGTATATTGGGTAATTATCAATTTGAAATTTAAGATCGCTAGTATGCAATTTCTAAGTATCAGAATAGTAGCAGTGGATTTTGATGATGGTGAATTTGTCCTACTTGTGTGGTTTCTCAGAGTTCAGTCTTTTCTGAAGAAAGACATTGATTCTTGTTATTTTGTTGTAGCCTTAGTCTAATATGCAAACCTTACTTTATTTGTCTGGTACATTATATGCTTCCCTGGTTCAAGAGGAAGCAGCATTGAAAGACCAGGAACTACTAAATGCTCTTGCAGATACTGACTATGTGAAAGTGATTCAACTTGCATTTGAATTAAGAAGACCTTATAAGCTCGTTAATGTCTTCACTGAACTGTACAGGTTGGCTTTGGCTCTTATTTGGTTGATGTCTTTATTTTCAAGGATGTTACATTATTTTTCTGACAAAAATACCCACCTTTTTCAGTAAAGGGCATGCCAAAGATCAGATACATAAAGTGATACGTGAACTAGGAAAAAGAAGAACTCAGATTGCTTTTGGAATATGTGCAAGAATGGAATACAAAGCCAAAATTTTCCCATGTTGCCCAGTTTGTATTATTTCAACTTTTCAACGTCCTTCCTCCAACAAAGATTATTGAGGTACTTTTGTACCAAGTCATGTCATATTGCTTTGCTCATATTGATGTTTTTGGATCTATATTGGAATTTTCAAACATTCAATTATATGTCTTATATGGCTTAGATTGAAAACATTTGTGTTTTTTAATACATTATAGGTACAAGGTATTAGTGAACTCTTGGAGGGTTTTATACCATATGCACAGAGACATTATAGCAGGATAGAGAGACTTATGAGAAGCACTTTTTTGTTGGATTACACTCTTTCATCAAAGTCTGTCCTCTCTCCCGTAGAAACAAATTTATCGCCATCTAATTTATTAGCTAGAATAGCAGATCTGCCAAATATACAGATTGATCAGTTTCACCAAACTTGTTTTCTTGAGCCAAAATCGAGTCCCAGACTGTCTCTTTCAGATCTAGGGAATACAGATTCTGTGGAAGTCACAACACCACGAGCCAAGAAGAAAAGAGTGTCTGCTAATGATCCAGAGAAAACATTTCTTTCTGAAGTTGAAATTGGTGACATGGAGAATGCATTTGATGAGCCTGACGCGGCACATAAAGTTTCATCCAAGAAGCATAAGCCTGGAAGTTCAAAGAAAAAAAAGTCTGAAGCCCCTAGAAATGAGAGTCTCAAGGATAGTGCAAGTAAAAATGCAGTCACTATTGCATTACAAGCATAAGGTCTTGTGATTGAAGTTTGATCTATCAATAGCTTCAGATGTAACTTCTTTTTCCAGGGGAAAATATATGTTCCTTGCTATTTCATTGAAATCAAAGGGAACAATTACATCGTCAGCATGTGCTGTGTTCAAGGGGTACATCAGCAAGAGTGGCTGCAATATCTGCTACAAAAGGGCTCATACATGAGGGATTATCCATACTATTGTCTACAGCTCGTGTTCAAGTGCGTTGAAACTTCAAAGTGAGATACAAGCTAGGAGAGAAGACTACATCCTCTTCATACCCTTCAATATAAGGAGAGATGATACAATAATTGGATAGCTAATCCATAGAAGCAATAACCTGAATAGTGCTAGTAAGATATGTGACTCATCACTGTCATCATCCAAAGGATGTCCAAAGATAACAGCACAGAAAGTTCAAGTGCAAGGGCTAGAAAAGATAAAAAGTTCCCTGTTCAATACGTTCACCATTGGTGAATTCAACACACTGAAGTTGGCCTTGAGCCAATGTTAATGCTTCTTTGGATAAGCAATTATCCATTGTATTGTGCTCTCTATATATGTGAATGGCAGAGAGTTGGATGAAGTCAGTTTCCAATTCTCTTATACATTGACACCACCCATCAAGAGAAAGTAAAGAAAGTGTTGATCTATGATTGAACCAGTTGATAATGACAGCAGAATCCCCATGAATATGTAAAGAAGGCAGTCCTTGAGTTTAGCACAGTGAAGGAGTGTCCACATGGCCAGCAGTTTTGATCTAGTATTAGTGCTCAATCCAAATCCCAGCTTGAAGCAAAAATAGTGTTCATTACTGAGCATAAGATGAACACCGACGCCACCCAAATGATTTGCTGAAGCCCCATCAAAAAAGCCTACTGGAAAAGTCAAACAAGGAGCTGATCCAATAGTTCTCCTATTGTTTTTCATCTGTAATTTGACCGGATAGAGCTGTAATTGATTCTTGATGGAGAGAACATTATAGTATATATCAGGCTTTGAATCCTCAAAAATACAATTTTTCCTGGTAATCCAGATTTTCCAAGCAAGAAAAAGAGGAATATACTTCAGAGTATTTCCTAGGCAAATCCAAGAAGAGACATTAAGATGATAATTTGTTCCCCTCCAGAAATCTGGAATGTCAAGAGAAGATCTGATGAGAGCAGTAACCTTCCTGGTGAAGCTGCAACTGATAAATAGGTGGTCAACAGACTCTAATGCTGATTTACATAGACAACACCAAGATGGGCCAATCCAGCCTTTTTTTGTCAAGTTATCACATGTATTGATCTTATTCAACAGACTGAGCCAAAAGAAACAGATGATCTTGAGTGGCATGTTAAATTTCCATATCTTGATCAAGAGATCGTCCAGTCTGTAAGTAACCGAGGTATTTGCAATAAGATCATACATGATATTTGCTTTAACCATACCTGAAGACTTATTATACAACCAAGCCAGTTTATCAGGTAGCTGATACAAATCCCCCCATGCAGCAAACCGTTTGATATATTTGGTCCATGCTTCTTTCCATAGTCCACCCAGCTCAAGTTCATCAGTCGTGATCCAATAATCAGTCGAGGACATGGAAATACCTCTATTGAGAGCATCAGAGAGGGTAAGTATACCATAATCCTCCAAATATGATCTGAGGTCTTCTGGAAGACTGAAATCAGAGGATACACCAGCAATGGGGTCAATGCCAACTTTGATATTTTTGCCATTACCAATCTTCCACCCAAGGTATCTGGTGATCCAAGACATAGCACGAATGAAGCCATTCCACATATGAGAGGTACCCCAGACTTTGAAGTTCTTATGTCTGAGCCAAGTATCAACAAGTAGGTTCTTAAGGTATTTGTGCTTTATGATTTGAGACCACAATCCTGCTCCGTTAAGTAAAAGCCAGAGGCTTTTGCAACAAAGGGCTAAACTGAACCACTCTAAATTTTTGATGTTCCAGCCCCCGAGAGTGTAGGGTCTGGAGATGGATAACCAATCTACCAAATGATACTTCAGTTTACCTTGCGAACAGCCCCATAAAAAATTAAAAATGTATCTCCTGATGTAAGTCAGAATAGTGTTGGGCATACAAGCAAGTGTGAGCCAATACACAGCAAGACTCATCAAGACCGATTTAACAAGTACCAATCTATCGCCCAGAGAGAGTAGCTTGTAGGTCCAATTGTTCAATTTTTTTTCGAACTTCAATAAAAACCATCTCCAATCCTTTATGCCATACCCTAGTGGCTTGAGGTAATATCCCAGGTATTTAAAACCAACCGCAATAGGTTCCATCTTGTAAGGCATGATATTAAAAATTTGTTGTCTAACCGGATCCTCAATGTTATTGTGAAGAAAGGAAGACTTATCAGCATTGATCTCCATACCGGTTGCACAACAAAAAATGTCAAGGATAATCTTATAACGCTGCCACTCAGCCAATGTGCCTATGCCAAAGAGGACTACATCATCCACAAAGAGGAGATGAGTAAGATAAATACTGGGAGCAATTTTAATGCCTGTTATATCTCCTGTGCGTCGTGCCCGAATGATCATTAGACTTAAACCTTCAATAATCAATATCAATAGGAGAGGAGATAAAGGGCAACCCTATCTGATGCCTCTAGACACAAAAAATAAATTTGATGGGGTCCCATTGATCAGTACTGCAAAATTTTCTGACTCAACATAGCCCATGATCCAGTTGACAAAGCTACTAGGAATACCAATCTGAAGTAGGACCAACCTCAAAAAATACCAATTAACTCTGTCAAAAGCCTTTACCAGATCAAATTTCAGAACCAGTACATTCTGATTTTTAGTTTTGATAGTATGGAGAGCTTCTTGGACAATACCCACCGATTCAATGATCTGTCTGTCCTGCAAGAAGCCAAATTGATGCTTGGATAGAGCCTTATCAAGTACAACCTTAAGTCTGATGGAAGCCAGTTTGGAAATGGTCTTATAAATCAGATTACATAAGGGGATGGGCCTATACTCCGCTAGGGTAGATGGTTTATCACACTTAGGTATGAGTGTAATAAAGGTGGCATTGAGAGCACCAATGACCCTACCTTCAAGCCTAGAATGTTCGATGACCTTAAGAATATCCTGCCCCAACAGTTCAAAAAAATGAAGGTAGAACTCCACCGGCCACCCATCAGGCCTGGGGATTTTATCTTTTTTAAAACCCTTAAGAACATCTTCAACTTCTTTGAGAGTGATAGCAGACAAAAGTAGGTCCTGATCCTCATCGTGAACAAAGGTTGGGAAGAGGCTGATGACTTTGAGTTAGGCCTCAATAGTGTATTTAACATCGTCAAAGAAGAGTTCAGAGAAGTATTGTACACCCAAAGACTTTAATTTTGTATCGTCATCAATGGTTTCCCCAGACTGATTCTGAAGTGACCAAATAGCTTTGTGGTTCCTCCTAGCAAATGCAAAGGAGTGAAAAAATTTGGTGTTGGCATCTCCTTCCTGAATCCAGTCAACTCTACTTTTGAGCTTCCAGATGAGAATCTGATGAGCTTTCATGGTAGTTGAACTGGTCATAATAGAATATTATTTGACCGGCTCTTTTTTTAACATTGGCTTTTCTAAATCATGTATTATAGTCGCATTGTTTTGACAGTTTTAGGTCAACTGTTCAATGATTGTGTTTTTCACTTGGCGTCTAATTCTTTTATTAGGCTGCGAGCTGTTCCTCTTTATTTACAGTGGATATTACTTTGTCTTCATAGTATGGAGCTGGATTGTGATACATGCTATGGTGGGAAATAAACAAATTTGATTGGTTATTGGGGAATAGATTAATAACCTTTCTTCTCATGTGTAAAAGTAACCCAACATCGACGCTATCATTGTGACAGAATTGGTTATGAAGGTTTGCAATACAATTGACATATTTTCATGTAGCTAGCAAAACATTTCAACGTCAAGAACAGCTGAATAAATTGATAAGATTGTTACAATAATATAGATGCAGATAGTTACATGGACATTTCCAGGGTCCTACCATATCAGATGGAGCTGATTTCTTCTGGTTTTAAGTACCTTGGTTACTTCATTAAACCACTTGGCTATAGGGTTTGTGATTGGAATTGGCTGATTCAACGATATGAGAAAATGATTGGTCTCTGGACCCACAAGCTACTCTCATTGGGCGGTCATTTGATACTTGTTCAGTCTGTGTTCTCCAGTATACCGGTTTATTGGTTGGGATTAGCTCCCATCCCTGCTTCTGTGCTACACAAACTCAGGAGCATTACGTTTGTTTTTTTATGGGGATCTACTAAAAATAACCGTAGATATCATTTGGTTAATTGGCAAAGTCTCTTGTGGCCAAAGGAGAATGAGGGCTGGGGGATAAAAAATCTATACTAGTTCAACATTGCTTTGCGTCTAAAGAACTTCTGGATGGTTCTGATGAATAAGGGATTGTGGCACCAGGTACTCTCCAACAAATACTTGAAACACCTCTCGGTGGTAGCTTGGCTCAGAAGGAAAAGGTTTCGTACTCAAGGGGTATACTATTTCGAGGGGTTTTTTACAAACTCTCCCCTGGCTACGAAGTCATCTTGCTTGGTAGGTGGGTAACAGTAATGATATTTTGATTGGTATTGATCCGGTCATAGGTGTCCCTTCCTCTCTCTCTCTCCTAGATGATTTGAGAACCTTTCTGGAGGATTTGGACATCAACACTCTATCACAGGTTCGCAATACTCTACCGGATTCACAACATTACTGGTATTCAGCCGAGGATTTGTGTATTGATGGGGTTTGGAAAGATGCTTGGGATGCATATACGAGGAGTCTGGGTCTCTGTGGTATCCGTCTCACAACACAATCTGATACTCTTTTATGGGACTTTAACAAATAGGATGGCTCCATCTCCGCTAAATTAGTATATGATTGCATTGTTAAATATTTTCCTCCATCTTTTGGCAATATGCTTCACTCATATTTATGGTCCAGTGCACTCCCCAGTAAAATTGGGTGCTTTATTTGGTTGGTTTTAAGGAACAAGATTCTTACCTGGGATAATCTTCAGAAACAAGGTCGGTTTGGTCCAGGTATCTGTGCTCTGTGCAATGCAGATGAGGAGTTTGTCATGCATATCTTCTCACACTGCACAGTTTGGAAGAATGTTTTTTATCTCATATGTGAACAGTTTCATTTGCCTCCTCCTCCTCGCACTGACTCTCTAGTTCAATTTATTGAAAAATGGACTGCAAATTTCTCTAGGCACTCTACACTCTGCACCATGCCATTCCATATTATGTGGGCCATTTGGAAAGCTCGGAACCTGTATATTTTTGAAGGAAAGAAGTTGTTTGTTCTTAGCATTGTGCACCAGATCTCTTATTCTATGCAATTGTATTCTCCTCAGACTGTCAAAGTTAAAAAGGATAGAAATATTGGGCCTCCTCCTTGCATGATCTACCCCTGTGGTTTTTTCGTTGGAGCCTCTGCAAAAAATGTTGGTGGAGTTGGATACAGCTTGTACCTGAATGAGTCACACTCCTTCGAGTTTGCGCTGGGGATTGGAAATGGCTCCAATACAAAAGTGGAATTACTTGGCCTATGGGCCCTTCTGCTTTCCTCCCATATGATGGGGATTCCCTTATCCCACATATTTAGTGACTCTTCAGTTATCATCAATTGGGAAAAGGGATCCACTGCTCTTTCCCCACCAAAACTCTTCCACTGGTGCTGGGAAACACGAAACCTTATTACTAGCTTTCTGGATATGTCTTTCAGCCACATCTTCTGTGAACACAATCGGATAGTAGACCGTCTCTCTAAAACTGCTCTCACTATGACTCCAGGTTTTGGCTGTTTCTCAGAATTTTCTGAGGACCATTTGGTCACATATGATACCTTCCAGCTCTTTTGATTCTTGTTTGGGGAGCTTACTCCCCTTTCTGATTGGTTTATTTGCTGCTCCTTGAGCAGCCTCTTTTAGTCATTTGATCTGATCCCTTTGGCTCACGGTAGATGTGGTTTGATGAGATAGATCCCCTTTATGATGAGACAGTTCACTGATGGGAACACTCTCTCTATTGATTAGCCATTGTCCCCCTGGCTTCCTTTGTTTGTGACTTATTATTGTATGAGTTGTATTCTCTTTAGGATGTAACCCATATTTGGGATGTAATGTCCCGGTTTTGACCCCGTTTGCATGACGTATATATGTAATTAATCGTGGTAAGGAGCTAAAGGAAAAATTCCCACCATCGATTTGGTTGTGTATGTTTCGGCAATGGGGATAGTTGCTGATGGTATGTCGTGCTATCCGGCACATTATAATTCAGCATGTAAACACGCACATCAAATAAAACTAAAACCACAACCGGCTACGGCAGTGCAACGTTGAATGAAAAGGGCATGATTCCAAAGGATAAGGGGTGGGGGATGTCGAACCTTGGTCTATGGGGGAAAAACCCATGTGTTGCCACCTTGTTGATTTGTCACCTTTTTGTCTCATCCAACCTCTTCCAACATGTTTAATGTTTTCTTTGGTAGCTGAGGAGTTATGATTGCTGGTGGTTGAGGCAGTTATGGTCTTTGGGAGTGGGGTGGCAGGACTGTCAGTCCCTTGCCCACACGTACACTCCACCCACGAATTTCTTCACTCTTCACTCTTCCACGTTTTCCAAGGTGGAGGATTATGGTCTGATCGTTCTCTCCATGGTCGAATCTTCCTCATGCAGAGCTGAAGTCTGTTCATCCACGCGCATAAGGGAGCTGTTCACGCTCACAAAGGGACGCGCTGGAAGAGGTTAGTTTGTCTTCCTCACGCACCAGTCGCGGCTCTTCTTGGTTGTGCATGCAGCGAGCAGGTGAAACAGCCTCAAGGGGCCCGATTTTCTGCTGGTATGTGAATGACCGTGGCCTTAATCCATGATTTCTGCCTTGTTTTTAGTTTAACCCGTGATTCGGGCTTGCTATTTGTGTAACCCACGATTTGGGTTGTTGTTTCTCTTCCACGACTGTTGGATGTTTTTGAGAGTCCAATCTCTGTTTCCATTTCGGACTGTGCATGTGTGTCATCTTCCCCACGTTTTTGGTTGGCTGTCGTGTACAATTGCTTTTGGGCCACTGTGTATTCGTAGTGATCTGTTTTCTGCTGAGGTCTGCATTTGAGTTCCCATGGCTATGCTGGGAATGTTGTTTATTATCCATTGTGGACTGTGGATTGTTGTTGTCGTTTGCATTGTGAAGTTGGGTTGCTGAAATACCCTAGTTTGGGTTGCAACTGAGTTGTTTTGGCCACGCTAGGGCCAAGAACAACTCTGTGTTGCGTTGTGGGCTTGAGCTGTGCTCATCGTTTGTTTGGGATTATCTCTGGTCGTCTTTGCTTCTTCACAAGGCTGTGAAGGGTTGTTTTTTTGCGTGTGTGCAGTGGTTGGTCTTCGGACTGTGCTGGCTTGGCCGATTTTTTGACGGCCTGATAAACCCAGCTGTGTTGGTTTGTTGATTGTGTCCCTTGGCTATGTGTAAGTCTGCTTGTTCCCTTAGTCCTTAAGGAATCATGCCCAGCTCGGGGGTGGCAGTGTTGGTGAGAGATTGATGAGCACGCCGGCCTGCAGTTGGGTGGAACGTTGCAGCGATGTAGCTGGTTGCGGGGTGAATTCTTCATCAAAAGATAGGTGCTGCTGGTTACTTCATCTCTGCAATTTATATTGATGTCAAATGAATTATGATGAACATGTGGAATGTTGGAATGTATGTGTGTTGCTTCCACTGATTATTAAGTAACTCTGTATGAATGAAGAAGTATGCATCTGTGCATCCTGTTATGGATCATGTTAAGTTTCTTATTTTCAGCATTGACGATTTGTACATGTTCATGCAGCTGTTTGCCGATTATTGCGGTGTTGGTTGCGTCCTCTTCGCCGGTCTGAGGGACGGGGACGTGACAGTATGGTATCAGAGCTCAAGGTTGCAACAATGGGCCTCTATGGGCCATGAAGGATGCAGTGACAGAAGGTAGAATTACCTTCCATGTCCAGCAGAACAACAGCCAACGTCAAAAAAAATCTTGCCGAAGTGTTAGACAATCGGAAGAGTTAACAGAATTTACTTCCGTTGTGGCGGAAGGATTAGTGGAACGGAAGCACGTCCGACGGAAGCACGTCCGACGGAGCACAGTTGGAGGGAAAAATTTTGGAAAAGTTCTAAGTGTCTGGTGTCCGTCGGAAGAAAATAGTGGATCGACGCTCGCCGTTGCGGATGAAGAAGCAATTAAGCGTCCGACGGAAAATGGTCCGACCGTCGACATGTGTTATATTCGGCGGAAAGAAGAAAGACAAAATTTTCTAATTGTTCCCCAATCGGAACAATTGGCGAAGTGAACTTTCGCTGTTGCAGAAGAGTTGGCGAAGTGAACTTCCGTCGTTGCGGAAGAGTTGGCGAAGTTAACTTCCATCGTTGCAGATGGCAAAGCAACTACGCACCCGACGGAAAAGTCCTCCGATCGACGACGTCGTCGAGGAGGTTAAGGGATCGAAATCGTTGACTGTCGGAGGAAGAAAGTGCTCGTGCACTCGCCGTTGCGGAAGCCAAAAGAACTAAGTCTTCCGACACGAAAGACAGCCAACGCCGCAGAAAAGTTGAAATTGTTCTAAGTAGACAGCCGCCGATCGAAAGAAGTTAGTGTTTGGTGTACTGCCGTTGCGGAAGCCAAAGTCACTAATCTTCCGATGTGAAAAGGCTGCCGACGCCGTGAAAGAAAGTTCAAAATTTTTCTAAGTAACGATTTGCCGTCGGAAGAGAAAGCGTTTCGGGAGCCGCCGTTGCGGAAGCGAAAGCATTACGGCTTCCGACTAGAAAGGCTGCCGATGCCGACCGGAAGGAGAAAGCGTTTCGAGAACCACCGTTGCGGAAGCGAAAGCATTACGGCTTCCGACTAGAAAGGCTGCCGATGCCAATCAGGTTGTGCCACCGATCGGAAGGAGAAAGAAGGTCGTGTTCCGCCGTTGCAGCTGCCTAAATGATTAAACCAACGAAGCACAAGAGCTTCCGACAACTGATTCTGCGGAAGAGAAAATGGTTTGAGAGCCGATTCTGCAAAAGGAATAGTGGTTCTGAGAGCCGATTATGTGGAAGAGAAGATGGTTTGAGAGCCAATTCTACGGAAGAATAATTGGGGAAGAGACCCGATTGAACAAAGGAAAATTCAGTTGTTTTTCGGAGGAATTTTCAGTGGTTTTACAGTGGATTTTCAAGGCTGAAAATTGAGAAAGTGGCAGCGATCTAATGCGCCAGATTGCGCAAAAACCAATGATTTACAAAGAAAAAAAAAAAACAAGGGCGCTGCCCTCGACCCGCCCTACAGTGGCAGAAGCCACAAGGGGGCAAGCCCCCTTGACCCCCGTCGTCCCCTGAGACAGTCATTCTTGTGAAAAGAAAATTCTATGTTTTGGGAAAATTAGTTAAACCCAAAATTCATGAAAGATGAATGGTGCATTGGAAATGAGGTGGTTGAAGTTAGCATTCTGGACCAAAATACAGTTGTGTGTTTTGCCTGATATTTGGTGAAAGGTCTTCACTCTTAGAAGTGGCGTGGTTTTCACATTCGAGGTCGGAATGAAGCATGTGGATAGGCGTTGGAAAGCTTATCCAGTGGGGAACAAGGGTAAGACACCAGAATCTGAGCATGGAGCAGCAAAGTTATAATTATGGCTGCTACTATCAAATGGACAAATCTGGACAATTGCATGCCCAGAGGTAGCAAGGACTATGAAGTCAATCAGCTGTTGTGTAGAAGAGCAGTCCCATGAAAGGATGAAAGACTTGAAGAGGGAAGTTTCCTTAAAACTCTGTCTTGCTGATTATAACTACATTTCCTAAGTTTATGCTTGAAATGCATAAGGATGTGTATGGCATGCATAGGATATTGCATGTTGGTAAGCGTATTGAAAATTATATGTTCTGTATGAACCACTAATGATAATCATTGTTTGATGTTGGAATTAGTGGAAAAACCAACGACGACATGGACCTAGCTGAATATGTTGTTGATGCTGATGGAATGAGACCAGCAACCCTATGGAGAAGGGGTAAAGCAACAAGTCCAGGATAAAAGTTGGTGAGCAAACGCTGCAATCTCCTGCAAAGGACCAATCAAATTGGTCATGTCAAGGGTGTAAGTAAGACCCATGCAGGTAAGAGTTTGCTTATGACAAATTCCATGGAGTGGTAAAGGTAAGAGACCTCATACCATGTGGATGCTGGAATATAGAAAGGTTTCATGCCTGTATATGTCGATTGAGCTTAGTAGCCCAGGAAAGTAAGTACTAATGATCTTGGTTGTAGTAATGCGTCCTATATGAAGTAGTCATGGTTAGGCCATGCATGGTAGGCTGAATGCATAGTATTCCTGAATCAATGCAAGGTAGCATCGGATGGATACGCATTAAAAATATTTTATGAATCTTGTGGTTATGCATTGAATGTATGCATATGAAGGGTGTGAGTGACTGATTGCATAAGTAAAGGTGAAAATGTTGTGATGCATTGCATGAATGCACTAAGATGAATGCATGTGATATGCGGACTAACTAATGACTGAAATGGTGAATTGATGATAATTCAGGAATCATTTCAGAGGTTGTTATGAATGCAGGATAGTCATGATCAGTTGGCTGCCATAAATGCTCTATTGAAGAGCAAGATGGTATGAATGATACACCTGTGAAGTAAGGAGTATCTAAACATTTCATTTAATTGCATGAATGATGTGACTATGCCTTGCAAATGTTAATACGATAATGATTGCATGAAGTAAATGAGTTTTGGTAATATTGATGTGACTAACAGCTGGAAGTATTTGAATGTTATATTCTGAAAATGCTTCAGTGACGGTTGTAGCAATGAAAAGGTTATATGCATCCAGACTTACCAAGTGTTTGGTTGATTGAAACTCATGTTTCAGGTATATTATTTCGAGCATGGCAGTGAGAGGTAAAACCCTGACCAATGCTAGAACCTACCATGTATGAGAAGAATCTCATAGTTGTAAAAGTAGTTGGTATGCATAATGCGTTGTTAAATTCGAATTGTGAATTTCGGATTTAAGAAATTGCTCACAACTACTAGCCACTATTTGGCTTGCACAAGATTGTGTTTGGTTGATTGAAACTCAGGTTTCAGGTAGATTATTTCAAGCATGGCAGTTTGAGGTAAGACCCTGACCAATGCCAGAATCTACCATGTAAAAAGAGCCAAACTTTATGAGAAGAGTCTCATGGTTGTGAAAATAGTTGATGTGCATAATAGTTGGATTGTTAAGATTCGAATTGTGAATTTCGGATTTAGGAAATTACTAACAACTACTAGCCACTATTGGCTTGCATAAGACTGTGTTTGGTTGAATGAAGCTCAGGTTTCAGGTAGATTATTTCGAGCATGGCAGTGTGAGGTAAGACCCTGACCAATGCCAGAATCTACCATATAAAAGAGCCAAACCTTATGAGAAGAGTCTCATGGTTGTGAAAATAGCTGGTATGCATAATGGGTTGTTAAATTTGAATTGTGGATTTCAGATTTAAGAATTGCTGACGACTACTAATCATTGTTGGCTTGTATAAGATTGTGTCAGGAGGGACGCATGGTAAGTGGGTAATCATGTTATGATAGTAAGCATAAAATTATAATGGGCATAGTAGTTCTGCTTACAAGAGACCCACAATTGAGCAAGTCAATTTCTGTAATAGATAGAATTGCAAATTCTTATTGAATTTGATTGCTAATGTCATTGCTTGGTTATGGAACGATCAATTTAGATTGTGGTCTCAGGTAATGATTGATTGTTTGGATATTTGATGAATGTGTCAGTGATCCACACTGCAGGAAGATCATGTATGATGACCTGCAAGAGCCAAAATTCATGGGAAGGTTTTCCCTTGGAAATGGGTTTCGGGTGAAATGCCATTGGACATTTTGAAAATGTCCCATCTACACTGCATGTTTGGTAATAGCATGAGTGAGATGGTATGGGTTATGTCGGTAAGACATGTGTGAATGTGAAATGTAAAAAGGAGTTGGGATGGAAAACTAAGGGACTGTTAACTCAGGGAAGGAGCCTCCATTCCTCCTTAACAAAGGCATACTGCAACGGCAAATGGATAAGTGTTCTGTAACCCTTGCTAAGAATATGCATATTTAATTGTTGAATTCCATATGCAGAACATGTTTGATTTTATTTCCATGATGACCGATTGCTTGAGTATGAATAAGGCCTACATGGCACACACCGGAAGAGAGTGCACACTTTTCTGATGTCGAGTCATGAAAGGGTTTTCAATATTGATTACACTACGCTAGGGAGTGGACGCACTCCTAGTGTCTCAATACTTGATAGTGAATGATGAGAAATGTGATTACAGTTTTCGAGCAATAACGCTAATGAGTTTGCTTGAATTGCTTGTATTGCTTGTGTTGACAGGCTAAATAGATGCAGTTAGGTGTTATACCCAAAAGGTAAATGGCACTACAACAAAAACTGGATTTAGCGTCTCTTTTTGCATCCTTTTTTGCGTCTAGACCATCTTTCAGTGTATTTTTCTTCAATTTTTGGACAAAATGGCGCAATTTCACGGGTTGGTGCTATTTTAGGCATTTTTTGCGTCCTTTCTCTAAATCTGGCGCAAATTGTGGTGTAGTTTGCACCGGGTTTTGCACCTGGTTATGCGCCAGGTTTTGCATCAGGTTTTGCAACAGGTTTTGAGCTTAGTTTTGCACCTAATTTTGCGCCTAGTTTGTACATCTACTCTTGTTGCGCCCCCTTTTACGCCCATGTTTGCATCAAATTTTACGCCCTTTTTTTCATCCACTTTTGCATCATTTTTTACATCTACTTTTGCATCCACTTCTGCTTCTTTTTTTCCATCCCTCTGTGCGCCAAGTTTTGCATCAAAGTTTACATCCTGTTTTGAGTCTAGTTTTGCATCTCGTTTTGTTTTAACCATTTTTGCATCCACTTTTGCATCCATTTTTTCGTCCACTTTTGCACCCCCATTTTCATCCATTTTTGCATCCTATTTTGCATCCATGTTTACGTCTTTTTTTGCATCTACTATTGCATCCACTTTTGCTTCGGGTTTTGCATTGGGTGTTACGACTACTTTTGCATCTAGTTTTGCATCTCGTTTTGTTTTAACCATTTTTGCATCCACTTTTGCTTCGGGTTTTGCATTGGGTGTTACGACTACTTTTGCATCTAGTTTTGCATCTACTTTTGTTGCATCCAATTTTGTATCCAATTTTACATCCATGGTTGTATCCTCTTTTGCACCACTTTTTTCATCGTGTTTTTCTTCCATGATTGCATCATTTTTTGCATCCACTTTTGCATCACCGTTTGCATCCATTTTTGTTGCACCCCATTATGCGTCCACTTTTGCACCTACTTTTGTTGCATCCATGTTTGCATCCTTTTTTGCATCCAGTTTTACACCCAGATGTTGAAGATGAAAATGAGGATATTGATTATGATATTGAGGATGGTTATGATGATGATGATAATGTTGTTGATAATGAGGAGAACGATGACAATGATGATGAGGAGGAGGAGGAGGAGGATAATGGAAATGACGAAATCACCGATGATTATGATGGCAATGAAATGAATGATGATGATGGTGATGATGACAATGACAATGATGATGAATACAATGAGAATGATGATGTTGATCATCTTAAAAAATAAGTTGTTATTTTCATGCATAAATCATGTGTGTCCTCCATGTCCCTTTTCCACTAATCACATATTTTGGGTAGATGTTATTTCTTATTCCAAAGGTAATGATGAATAACTCATGAAAATGCCAATAATCGTGATGATGATGATCTCAAGGACAATGGCGATGATGATTATGCTAATGATGATGACTATTGTGATAATCATGATGACACTGACAAAGATGACGATGATGATCATCATCATCATCATTTCCATCATCGCCATCATCAAAAACACCATCACTGTCATTGTCATCTAGTTCATCATCGCCATCATTTAAAGCATATGGGTATGTTTACCAATTAAAGCATGCATAACAAGTGAGATTATTCTAAAACACCCCACCAAAGTACAAAATTCAAACCACAAGGGAAACATAATATTGAAATTGTTCCCATTTTCTTTCTCCCAACAAAACATGCTTCATTTTAGGGAATTATGTTAAAATACATACAATCATAGTCCATCCATACTATACTTGTAAGAAATATAAATATAATACTTAATAGAATTTATAAAATAGGTAAATATTTTATAAGCACCCTTATGATATATAA
>LPNX011057410.1:80525-90603 GCA_001517045.1 Pseudotsuga menziesii
TTAACTTTTACTTTAGTTTTTATTTTTAAAATTTTGATATACAATTCAATCTAATAAAAATATACCGTCCAAATTTGTCCAAACTCTACATTGTTCATAAGCATTATCTCCTATTAACTTATTCATGTCAATAATTTAATTCGATCACACAATATAGTTGGTATAAAAGCATCACAAATTTCTTTTTAAAAGTTATTTAACTGAATTTAATTTGACTCACGTGTGAGCAAATGGTGCACATTTTCCCGCCTCTACCTGTTGAAAGAGAGTCGAAAGGAAAAAACCATGAATTGAACCCTTGTAAGTTTCTATCTCAATTGCTCCACCGATATGCTCACATGCATTCTCTGGATCACTCAACCAGGTCACTCATTTTTTGTTCACTCAATGTAGTTTTGTTATTCTTGCAAGGTAGCGCCCTTTTCATTTTCTCGCCAGTTAAATTTTGAAAAACAATTCCCAGATTATTATCTTCTTAATGATCAGATATTGTAGAGTTTCCCAATCGCTGCAATGTGCGATTTGGAGGTTTTATTTGAGTGGAATCTGACCGATCTATTTAGTTCATCAAATATGCCCCTGGGTTGTGCAGACACTTGGGAGCATGTGTTAGGCATGGGCTGGGGGCTCTCTTCACCGGCCAACACCTTCAATGGGAGATCAAGATGTTGGAAGATCTGGAGAAGAAGCTCGCAGAGGCCAAAGATTCCAATCAGAAAAGTTTTATTGGTAAGTTCTATGCTCTACGCTTTTTCCTTTTTCATTTTGCATGCATTTGAGATTTCCTGTCAACTAAAAGGGTTTTGGCTAGTAGAGGGAAGATATTTTTCATAACTTTTACATTATTATCATTTGTAGTGGATTATTCAAGATGAAGTTTCAAACTGTCAATCATGGTCCTGTCGATGTGGATAACAATCTAGATCACAAACTTTCACTTATATTGGAAACTTCCTTCCTGTTTGTTCATGTTGCGGTTTTGGATGATACCATTTTTTTAGAAGATCCGCACATTTGTTCTCAGTAAAACGTGAAAGAGGAAAACCACATCTTCACGCATATTCTTGTATTTGGTTGTGCTAGATTTTGCAGATGGATTGGGTTGTGGTGGAGACACAGATCTACGCTTTGGGTTGTCCTAGATTGAAGATTTCTGGATTGGTTTTTTATCCACTTGTATTCGTTACAGTTAAAGAATGGGTTTATGTATGACGGATCTCAACATTTGGATTTGGTTAATTGGAAAATTTCACATCAATGACTTTATATAATTGTCCATGTAGTTGTGCTTTATCTATTTTACCACTGGAAAACCATGAAAGGGAAAACTCAAGAAAGTTGCGATTTATATAAATATCATTGAAAGCTTCCAGTCAACACTAGGACATAAACGAAAATAGCTATATTAATGATCTAATCCATTGTGCCGTTTAGGTGCTGTAATTTTAGATTTCTGGTATTATGTTCTTCATTTCTTTGAATTTTTGAGCCTCTGGTATTAACTTCTCTATTCTTTTGGGTTTTTGGGTTTTTCAGTGCCTGATATTAAGTTCTTTATTCATTTGAGTTTTTTGGTTTTTGAATATTTGCTTTTAAATTCATTCATTTAGGTATCTGGATTTTCTTTCTCTCCATTGCTTGTCTTTCTGGGGTTTTTTCTCCAGGTAAACTTGTCCATACAGATTTCACTTGGATGTTGGTTTACAATGAAGAAAAATTTAGTAGCATTTTTCCAAACATTCCATATTTGACTCCGGTTCTGGTTACATTTAAGGTCAGATCAGGTTTCTTGGACAGACTTGCAAACATTGTTTAAGCATGGGTCCCTCAACCCATGCTTAAACAGTGTTTGCAAGTCTGTCCATCTCATCCTGTACGAATTCATATTTTTTTATGCCTTTTCCAGTTGATGGATAAATACATAAATTCAAAACCAGATATCGGGTAGGAGTATCGAAACTGTCTATATAAAGTATCACATACTAATGGTCTATTAAGCTTAACTTTTAACTGTTGATTGGAAAAACATCCATGACAGTAGATTTGCAAGTCTATTTGGGATCCAAAAATAAGATAAGATAATTTTATTACTGTCTCAGAATGACTAAAAAAAGTAGATCAATGAGATGAAAAATTACAATCCAGTAACGACAAACTCTGAGAGTGCTAAAGCAATTCCTAGAATATAAAAGCATGTATTACAGGCATAACAGGATAAATGACCACACATTATCATGAATAGGTCAGAGTATTGTCCAAGAAATCAAATCGGAAACAGAGGAGGAAGTGGAGGAACATGATTAAGATGTCCCCTCCGTACAATCAACCACAGAAAAGGATCCTGTACAGTCTCTTGATGTCCTTGTGGGAGAATCCGCTACTTGAGAGGACTTGACTGAGTAACTCTCGAGGGAGTTGCAAATGATCTGCTGAGATGCTCCTAACACTTGAGGTCTCTAGAAAGAACCTTGTTATGATAGACTGGCCTGCCGGAGGTGGGGAAAAAGCAACTGAATTGTGCAGAGAGAAAGAACTCCTTGAAAGCCTCTTGGGGGCAGGTCTGCTACCCAAGGTGGAGTGTTTATGGCTGTGCTGATCTGGTGCTTGATGTGTCTTGGGTCCCTATTTACCTCTTGCTGCCACCAGTAGAAAGGATAAACATGGAAAAGGAAGCGATCTTCCTGATGGGTCTGCCCTGATTGTTCCTGTAAGGTCAGTCTCCTGTGCCATAATACCTTACTCATAAAATGAGTCAGGCATCTCTTGTTGGTATCGGGAAAGGAGGTATTGAGGGAATCCCTGGATTCTTAGTGGATTCAGTGGAACCTCCTTACGATCTCATAATGGATGGGACACCTGAAGTTGGTGCTTAGATGTTCCTCCATATTGTTTGATGAGTACTGGACAAGGGCCACTATATTGGTCACTCTATCCTCCTTGGTTCCCTGTCTCCTCCTTTGGATAATTTAGGCCATTGTTAGTTTGAATGGCTTGCTTCTCACAATCCTTAATAGTGTTCCTAATGAAGTTTATGTCTGCCATTGTAATTAGTGGATATCCTTCTATAATTGGAGTTCTCATAGAAAAGAATTCTCACTTGAGATATCTAGATTCTTGTTATCAGTGAATCTTCTACAAACCCAGTTGAACAATATTTCAGTTCCCAGTGTGAATCAATGGTTTTGGATGATGCTCCTTTGCCCATGAGTGTCTCTGGGATTCCCTGGGTAAAACCATAACAGACCCTTATAGCAGATGCACCCTTGCTCTCTTGGAGCCTTACCTTCATGTTTGCATGCATCAATTTGTTCATGAACTTGAGTGGTTGATGATCATGTTTGTGGCTTCTCTGTGTTCTTATATGTGAACTTGCCTTGCCTCCCAACAGTAACTCAACTTTAATAGGTCTATGGACCTTTCCCAGCCTCCCTGTTTTGCTCGGGGTGTGAGGCAGGGGCTTGGGATTCTTTGCCTCTGCTCCTGCTTCTTCAACTTGCCATTTTGACTCCCGGGCATGTTTTTCGTTCTTCAGAAAATGTCTGAGGACCTTCCACTGTGAAACTCTTGGTAGATTGACACATGAACTGGATGGTTCTGACAGGAGACGAGGGAGATAACCCATAAATGCCTTGATTCAATTGAATTATAGCCGAACATGGACAGTCTTTCCCTACTTTCCAACATGGTTACAGTTGTCAGGCTGCAGGCAACATTGCTCCCTTGAATGATGGACACTTCCCTTCGTACCGATTTCCCCTCCTTGGGCTGTCTTGATACAATATGAGCATTTAAATTGTTTTGAAATACAAAACTCTACTACCTCTAATCATCATTAACGGGTGGCAGTAAATGGTTTAAATCACCATTATGGCACTGTTAAAATAAGTGCACTAGCTAGCCATGACACTGCAATTGTGCTTAACCAACAAGCAACTGATAGATTTAAGGAGCGCATAAGAGGCTTTGCTTTTTCAGTTCTGGGAACTGTAACATCCCTAAAAGGTCAAAATCTATGCAAATATTAGAGAAGAGAAGCATGGGTACAATTTTCTTGATTTTTTGAGCTGGTTAACATAAAACCAACACATCCTAAACTTTGAAATCGAACTAATATTGAATCACAGACGCCTACCCTAGGGACTGCCAAATGTTATGGATTTCTTCTTTTAGGTTTTTTATTATAAAATCCTCAGATTAGGAAGCAACTCGGACCTAACCCAGTAATTTCCAAATTGCAGCGACAACAGAGATTTGCCAGAAGTTATTTTGTGCTTGTTTGAATCCTTTGGCTGTCAAAATATAAGAGAAGCAACAGCTGGAAGATTAAACGTTGGATTGGATGCAACTAGCATTGAATTCTCCTCTGTGCCTTCTACCACGTATATTAATTAATTAATATCATCCATCTCAGTATTAAATACCTCTTATGTCATGTCTTTCTTTAATGCTGGTCTTCCAAATTGCAGCGACAACAGAGATTTTCCAGGAGTTATTTTTTGTTTGTTTGAATACTTTGGCTGTCAAAATATAAAAAAGCAAGAGCTGGAAGATTAAACGTAAGAAACTAAAGATGAGGCACATAGTTATAAAATACTAAAGGGTTGGGTAGGTTGCTCCAGAAGAAGAAACTAAAGATGGAGGTATGGAATAATCAAATCCTAAAGGTGAGGAACGCCAGTTCTAAATAAAGATAAAACGAAAGTCTCGGTGCTTTATAAGATAGAACTAGAAGTTATATGGGTTTCCTGCTGATTGCTGACTGTGTGGTTTAGTTCAGGTTCCTTTACTTCAGGTTCTGAAGGTTGAGATCAAAATCCACCTTGACAATTTGGGCAAGGAGAGAATATGAAATTGTTGGTGTTTATGCACAGACAATAGGTTTCAAAAAATATCGCTTTCTCACTAGTGTTGAAGCTGACAACAAAGCAATATATTCTTATTTTGTTTCCAAAATGTCCATCCAATAGAAGTAGGTTTGCAAGACTAAAACCCTGAGATTTTTCCTAATCAGCAGAACCATCCACCCATGGCATGTTACCAATAGGGAAGCCATAGGTTACAAGTTCAAATATGGTTTTGTCCTTCAGGGTTAGAAGCCATTATTGTCAGGATTTATTGATAGCTTGTCTTTTCCTGCTTTTATTACATCCTGTCGAGATTTGTCAACCAAAGCTACTGCGGTAAATTGGATAACCAGCAAGGTTTAAATTTTAGTTTAAGTTGGACACCTTTTCTTAATCCCTTCGATGGCATTTTACCCTTTGTGGTATCTACATAATTTGAAGTGCTACTAGTCACAAATTCATTGAGCTTTAGGTCAAACTGTCCAACAATATATTGTTATTTCACCAAGCTTTGAACATCTCTAGAACAAGGAACCTAAAGAGGTATTCATTCTCGATTTTAATTATGGTTTATTATTATTTTTAGACATGAAGTGACATTGTAGAAATGTAAAATGACACTTTCATCACACAAACATGCAAAATAATTATAAGAAGACCCTCTTACCGGAAAATTAAAAGAACAAAACAATATTTTTTTAAACAAATGATAATAGGGAAACGACGGAGACAGATGCCCAATAACTCCCATCCGAAGCAGAGAAGAGAGACAGGTCAAAATTGATACAGAAGGGTTTCAAGGGTTTTGATGCTCTGTAGGGTTTGATACAGAAGGATTTGCAAGCCATCGTCATCATGCTTGGCCGTAGAGCGTTGTGTTCTCTGCTGAGATCATCGGCCTCCTCTGCAAGAGTAGGAGGAAGCGGTGCTGTAGCGGGCAGACGGGGATTCGCAGACAATGCTCCGTCTACTGCTACTGATGCCACCCATCAAGACTTCATAGCAGCCTGGAAAAAGGTGGCGCCCAACTTGGAGCCTCCAAAGACCCCATTGACATTCATGAAGCCGCGCCCTGCGGTCCCTGGATCCATTCCCACCAAGCTGACTGTCAACTTCGTCTTTCCCTATCAGGTCGAATTGTCATCCAAAGAGGTCAGTTCTCTTCTTCTAAACTTTCCTGTCTTTTTATCTAATAGAGGAGACCGTCTCGTTGATTGACTGGAAAAATGTACAAAACTTATTAATCAAGTACAAAGTGCAGTGCCTCGGCATAGCCGAAGGCATTTGTTGAATCAAGATCTTATCCGAGCTATAAGCACAATGTATACTGAAATTTCTTCTGTCTTCATCGTTTTCTATACACACAATGTGTGCATTTTTTGCGCTGTAAATCAGAATTGTATATTAATGCAAGACAGAAGTTTTATACATGTGAAAGGCTGCTCGACATAAATAATGCAATATTTCTGCAAAATAACAACATTTACTCTTCAACTTAAACGATCCTTAGGTTGAAATCGATTTCAGTATCAGAGTTTGCTCCGTGCCGCCCTCGGCACGGGGGGTTAGTGATCTCGATCTGAAGTTTTTGCACCATCGTGGATCCAGCATTGTACCTTTCGTGGATTCAGCATTGGAAAAATCTCTATTTTCTAGCCTTTCTAATATGGACCCTCCGATACCTCTTCCGCTTTCAATATGTTCTATCTGTTGCAATCTGCCCTGCAGTAATTCGTCAATCCGGGTGTTTTGTTGCATTTTTCCGGTAGTTGTTGCTCGTCACTCAGTCAGTCGATGATATCATTGGGTCTCTGACCAGGTTTTTATGCCACAGTTTCCATATAACCTCAGAGAGAGGTTTGATTTCACATTATTTTCTAAATCTTGCACTAAAAAGCTTGCAGGTTAGTTAGAATTCGATTGCTTCCCATTCCAGTTTATGCTCTGCCTAGGTTTCCTTTTGCTGCCCTATCATATGTTGCACTACAAAATCCCCTTAATGTTTAAATGAAGGGCCAGGGGAGGTCTAAATGAATATTTCATAAAACACTATACTTGCTAAGGTTTGCAATAGGTAGAAGCTTAGTGCCCTTGACTAGGGGAAAAGCTTAGTGAAGAATGACCTACCTTTAAAAGAGCTTGGGGAAGTTTTCTTCCAGCATATGAAAATGCTTTCCCCACTGAAACAGTGAAAAGAGGATCAAGAGATGAAATTAAATGCTGTCCAGAGGGACCTTGCAGAGATCCTAAGTGTTCTTACAGTGAAAGAATAGATGATTAATTCCTCCGAATAGCATAGGGAACATCTTGAAGGGATTATGATTCCTTCCTTGATTCTTCCTCCAAATGGCATAGGGAACATCTTGAAGGGCTTATGATTAATTTCTCTTGAATTTTTAGGCATTAAAAGATTTTTATGAGCCAGTATCCAGAAGAATGCATTAGCCTTTGGAAGCAGAAACGAGCACCATTTTGACTTCCAATTTACTTGGGGAACTGATCGAGGAGGGAGTCCTACCTTTGACTTTGAATGTGATTATTGTATAGATACTAGAGTCTGGAAGAAGAATTTTATCCCCAGATCAAATGATTTTGGAGGTCTTGAGAGAGCTGACCCAACAAGGAAATTAAGTCCTGCAGAAGGAAAGCTGGACTTGTTATGACTTAAGTCTGATATGGCCTTAATTCCTTTTCCATGGAGACAGGTCAGGATATTTCTGAGTTCAGGGATGTTTTTCAGAGACTGATTACCTAGAATTTTATCTTCTCTGTTATGAATGTTTTATTAAAAATAGGGATTCCAAGAGAAATGACTGAGTTTTTCAAGTTACCCCATATTGCTAAGCCTGTTTCCCAAACAGTATAGTGCATTTTAGATGGATCTTTCCCTTCGAAGTAGCCAAACTATTTCAAACTTCCACCATATTTGTTAGGACATTTAATCATATTTCACGCTAGATTAGCTTTGAGATCTTTTCCTACATCCAGGAGGTTCTTGATCAGGCCTCCCTTGCTTGGAGGCAGCTGGATCCTTTCCCCAGATACTCATTGGAACTCTTCTCTGGATGAATGTTTCCCCCCTACAATAAAAAGTTATGTAAGACTTTCTCCAATCCTTCGATAAATGAAGCAATTGTAGATAGATTAGAATATCAGTAATCAGGGAAGCTGGATACAGTTGACTTGATCAGAACCTTTCTAGCCTGGAGGTTTAACCAAGTTGAGTTTGACAAAGATATGTGTTTGTGATCTTGGCCAAAATAGGATTCCAAGATGAAGCCTTGTGTTGATCAAAATAAAGAGTATTTCCCAGACAAGATAACAAAATGATATTAATGCCTAATGAATGACCACAATAGTAGGTCAATGGGACTTGAAATTACATCTAATGTAACTACATGGTGGGATTGCAAAAGTAGCTCCGATTGAAACTCAAACAAGAGCAATGAAAGAACTATGCATTTAGCTAAAAGAATTCCAAAAATACATAATAGGTTCAGAAATAAAGCTATGACAATACAAAAAGAGGATGTCAAGGTGTGCTGGAACCAGAGGCTGAGACTGAAGGGGAGAAACAGGAGAGAAGAAGGTCCCTCCCATCAGTCATTAATAACTGTGAAGGGACTGTTGCACTTCTGATAATGGTTCCTGGAGAGTACCCGGGGCTGAGGGGGCTTGACTAAAATCTTTTGTAAAGCCCTAGAGCGAGGAGGTATGTCACCCCTAACATCTAAGGCCCGTGGGAAGAATCTCTGAAAGATAGGAGAAGGCCTCTTGACTATTCCCAAACCCAAGAGTTGAGAGATTCTAGTCACTGTTTGTAGAGGAGTGTTTGTAGAGGAGTGTTTGGGAACTCAGGCCAAGGGGGGGGGAACTGATTGCTCATCCTAGTTTTCCAGTTGTTCTCGATTCTTCTATAAAGGCTAACTGATCCTTTTTAATTATGTGCCAACCTCTTTAATAGAATTTTGCTGAAAACCATCTGGACCATGGGGCTTTATCTAAGTTCAACTTAGAACACTTTTCTATAAAGATTAACTTGTCCAAGATTAAGTGATATGATTCCCGAAATAAAAGCGAGATGCTTTCTAAAAGTTTAACTAGGGCCTTCTCCCTATTATTGCAAGTTTTTTGTATAGAGTGTTTTGATATGTTGGTAAGCAGCTTTTTTTATTTTCGAGAAGTCTTTAATTCTTGAGCCATCTTCTTGAGTTATTTCTATATTGTCTTGCATTCTTCTTGCATTTGTCATCCTGTGGAAGAATCTGGTATTTTTGTCTCTCCATTTTAACTAAATACACCTAAACTTCGGTCCTCTGGGGTTTTCTAATAAGTTTTATGCTTTATAAAGTTTTTACTTTATTCATCTAACTGACCTCTAAATTTTCTGAATAACCCTCTAAATCAAAAAGCTTTTCAGTCTCCTCTGTTTTAGCTGTGCAACGTTTTTTCTGTTGTGAAGAATTTGGAGAATTGGTTTTGATCCAATGCTTTATGTCTTTATTAAGTCTCTTAATTCAATTACCCATGTGTAGGAGGCTGGGTGGGGCCCAAATACAATTTTTGGTCAACCTGATGGTTAATTATGAAAATGTCATTTTTCTTGGCTAGACACACCATACGAAGAAAAACTAGTTCTGGTAGTTGAGATTTAGTGTTATCTTGTGACCAATTGAATTTGCTTAGTGGATAAATATGATGTCAATACTTAAATATATTGATTATGAGTGCATGTGTTTTCCAAGTATCTTGATTTTTGGAGTTGCTCCTAACTTGGGTGGTGTTGTTGCAGATAACAAACAAATGTATTGCCTCCATCACACAACTATCTTACCTAGAGACTTTTGTATCGGTTGGTTGTGTCTATGTACATGACGAAGGCCTTACTTTGCTCAAGAATGGTTGCAAATAACTGCAGGTATTTAACATATCGATTTGTCACTGTCAGTATCCAGCTAGTTCTTTCATGACAAAATTATATGGTGCTTTTTCCCTGTGGATTTTCAAGCTCAGTGAATGCTTTAAAATGCTGTATACAAGACTTATAAAATTACTGTGTTTTTTAGAATATTGGGTTTGGGTAACATTGTAATGTCATCCAATGGCCTATGGTTGAATGGTGTGTGGAAATTGTTGATACTAGATTTATGCATGTAGGATTTACTTCATTCAACATTGTATTATTTGGGTACAGAGTTGTTTATTTGGTATACACTTTCATCTTGTAGACTGGA
>LPNX011057416.1:5625-24588 GCA_001517045.1 Pseudotsuga menziesii
ATGCATATGCCTTGGAGTATGATAAACCATGGCAAATTCAACATTATATCCATATTTTCAATATGCTCGTGTTTAACGGTTCGTCGGATGGTGCTGAACACCTCCATTTTTTATGAGATTTTAGAAACAGATATGGTTTTTTTTGCAGATTCTAAATATGTAAATTTTAACAAGAATACATAATTTTTTCTATTTTTTTCTTATTTATCTTCTGTCATCACTCCTCAACTCGAAAAACACACTGTTAGTGTTTCTTCTATAACTTTTTCAATTCTTGATCACTTCAAACAAAAATTGTATGGTGCACAAGAAGACACTAACCTCTACGTTCTATCAAAACCCCATTTCATGATTTTTTCATTAAGACCTTCAAAGGCTGCACCCACAAAACACGTACCATTTTCGATTTTTTCTCACTTAGACAATTATAAAAATATTATAAAATTACTAATTTAATTTTCGAAAAATAGTGCCGCACTAGTGCTATGGGTTCTCTACATGGATGTCAATTTTTGTAGCTTGATTCGATCATTTAGGCCCTTAGAGGATGCACCCACAAAAACATATACCTTATAATTTCCCTGAAAAATAAAAAGTGCCTGTTAGGAAAAATAAAATTTGACATAGCTATGCAAATTTTCGATACATAAAAGTTATATATTCGGAAAGGTGCTTCAATTTTCTACATTTCATGTTTTTTACTCAATGCAAGATATTTTGCATAAGTATCTCAAAAAATCCAAGTTGAGGGATGCCTGATTTTTCAGGTTTCTATTGCATCTAACGCGCCAAAAAGGTCCATCATCTTCTTGCACTGACCCTTTGACTATCATAGAAGACATGCACACTATTTTGGAACCTTCAAATTTCTCTATGTAGACCTTTCTGCAAAATCGCCTCTTTCCAAGCACGTGAGGCAACAATGTATTCAGCCTCTATAGTGGATAAAGTAATTGTTTCCTGAAGCTTTGACATCCAACTTATAGCTCCACCTGCAAGAGTAAAGACATAACATGAAGTAGACCCTATCTTGTCCAAATCACCCACGAAATATGAATAAACAAAACCCCATACAAGATCATAGTTATTATTAAAGGTGATACAATAGTCACTTGTGCTTCTTACGTACCGAAGCACCCATTTCACTGCATTCCAATGTCTTTTTCACTGATTTCCCATGTATTTACTAACAACACCTATTGCATGTGAAATATCGGGTCTATTACACACCATTATCTACATTAAACATCCTACTGCATTGGCATATGGTACACAATACATATAATCATTTTCTTTAACACTATTAGGAGATAAAATTGAAGAAAGCTTAAAATCGGAAGCCAAAGGAACATTCACAGTTTTTTCCTTATTTATTTTGAATATTACAAGTATTTTCTCAACATATGTCTCCTGTGAAAAGCTAAGCTTACCATTTCTTCTGTCTCTGTGTATTGCAATAGGCTAAGATTTGTTTTGCATCTCTAAGATCCTTCATATCAAGAGTCCTAGCCATCTGAGCCTTCAACTTGTTAATCTTGTCCATGATTTTACTCACAATAAGAATATCATCAACATAAAACACTAACGTAATGAATACGTCATTCAACCTTTTGAAGTATAAACAATGATCATATTCACTTCTAGTATAACCATGGATCACCATGAAAGAATCAAACTTCTTGTACCATTTCTTGGGCAATTGTTTCATGCGATACAATGATTTCTTGAGCTTGCAAACTAATATTTCTTTATGATGATGCACAAAACATTCTGGTTGTTCCACATAAATCTCCTCATCTAAATCTCCATGTAATAAAGTTGTTTTAACATCTAGTTGCTCTACCTCTAAATCAAGTAATGGAACTAGTGCTAACACAATACGAATAGATACAAGCTTGAAAACTGGTGAAAAAATATCATGAGAGTCAATACCTTCCATCTGAGACTACCCTTTTGCGATCAATCTGGATTTGTATCTTTCAACCTTACTATCAACACATTTCTTCAACTTGAAGACCCACTTACATCCAAAAATTTTCCTATCTTTGGGTAGTTCAACCAATTCCCATATCTTGTTTTTCTCCAAAGAATCCATTTCTTCTTTCATTTCCATCTTCCACTTAGCATTGTCAACACAATCAATGGCTTCTTGAAAACAAGAGGGTTCTCCATCATGATTAAATAAAACATGCGAAACAAAATCGGTATACCTCTTAGGAGGAATTCTCTTCGTTGTGGATTTTCTTGGTGTAGTTTGTGGGGTTTCCACATTTTCTTGAATTTATTCATCTTCTATGAAATATTTTTCATTAGAAACTCCTTCTTGCTTCTTTGATTCAAGAGAATATTGGTTCTCCAACTGAACTAGTTGTTTTGATAGTACATGTTCTTGTTCCACATCAATTCTTATATTTTCCGACTTAATCAGAGAAGATTCATTAAAAATTACATCTCTTTTAATTACTATCTTGTGTGCAATAGGATCCCACAATCTATATCTTTTTGTTACATCATCATATCCAACAAAAATACACTTCTTTGATCTATGGTCTAACTTAGAACGCTGATTTTTAGGAGTAAGTGCATAAGCTTCACAACCAAAGATTTTCAAAATCAAATAATCACATGGATGACCAGTCCATACCTCTTTCAGAATTTTACAATTTATTTCCATTGATGGCGATCGATTTATTAGATAACCGACAGTGGAAACTGCTTTTTCCCACACCTCTTGTCCCAAATTAGCATTACTAAGCATGCTCCTTTCTTTCTCTAGAAGAGTCCTATTCATGCACTCTACAACGCCAATTTGTTGAGGAGTGTATACATTCATTTTATGTCTTACAATTCCTTCTTCTTTGCAATACTTTTCAAACTCTAAAGAGGTAAACTCACCTCCATTATCCGTCCTTAAACATTTGATTTTCCTACCAGTTAATTTTTCAACCATAACTTTAAACTGTTTAAATGTGTTAAACACATCAGCGTTTCCTTTTAAGACATAGACCCAAAATTTTCTTGAAAAATCATCTATAAACAATACATAATATGTTGCTCCCCCATAGGAAATAGTAGGAGATGGACACCACAAATCATAATGACTGTAATCGACAACACCTTTACTAACATGACTACCTTCTTTGATTTTTTATCTACACTACTTTCCCAATATACAATGTCTAAAAAACATCAAATTCGAGTTTTCAGATTTGGAAGCAACTTACGATTCATTAATACCTGAAGTCCTCTCTCACTCATATGACAAATACGTTGATGCCATAATTGAGTGGATCCTGACACCTCTTTGGATACTAATGGTGTATCATTGAGTGGATCCCAAAGAAATTAATTTTTCTTTAATTCAGGCACATGTCTAACATCCGTAAGTGTTCTTATAACTTCATTAAACATCTTAATTTTAACACTTCCAACCCAAACAATATTACATGAATGACTGTCTCTTAAAAGGACTATTAACTATTTGATAAAAAGCAAACCAATCTTATTGAGGAAATATATGGATATTCAGAAACATTACAAATAGACAAAACCTCATCGATCATACCTAAATCGGACTTAAATGAATATTCCTCTGGTTTGGAGTCATCTTTATTAGATTCTTGTCTCTTCCAATAGTCCTTCTTGAGATGACTAGTCTTGTTATAGTACCATCATTTTAATTTGCTCTTTTTCGCTTCGATTTAGACCTAGAAGTACATCTTGAATTTTCTTCTCTCTCTTTGGATCGACCTCTAACAACCAAAGCTTTTGGTGAAGAGGTTTCAAAACTTGATTTCTTCCTTAAATCCTTAGACAACAATGCTCCAACCACATTGTCAAATTCTAAGGTATCAGTTGTACTAAGGCTAATGGAAGAAACTACTTGAACCCAAGATTCATGTAAGGTACATAAAAGATTGACTGCTCTATCTTCATCATCAATTTTAACATCAATACTAGTCAACTGGTAAATAAGAGTATTAAAAACATTCAAATGATCTACTATCCTTGTACCTTCTTTCATTCTCATACCGTATAACTGTCTCTGCAAGTAAACTATGTTTGTCAAATATTTGATTATATACAGACTTTCTAACTTGCTCCATAAGCTTGATTCTAACTTCTCTTCAACAATGTTAAAAAACACATCATCCACAAGACATAATGGAATTGTGCTAAGTGCTTTGGCATCTAAATCCTACCAACAAATCCTGCATCTTTAATTTCCATAACTGAAAGTTATTTTTACCACTAAACTTCTCAATTTCAAACTTTGTACTAGACATTGTTGCGATTTTTTTTATTTAAAAATATATATACCCTTCAAAGAAAAAAAAACACAGGATTTCTTCTTTACCACGGTTTCTCCACAGTTCAGTGGTGACTGATAGTCCATCAACACACCTATGGCTCACTTCAAAGATATGGGTAGTCTCTTTCTATACGCATCGACTCTCTTCACAACCTTCACCAGGGTCCAAGAGCAAATGCAACAACCACTACTCTAGAGCATGACCTTTGCTCCAAACAAAGATTGCAAGCTGGACTCCACGCATGACTAAAGTCTCCTCTCTAGGATGTCCCTCTCCATGAAGTTATGACTGTAGGCTCCTCTCCATGCACATGCTTGGAATCCCTTCTCCACATACAATCTCCTCATGTGGGCTCTCCCTTCTCCCTCCTCAGCAAACAGGCGGGTGCAAGCTCTCTCTCCTCCCTCCTCTACAGATAGGAGGGTATCTCCACCTATGGGTGTGGGCTATCTATTCTACCATGCACAAATATTCCAGCAAGTTCTCTCTCTTCTAGCACTTGTTGAATTTAGAGACACGAAACAAAAACAGAAACCATTACCAATAAAAATTTTAATGTGGTAAAACCAAATAAGGGGAAACATCCACGCAACAAAGTATTGAAGCTCAGTAATTAGCATCAAGGAGATTACATTATGGAAATTTTTCCTCTCAGCCTACCACTCGCCTCTCCACTCCATGATGGATCTCCATGACTTCTTCATCGGCTCAACGATGTCCATGTTTAAGAAGTAGCAACAGTGGCTCTTAAGGGGACTGCTCTTATCCTCATGCATTCAGAGCTAGACCCATAGCTAATGGATGCAGAGAACGGATGGTCAAGCAGCAGGATCTCCACATGGTCCTCCAGCAGTCAATATTCTCCATGGTGGTAGCATGATCTAGCATACTTCCATGCGACCCTAGCTCATATCTCCCTCGTTCAGCAATCAACGGCTTCATGATAAATTCTTCTTCTCCTCTCTGATGTATTTCTTTCTCACAGAAGGCTTTGATACCACCTGTTAAATTTAGAGACAAGAAACAAAAGAAAACACCATTACCAACAACAATTTTGATGTGGTAAGACCCCATAAGGGGAAAATGATCCATGCAACAAAGCATTGAAGCTCATTAATCAGTGTTAAGGAGATTACATGATATACATTTTTCCTCTCATCCTACCATTACATTACATATCCCAACCATGCACTATACAATTCATGAAATAAGTTACATAAGGAAACCGATGTTGGTTATTCCCATTATGAAAAACTTCCCGTAAACATATTAGTTTAGTTGTTGTTATTAAAAAATTTCTCACATTGTTTAAATGTTTAAGAATCTGGTGTTGACTATCAATTGATGGGCGAGTATTTTGAACTTCCAACTTTCAAATCCAAATCAACAGTTTCAATGTTTTCAACATTTTATTGAAGATTTATTATAGTTAAGTTCCATCCCTGGTTGGTAGGTAAGAGAATCCAAACCGTATGAGCGAGATGGAAATATTAAAATGGGAAAGGTAGAAATTAGTCATATTAGTGAGTTATGTTTTATCGTTGTAAACTTGTACTCGCTAGTGGTGAAGGTTTTCCTTCCATGGATGATCCAAAGTAATATTTATAGAAAATTTGCTTCGATACAAACCAAAATAAGTATCCATTTATAAAAGGGTGATAAAATCTAAACTGTATCTATGGCATCATGAAAATGGAATTGATAAAGTGTGATAGGTCATTGGCTTGACTGAGAAGACACCAGTCGTATCAGCTAGTTTTTTTTAATGGTTATTTTTTTATAGAAACGATAGGTGTGTTAAGACATGTCTACGTTGGCATGGGGTAAGTGGTTGTTATTATATATATGTAATATATTGTTTACTTGATTGAAACTCTCCTACTTGATTGAAGATTTGTCATTTCATTGAAGAGTGTGTTGATGAGTTTACCTTGAATGGAGATGTCTTTGCTTTCATCTTGTTTATTGTTTCTTTTTTTATATTTTCATAGTGATGTCTCAATATGATATCATACCCTCCCTTTAAGCCCATTTCCATGGCCTTTACATCGGGACTTCACTTAGTGAACCTCTCACATAGCACGTGCAATCGTGGGATATTAAAGAATACCGTTAATTTCAAGAGATATTGACCCAAACTCTTTTTGTTGAAACCCCCTCCCAATACTTAAAACCTCCTCCCCACCCCTTTTTATACCTCAATCCTTATAAACCACCCTACCCACCCCAACCTTAAACCCCTCATCCCCGCAATACCTGCAATATATTGGTTCAATTTTTGATAATTTTAAAACCCACAATATGAACTAACGTGATAGTATATTGGACAACAAGTGAAGCCCCCATGGGCCTTTATGCCCTTCCCTAAAAGGATAAGTCACTTTTCATGTTCTAAAGTGCAACTTAGAGAGAGAGGTGGGTACCATTTTAGTAGGAGAAGATGGTTTTAAACTCTATTAACTAAGGAATTAACAAAGCCACCCACAAAGCATCACCCGAGGAATTTCAAACATGCATGATTTTTCATTGTGGGCCTCAAAATTTAAAAGCACTTGATAAATTTAGACACCCATTTATCTAGATGGTTTGAAAGTGCTCTTCTCTCGCTGCCATGAACTTGGAGATACTAATTCTAGTAAGATGTTATTTTCATTTTTTTTATAAATTTGATAATAACAAAAAATTAAATTTTAATTAAACTATTCTATGTTTTTTATTAAACATGAATTATTATTATTATTATTTTGATATTCGGTTGGGTTAGTACTTGGGAATGGACAAAGACATGAAAATAGATTTTTGTTGTAGGAGACTCCCAATCCCACTTTGTACAATTCAAATACTTCCAATTTTGTTATGAACATGAATATAATAATAATAATTATTATTAAGGGATGCAACTATTTGTGAAGAGTCACCTAGGTGACCTTCAACAATTGTATATATTATCCCTCTTATTTTTAATCACATCATCTCATATTTTATACATTTATTATACATATCCTTTATCGATTATAACATGTCCTATTTAGATTGGATATTTAGCAATTAAGTTGTAAATATTGAACTATGTTCATCACATTTCGTATTAGAACCTCCTTATCTGGTCCAACCTTCGACCTTTTACTTTCCACACCCTAACTAAATTGGATTTTGACCATGCATTTACTGATGTAACAGAGTTTCTTTGTTACTGATTCTTTGACCATAATCAGGCCCTTCACCACAAAAAAATACGAGTTCCATTGAAAAAATATTATTTTGTTTCCAAACGCAAATAGAGAATTCTCACTAAGTTCAACTCTTGAATTTTTCTCCCAAACACAAATAGAGAATTTGTCTTAAGTTTAAATATTGAGAGAGGGTGAAGAAAAATATATTACCATCATTATTGGTTTTATATGTGCCTATAAACTGAAGAAACAAGAAAAAATTAAATGCATTATAAATCCCAAGAAACCCATAACTACTCTACTAGAAACAAAGTCTCATGATTCAATTATATTTTACTATCCTACATGGATTATTGTTATCTATCCTATCTATTATGTATATTTATTGATTGAAGTAGATCGGTTCGCTCAATTTTGTATGATGTGATGGACAAAGTTCATTATTGATAGTTTAATTGCTAAATATCCAATCTAGGGGAAAGTGAATGGCCCAAAGAATAAAGTAGGAAGCGGGTGGCATTAACTTTGACCCATCCCCACAAAACACATTGAGATTAAAATTTAATCCCACGGTTGCCAATTTGAATGGAAAAATTGTATCATATCACTAGCTCTATATTTACGACCAATATATCAAGTGTAATAAGCACATTCTCGTTATGATGAAGAAAAACACAAATTTATTTTATAAACTTTTCATCAGAGTGCATCATGAATAATACATAAGAGTGCATCATGGATAATACATACACAACTCCACTTCACTTTGTATTTCCATATGTGCAAGTTCACATACTATAATAGTTGAGGAATCCAAAAGAGTCCACACCATTGTCTCAACATGTTAACCTTGTAAAATTTGGTACGTTGCATTAACCTTGGGAAAGGATTCTAGGTTCCATATTTTGTTAGTTTCCTAAGTTTATCATTTAATGTACATCATATAAGTACATGGTCAACTAAATACACGGGTAAATGAGTATTCTGTTATCTTTTATTTGGAAGTTAAACTTTTAAATAAAAAGATATCTTTTAATTGAAAATTAAACTAGCAATTTCCCCAAAAGATGCGAAGAAATGTCGAAAGAAAAAAATGAGAAGTAAGGTGAATGTGATGAAACGACAAAGAAAATAATAAAAAAGATGTCGTGAAGATATTCCTCCTCACCATTGAAATTCCATAAAGAGAATAGAAAAAGAAAAAAGGTGGGTGGTTCACTTCATTTATGAAAATATCTCAAGACAAATGTTTTAGTATTAACAAGTGATGGATAGCATTGCACAAATCAAGAAATGATAAAATGGGGATCCAAACAAAGGTAATAGCAAGAATTGTGCATTGAGGGAAAATATAGTAGTGCACTTGATTATCTTCACTTCTACTTGTTATTTAGTCTTGCACCCAACTTGTCTCAAATGTGATTTTTGTTGTTACACATCTTGAGAAGATACAAACAAAAAAATTCTTTAAATGCAAGCTTAATTACCTTCAAAATTAGTTGATGTCAAGTAGCAATTCTAAAAGATGCGTTAATTGTACCATTGATTAAATATTTTGGTAGAATTTATTGCAAAACACCATTGAATTTAATTTAGATTTGAAAAATTATTAAGGGATGGAGACAGATAAATTTGAAAATTTTGTGTTATGTCTCTCTCATAGTTAACCAAATTGTGTACTAAACAAATTTTTAATTATATATGGATTAAGACTTATGCAAGATTCAAATGTTATACCAGGGGAGATATTTTAAGATGCAAAGTGTAATTCAATCATAGCTATAACATTTACTACAAACTTTGTCAAAACAAAAAAATGTTATATTCAACTTTCATTGCAATTATTATCATAGAAAATCATTCATTGGATTATCTATTAGAATTGTTTTTTTTTCTTTAATATAAATATGCAATATTGGAATTAGAAAGTATATTCTATAAAGAAGGAAGGCATGCGGTTTAGTAAAATAAAAATCAAAATAATAGTAGTAAAAAATACCAAATTACTATTCTAGTATATTTCTACCAAGGTAGGGAATTAAAAACAATTATAGAGAGATGGAGAGAATCTTTGTTTCAAAAAAACCTTTTACTAAAACATTAAATTATTTATATAAAATCTATATTAGTTCAATCAAATTGATTATATTCTTCTTATTATTAGAATTATTTATTGAGAAGAATTAAAATGATTCAAATGAAAAAAAGAATTGTGTCGAGGTGTATTTTAATTTTTATTTTCACTTATTTATATAATAATTTTTATAAGAAACAATGATTGAGAAATAGAAGTATATAATTAAAAGAAGCTTGAGAAAATTTGAGAAGAATAATGTAGAAGCACATTTTAATCTATATATATATTTTTTATCATTTATATAATAATTTCATTGTGTTATGTGATTTTTGTAAAACAAAGAAAATTATGGTTATTCATTAAATTTTATAAAACAACTAAAATGGTTGATGATGCATTAAGTATACACTTGACTAAAAACAGGTTTATATTATTTGCATAGTTTTTTTATAAATAATTGTAAGAAAAAAATTCATCTTGTTTACATAATATGTCTTAATGAAACTAAACATTTCTTTGTTTGATATATGTTATGTTTACAACTCTTTGTTTGATAAAATATGTTAGGTTTAAATCTCTAATGTATTTAATAACTAAGTATTTTTAAAACCTAGAGTTTATTAGGTCTAAAATTGCTATGATGTAGTGAAAAACTATATAGCTTTAGGATCTAAAATATAATAAGTTTAAAATTACCATAATGAGATTAACTATGTACCTTTAAGACCTCGAATCTACTAGGTTTAAAACAAATATTGAATACTCAATATTGGTATAACTTACAGTCATTTTAATAAAACTCATTTTCATATATTAAAAGACTCTATGAGATATTAGATTTGAAATTAAACCTTAACCAAACAATGGGATAATTCCCTAGTTAAGGTTCATATGGTAAAGGTGAACATAATTCCCTAGCTAAGGGTTAGTTAATTAGGTGAACATATGGTTTAAGTAAACATAATTTTTAAGGGTTAGTTAATTAGGTGAACATATGGTAAAGTTAAACATAATTCTTTAGAGAAGGGTTAGGTAATTAGGTGAACATATGATTTAAGTAAAAAGTGCATCAAAGAGGGGTAAGAGCTAAAATTAACATGGGTAATGATGATTTTGATGTTTATTAGTTCTTTCCATAGTGAGATACTATATGTTCCATGTTCATCTATTAGTTAGTATTTTTCCTAAATATAGATCAAAGCTAAGTTACAATTTGTATTTATAAATTATTTTTTGAAAAATAATCGTCAATAAGAAAAAAAAACAAAAAAAAAATATTTTCATTTGATCTTAAGCTTAGGTAAAAAGATTGTTTGGGCCATTACTAAAAACCTGCCAATCATCATGGTTGCTTATCGTTCAAACAATTGACTTGTTCATAGTTTTAGTTTTTACACTTCTTTTGGAGTGTCGTACTTGATGGTATTATTGATATTTGGAGTTGCTAAATTGAGCTCTTCATCCCAATGTGTGTCATATTGCACTCAACATCATGTGCTCTATCTAAGAAATAAAACTGTGTAGGAAACCTAAAATGCATGTGGTATTGGCTAAAAATACCATTGGAGGTTAAAGAATCTTGCAGGTTTTGAGAAATCTTTGGCCCTATAAAATTTTTAGGTATATCAACAGATTTCACATTGGCATTGTGAGTTTATCAAGGAAAGCCATTTGCTCATTTCAAGAAAAGAAAAAAAACCTCATTCGATCACTGTAATTTTTTGAAAAAAGTTTGTTGGGTATTGCACGATCTATTTAATTGTATGAGGATTTCATGGGTTTGGCTTGATATTGTCTACAATGGGAGGATTGGGTCCTATGGATGTTAAAAGAAAAGGCTCCATGTATCGGGAAAGAGGCAATAAAATGATCTATCCAATGCATGAATCCCCAAGGCTTACTACAATTCTTGTACTTTGAGGTCAAGCTTAAACAGAGGAGGATTTCATGGATTACTGCACTATTTGTGGTGTTGAATATTGTGGTATTCATTGTGGCAATGTTTATCTATGTCTGTCCCAAGGATTTTGGGGACAATTACAGCCTAAGGTTTTTGGGAAGGTGCTCATTCCAACCCCTCAAGGAGAATCCTCTCTTTGGACCTTTGTCCTCCATGTAAGATATCTTCACTTCCCATTTCTTTGTTTTATAATCTACATTGAGTTCATAGGGATTTTAGTGTCCATGTGCATATAAATATGCATATTTTGGATAAACATGCATGCTTGTATTTACATAGATGTTGATATATACTCATCTCCAATGTTTCTGTGTGTTCTCTACCTTCCGTCTTGATAATATAAGGCCATGGTCTTACCTTTGTTCCTTAGAAGGCATCATTCTTATTTTCATTCTAATGAAGGGTTGGTCCTAATAGTTCTTGCTTGAGCTAGATTAAAAGTTTAACCCTTCTCAATCAAGTAAGGTCCGAAAGAGAAGGAGAGAAGTGACATTTAAACTTGTAGAAACTATTCCAAAATGTCAAATACAGCCTACCCGACTTATTATTGTCATGTTTATGGTTCATAGTTTCTTATGAGACACCCACATCCAAACTCAAAGGTGTTACTACGTACGGTAGGCGTTGATAGGTGGTAAGGTCTTAAATGTGTTTGTGCATGCTTATTTTATAGCGTATACATGTACTTGTAGCAGTTAGAGCTATATTGTGGACTATCAGATGGTACAATGCTAACAAAGGAATGGTTCTTTATGGAGGACACCTTGGACATATGTTTGCTAATGGTTCTTGAGTAGTCTTCAAAATCCTATCATGTTAACAAAGGGGTCTTTCTTTCGACTAGGAGTTTCTTTTTGTTTCAAAAATATTGCATTTCTTAAAACCACGTTCCATTGATTTTTTTTTCACTTGATAGTGTTGATTTATGAACCATTTATCAAATATCATGTTTATGAACATGCTAACAAAATACAATTTGGAACATTGTGCTATGCCTATTGGTGGTCGAGTTAGTTCCTTGCATCTTTTTCTTACATGTTTGTTTCCTAGTTACAATTCTTATTTTGTTGTGCCGAGAGGCGCTCTACAGCCCAGTATGGGGGAGATCTTGTAATGTGATGTAACATTAGTAACGTTTGTGACATGTCGGCAAATAATACTGATAGCGAATATTATGGGAGAGATCTTGTAATGTGATTTAACGTTAGTAACATTTGTAACATGTTGGCAAAAAATAATAGTGTAACATGTCGGCAAAAAATAATAGTGATAGTGAATATTATGGGAGAGATTTTGTAACACAAAATAAAAAATAATATCACTCTCACCCACAAAAACAATCTAATATGGGGCAGATGTTGTAATCCTCCTACCCAACAAAACAATAAAAAAGTAAAAATTTAATTATCCGTAAAAAAAATATGCTAGTAAAGAAAAAAACACAAAATTGAATTATCGGCAAAAAAAAGTTGGCCTTGCATGTGGTTTTAAAACCATGTGCAATGAATTCTAAACAACCCATGTTTTTATTGTACATTGTTTAGGAGGCTTTTCACATGGTTTTTAAACCATATGCAAGGCTTCCTAAACAACCCATGGTTTTATTGTACATGGTTTAGGAGGGCCTTGCAAATGGTTTTAAGACCATGTGCAAGGCCTCCTAAACAACCCATTGTTGTAGGAGGTCCTTGCATATGGTTTTAAAACCATGTGTGGGGAAATTATCTAATGTTGGTTCCTAACAAAATAAAAAATAATAAAAAATATAATATGTCGGCCATAAATCATATTAAATATTAATAATAAAAATATTATATGTGGAACTTAAATAAAAAGATGTGTCTTTTGTTTTGAATCAAATAATGAATAGCTAAGAATAGGTTTGCATCTTGAGAGATTTAATCCATCTCAACGCTTGATAGAGCATAGGATTTGGATCTACGCTGGTTTTGAACCATTCACATGTTAACACCAAATTCCATTTACTATGCAATAACAATACTCTAACATTTATTTGTTTCAAAGAAAATTTGTGTTGATGTTTTGTCTTCAAGAAAGAAAGTTATTATTAAAATGTATATTTTATATTTGTTATCTAAATGTATAGTCTAAATCTCTTGCAAATGGTTGTAGAATATGGTTAACTTGATGTCGATTATTCTGGAGCCATGGTAAGACTAGCATTATTGATAACAAGCTAATGGGAAGATAGGATTTAAGCCAACTCGAAATGGTGGGTGAAACCATATAAATAATAAAATATAAATCTCATTAATTGATGTGTTTTTTCTAAGTTCATTGCTCATATACAACACATACGTCACATAGTAAACTAAAAAATAAGTGAGATACTAAACTAAAAAAATGGTCTAGAGTTAAAATTCAAATTCTATGCATGAAATTGTGTTCTTCATCAATTCTTTTATTGGAATATAATAGTTACCTAATAGTTATTCAATATAACTTTGCTTAGAGTTGAAGTTAATCTAATATTTGTATCTAATAGTTAAAAGTTAATATATCGATTGCAGTTCAAGTAAAAGTCGTGATTGAAGTTGAAGTTAAGCTAAAGTTGTATCCTCACTGGAGTTAAGCTAATAGTTGTATCTCATAATCGAATAGTTATATCATCATGATTGGAGTTTTAATGACTAGGTTGAAGCTGAAGTTTAATTTTTCAAATTATCATGAACTATACTTAACACATGTTAACTAAGGTATTTTTTTTTTGAAATGGTTATTATGAATTTTGACCGATACCCATAGAATGAATCTAGAATATACACTTATCTCATTCTTGTCCATAGATGAAAATGCATAGATGGTAGTTAGCCCCAAAATTCTAAGATATAAACTCCTAGTGCATGTTGATTAAAGAGAATTAAAAGGATTACAAGTTAAATAAATTTGAATGATAATTAGAGATGAATATAAAATTATATAGAGAGAGCACATGTGACAGTAAGAATTAAAATAAGTGCATGTTGATTAAAGAGAATTATTGCATTGAAGAGGTGCATTTTACAACTCAATAGAGGGAATATGTGCAACTCCTTCTATACTCATCCTAGAGTTAACACTTTCCTTCATAAAAAATTATGAAATATTATAAAAAATAGATGTCGCCTCAAATTAGATTTAAAATATTTAGAGCAACACATATATAAAACTACAAAAATTAAAATCATAAACATTGCATTACGTACTTCCTAAAAAAATGGGTTTGTTGCTCGAGAGATTTAATCCCTCTAGGAACTTGGTAGATACTTTTTAAGATAGATATGTGTTGGTACTATATCATTTGACACTCACATGACTAAGTTGCTTTCTTTTACTCACATTTAATGACTACAAAATAAAAGTAAGCTCTTTGAACCGCATAAGAAAATTCGTTAGGCTATTTTCATACATTTTTAATATGTCCTCGATTGTCTTCATTCTTGTTCTCATGAGGATGAACCTGCTTAATAAGTTTGAAACTTGTCGAGTTGAAAAATTCTCACCACAAATTTCCTCTCTCCTTTAATTAATTTCTTCATACATTTTCATTATTGTAATGTTCTATGATAAGTTTGCATCTATGTACAATAAGGAATATGCTTGATTGGTAATGTTTTCTAGTCCAAATAGTTATTATACTTATCATACATATTACATTTGAATGACAATGCATAACATTATCTTCTGCATTTTTTTGCAACCACTCGAACAACCTATACTTCTAACAATCAAAGGTTTTAATGGCCAAATGCCAAGGATGATTGGATGATACACTTTTACATGGAAAATCATGGTTTTAAACACCAATATATGTGTGTGTCTGTACTATAATGGAAATCCATGGTATTAGTTCTTGTAGATGGTAGATGTCATTGAAATGCATGGTTGTGCCAACATGCTAAAGTAAATTCAACTAATCCTGCTTGTATGCAACATTTGGTGATTTAGGCTTTGTTTAAATGAATGGTTGATTCTATTCAAACCTCCCATGCTCTTTTTTCTTGCATATATGGTGTATTTTACTCTCATTGATGGTTGTAAAAACATGTTGAAGTTGGAATGATCCAATTGTATTTCGAGATTGTGTTGAGATGATCCCCTTGCACTAAAATACATGTCTGAGCATTAATCCTTTTAAAATTATATACGGTGCTTATTTCTGAGACATTCTATTATGTTTATGTGCTAATCTACTAATGTTTATCTTGATTTTCTTTGCATGTTATTTTTATGTGTTAATCTACTAATGTTTATATTGATTTTCTTTGCATGTCATTTTTATGTGTTAATTTAATGATGCTTATCTTGAATTTCTTTGCACATACCTTATGTGGACTTTTGTTTTACTTTTTAACATTATTTCCTATTTTTAAGTGTTAGAAAATAATGTTGCATTTATTGACTTTTTTTAGGGATTTGTTGAAATGAGAAATTATAATGTAATGCAATTGTTTTGTTATTAAATATAAATTTATCAAGCACTAAAGGGATCCAATTTTTTGAGGTCTACTTTTTTTTTAATATCAAAATTTTTAAGTGTTTAAAAAAATTACAGTTCAAGAATTATGATCCCTTTGGTGCTTGGTAACTTCAAGTTTAACTAGAATTTTTTAATTACTTATTTGGTTCTAAGTTTTAATTTTCTTAGTTCACATGAATGTTTTTAATACTATTTACTTTTTATACATCACTTACACATTCAATGACAACTTCTCCCCCATATTAGATTGTAAAGAACTTCATTGCTCTTGATACAAAAAAACTACAAAATCAGAAGCCTTATATACATTACAACAATTAAACCTAACTAATGCTGAAATAGTTCCATATTTTGTTGGCTCTCTTTTGCTATTTTTCATTTCTGTTTTCTTTTAAGCATTTGATTACTCATTCAAATTCTATATGGGAAGTCAGTTTTACGTATCACTTTTCTCTTTCTGCCAACAAACATGTGGAAACAAATCAATATCTTTATCAAAATTGTCTCTGTTATACTATTTAATATTATTTCGTGTGTAGAGTCAAGAGAATAGTTCTACATGTGTTGATTTTTCATTCATATAACTAGGGTTAGTTTGAGTTAGTTGCACGTCTAGGAAGGCACTGAGTGTTTATAGCTGGGCTAGTGCAAGAAGCCCGGAACAATGGAGGCTAGGTCTTAGCCTTAGAGCCGAAAAAATGACAAGTGAGGGTTGGAGTGAGGATGAGCATTGTTATGTTTTTCATGGTCTCTAATGAGTAAAAGATTGATATGAATTTGAAAAAAAAATCCATTTTTTTTTGTTTATGTATGGTTTCACTACAATAAATATCACAAAAGATGGAGAAATTGGACTACAACTTAAGGTTCATCAAATAGTTTTTTATTACTATGTTTTAATTACCACATTCATCTAAATATAATTTAATAGTTGTATGAAGATTGGAATTATTCTAATAGTTGTATAATAGTTAATCTAATAGTTATACAATGTGACTTTGAATAGAGTTGAAATTAAGCTAACACTTCTGGAACCATTGGAGTTAAGCTAATAGTTGTATCTAAATAGTTAATTTAAAATTTAATATATAAACGATCACAATTCAAGTAAAATTCATGGAGTTAAGGTAATAGTTGTAACTAATAATCAAATAGTTGTGTTGTCATTATTGAAGTTTTAATTAATAGGTTGAAGGTGGAGTTTGATTTTTCAAACAATCATGAACTTTACTTATCCCATGTTATGTGGTTGAAATCATAAATCTGGGTGTCTATTTTGGGGGGTCTATGAGAAAAACAATGTTGTTTTTGCATGTTTGTCAACTTCGAGCAAATAAAAATTAGATTTGAATTTAGAATTTCATTTTGTAGTAAAAACAAAAGTTGTAGAGAATTGTGTTGGATTTCTATCAATTATTTTTAGATATTTTTTATTGGCATTTGATATGTCATTTCGCAAGTGTTTGATAGTATGTTATTAATTAATGAAATTATGATAAATATTCATGTTTTTAGACACTGATTTATTCATTATTCAACTATTGTTCATTAAAAACAAAATATGTGATGATGATCTAGACATATTGTACTAAACTTTGCCTATAAGTTGGTATCCAACAGTTGCATGCAATAATTATTAGAATTTTTTGAAGTGGACCAATATGAAAAACTAACATGTTTATTTTGACGCAACATCTTCCATAATTTTCAATTAAAAACAAAAAAACTAAAATACCCTTTTGAAGACAAGACATCGATGTTTTCTACCATGATTTTTCCAATATTTTTCATCTTGTCTTTAAGAATTTATTGAATTTAATTTCAATGAATTATATTAAATTTTGAAGCAATCTAGACACCTTCTAAGAAATATAATAAATAAAATTAGTGGATCACGCCAAATTCAACATAATTCGCATCTATAGAAAGTAGATTGAATTATGCAACTAATGGTATTACTTGTGAAGAGAAATTGTAAGTATTTGATATGACCCGTTCTCTTGAAATTAGAAGAAGAGTTAGAAATGGGATGGAATCGCATTTTTGAAAATTTATAGGTTTTCGTCCAAACTAATCTTTCGGCCGAAAAACCATAAAAGTTCGGCCAAAATTTAGATTTAACAGACGGGAAAAAGTTCGGCCGAGAAACCCTACTGAAATTGTTTTGTCGGCCAGAAAAAACATGCAACTTTTTTTTGAAAAATCATTCTAATTCATATTTAAAAGGATCGTGTATACACATTTTTTTGCATTTTTTAAAACATCAACATTTTACACAGTTACAATCGTAGCCTCTTTTCCTAGTAAGTGTTCCTAAAACTTATCTTCTAAGATGACGGCTCTTTTTCTTCAATAACAAACACTCTTTTGGAAAATTTGTAATGGTAAATTGTTCTTAGAATGGAGGCTCGTTTTCTTTGATAGTAAAGATTCTTGTGGTAAATGTTTTATGGTAAAATCTTATTTTTCATTGTAAAATCTTATTTTTATGGTAAAATCTTATTTTTAATTGTAAAATGTTTATAGTAAAGTGTTTATGGTACACTTTTTTTTAAAATTCTCCATCAATTTATTCAATGGTGCTTTTTTTAAAATTATTTTTCAGCAATATTTTATGGACAAGGTCTTTTAAGGTGAATATTTTTCTTTGATGATTAAGATTCTCTCAAGGACAATTTATTCGAAGGTGAAGTTATACATTGAATAATCATGGGAAACAAAAAAATGCAAAAGAGAAAATGTGATCGCACTCGAGATGATGCCTTACATAATGAAAAACAAAGACTCAAATACCATGAAAAAAAGAAACAAACGAGTACAAACGTTGAAGACATTGCTGATGATGATGTAATTAGGGACTTGGATCAAAATGTTGATGATATAAATGTTCAAAATCAAACTCAAGAAGAAATTGAACCAGGTATGTACAAATATTGTAAATTTGTTTAAAATGCAGTAAC
>LPNX011057421.1:0-10497 GCA_001517045.1 Pseudotsuga menziesii
AGCTTTCTAATAGAAAAACCCTGGGCATGGTGATTGGTGGTTGCTAGCTTATACCTTGAGCTTATGCCATGTGCTCTATTTTGAAAGAAACACATGGCATGAGATCAAAAAAAGCTAGCAACTGCTAGCTTTCTTTCTAACATAAGCATTTTCTTTTAGCATAAGCACACATGCTTATGCTAGAAGGAAAGTTATCAATCGCTAGCTTTCCATTAGAAAAACCCTAGCCATGGTGATTGGTGGTTGCTAACTTATACCGTAATCTTGTGCCATGTCCTCTATTTTGAAATAAGCACATGGCACAAGATCAAGGAAAGCTAGCGACTGATCGTTTTCCTTCTAACATAAGTATTTCCTTCTAGCATAAGCACACATGCTTATGCTAGAAGGAAAGCTAGTAGTCGCTAGCTTTCCAATAGAAAAACCTTGGGCATGGTGATTGGTGGTTGCTAGCTTATACCTAGAGCTTGTGTCATGTACTCTATTTTGAAATAAGCACGTGGCACAGGATCAAGGAAAGATAGCGACTGCTATCTTTCCTTCTAGAATAAGCATTTCCTTCTAGCATAAGCACACATGCTTATGTTATTGGAAAGCTAGCGATTGCTAGCTTTCCAATAAAAAAACCCTAGGCATGGTGATTGGTGGTTGATAGGTTATACGTTGATCTTGTGCCATGTGCTCTATTTTGAAAGAAGAACACGGAACAAGATCAAGGAAAGCTAGCATAAGCATTTCCTTCTGGCATAACCACACATTCTTATGCTAGAAGGAAAGTTATCAGTCGCTAGCTTTCCAATAGAAAAACCCTAGCCATGGTGATTGGTGGTTGCTAGCTTATACCTTAATCTTGTGCCATGCGCTCTATTTTGAAATAAGCACATGGCACAAGATCAAGGAAAGCTAGTGACTGCTAGCTTTCCTTCTAACATAAGCATTTTCTTCTAGCATACGCACACATGCTTATGCTAGAAGAGAAGCTAGTAGTCGCTAGCTTTCCAATAGAAAAACCCTGGGCATGGTGATTGGTGATTGCTAGCTTATACCTTGAGCTTGTGTCATGTACTCTATTTTAAAAAAAGCACATGGCACAAGATCAAGGAAAGCTAGCGACTACCAGCTTTCCTTCTAGCATAAGAACACATGCTTATCCTACAAGGAAAGCTAGCAGTCGCTAGCTTTCCAATAAAAAAAACTCTGGCATGATGATTGGTGGTTGCTATCTTATACCTTGATCTTGTCCCATGTGTTTATTAAGCAACAACTGTTAGATTTCCTTCTAGCATAAGCACACATTCTTATGCTAAAAGAAAAGCTAGCAGTCGCTAGTTTTCAGGTAGAAAAACCCTGGGCATGGTGATTGGTGGTTGCTGTCTTATACCTTGAGCTTGTGCCATGTGATTTATTTTGAAATAAGCAAATGGCATCAGATCAAGGAAAAGCTAGCGAATTCTGGCTTTTCTTCTGACATAAGCATTTCCTTCTAGGATAATAACACATACTTATGCTAAAAGGAAAGCTAGCAGTTGCTAGCTTTCCAATAGAAAAATCTTGTCCATGGTGATTGGTGGTTGCTAGCTTATACCTTGAGCTTGTGCCATGTGCTCTATTTTGAAATAAGAACATGGAAAAAGAACTTCACAAGTTTCAAACATAATTCAGTTAATTTCAGAACTTCCTGGCCACAAATCATTACACCTAACTGCACTAAATATTTATCAGCTATACTAATTGTCTCTTGGCTTGAAGATTGAAAAAAATCAAAAGATTCAAGATCCTGAATGGGAGACAAGAAGGACATAAGATATTGAATAAGTGTACTTCTTTTCAAGTATGGGATTCGTTGGTCTGTATTCAAAGCCACGTTCAACTACATATCTTTCAAATCACCAGAAGAAGCCTATGGAATATTTAAAGTGCCCGAAATTTGCTTCATTTTTTCTTCAATTAACCAATCCCATTGAAACTTCAAGTCCATCGAGTAAGAGTCACAAATTCTCTTCTTGTTGCGCACTATCACCATCAATACTTCACCTACGCAGCTTGAGACCTTCAAAATATTATCTTTACAAATGTCAAATTCTAAAGAACCTAAATCAATGAGAAATTCCTTTATCCTACTGTTGGCCCAGGTGCTTAAATTTATTTCATCCCAAGTTCCTGCATGATTCTAGAATGATCCCAAAGGCACTGATTGTTGTTGTTGATTTGATAAATCCTCCACCGAGAGTTTGCAGGGAGTGAAAAGTTGTGTCGCTTCGGTTGCGGTCATTACTAAACCTTGTTTTCCATAATTTTTCATTTTTACATTGTAATGAGGAAAATACCTTGCAATGCCTAGAGTACCATCCATTGCTTGAGTCCAAGTTGAATTCAAATATAGATTCTCATAACACTCTACTTCAACATGTCCATATAAATATTTTACTAGAGCAAACCGTTATGTTTTAGGTGCTAAATCACAAGATATTTCTGGGGGTGTGGCTGGAAGTTTGGCTTCTACCTTCACTCTTTCTCGACCACATAGATCCTCTGCAAGCTGCTTTGAAGCAGTGGCCGTGATGTTTTCCACCTTCTAATCATAAAACATGAGCCATTGGTCACCTCTCTTCACTATAGAAATGTAATTCCCATCATTAACCGTGCATCCCACATGCACCACAACATGAAATGAAGAATACAAAAAATCATCTGCTTCTCCATCTCCACAATTGTTAATTAGCAGTATGTACTCCATGGGGAATGCAACATGATAAAAGAACTTCTTGAATCCCTCCATTTCACCTTCATGTACTGTGTATTTGAAACCTTTTAGCTGGCAAGTGAGAACTTGAGGTGCAGATTTGACCTTCAACTTCTTCTTGGCATCTTGCAAATGGCAGCAGTTGTCACACCAGCACTTGCTTTTCCCACTCAGTTTCTCCACGGCGCTGAAAGAACTGAGATAGCTCAACAAATAATAATGTTGTTGTATCTCCACACTTAGATACTCATCTCTACATGTTACCCTCTCGCAATAGGAACATTGAGTTTCATTTGTGAAAATGCTCCAATTATCTAACCAATAGTAACATGTTCCACTGAAAGATCAGGATATCATTAGTTTTGGCTAGGTTTTTGCCAAACCTTTCACTGCACAAATGTGGCTACTAACTGTGGCGTTCTTATTTTCTGAAGGGTTCGTGGTCTATATTTTGGAGCACAGAAACAATCGGCGGTTCCAAGGGTAGCGTAGGGAACATTTTTGAAACATATTATGGTAAGAAACAACTTTTAATAGCCATGCCCTATTCTATAGACCTATCAACTGGACAGGAAAAAGCAACTATAGAAGAGATAGAAAGCCTTCAAAATACATTAAACTTGGCAATGTTGGTTTGTGTGCAGGTTCAATTTTTCAACTTGTTTCATTAATCAAGGTATGTTGTGCTCTTTCTATATCAAAAATTCCTAGTTTGTGCTCCATTTTCTGTTTAAGACGCATATCACTAATTTAATCGAAAAAACTGATTTGGGATAGCAGATGACATCCGGAGCGTAATGGGATGCATAGTGATTGTGGCCTGGCTTTTTGTTTTTGGAATTCTGCAATCTTGCTACACAGCAAATTTATCATATATTCTTACGGCCACACATTTAGAATGGACCCTTCACGACATCAGTAGTGTTGTGGCCAGCAATATAAGAATTGGTTATCATAATGGATCTCCATTCGTAGACTTATTGGTACAATTTTACGGAATCTCTCAGCACAGACTAGTACCTCTAACCAGAGATGGTTATTATGGTGCTTTGACTAGAAGTGATGTGGGCGCTATCATAGACACACGTCCATTCATGCAATCCCTTGTGTCTAAACATTGCAGTCACCTCGCCATAGCTGGCCAAACATTCACCTCTCTAAACTTAGGATTTGTAAGTGATTGAAATTGTGATCTATAATTGCTTTTATTTCCCCAAATATTCAATGAAATAACTAGCGGCCATAACGCTTTTAATTTTATCTTTGATTTCTGATCGGCTGTTTTGGGCAGGCATTTGATCGCATGGATTATCAACTGGCGAGGGACGTTTCTGGTAGAATACTAGAGTTATCAGAAAATGGAAAACTGTACAAATTGCGTAAACAATGGTTGCCTTATTATGACCATGATTGTAGCAAAAATATAAGTGATCAGTCGGGAACCAGTCAACTTCAGGTTCAACACTTCTAGGGTCTTTTCTCCATATCAGGTTTGGTATCAGTGATTGTGCTATTGTTTTACACGGTGCAAAGGAAATGGAATAGTTCTAGAGTGATCTCACCAACTCCTCCACCTAAATGCTCATTTGTCCCAACTCCTCCCCCTGAAGATTCATTCGGCTATGGAAAAGGAGGATTTATTCCCAGAGAATACTATGGCAAAAGTTTAGATACGATGAAGAAAATTCAATGCTCATCTGGCCCAACTCCTCCCTCTGAATATCCATCCGGCTATGGCGTAGGAGGGGCTTTAATCACGGAGAAGACTATGGTGGAAGCTTGGAACTGATGAAAGAAATTCAATGTTCGTCTGGCCCAACCCCTCCCCCTGAAGACTCATCTGGCTATGTCAGAGGAGGATTTACTCCCGAAGAAGACTATGGCGAAAGCTTGGAACCAGGGGTTAAATTTGACAAGCGCACCTATCCAACATGTAACTCGTATAATGACATTTGCAGAGGAGGCTTTACTCCCGGAGAAGACTATGGCGAAAGCTTGGAGCCAGGGGTTAAATTTGACAAACACCCCTATCCAAGATGTAATTCCTATAATGACATTTGATAGACATGTCATATTTATTTTTTCCAACATGTAATTCCTATAATGACGTTAAAGAGAGATAGTACAAAGCAGCGGCCTATCCATAAAATAATGATAGTTGTTCTGAGTCGTCATTGTTATGTATGGATATTGATCAGTGTATTGTTTTGATGATCCATTTAGATGAAGTTGTAAAGACAATAGTTTGATATATGGGCCACGAAACTTGTGAGAAGTGCCCTGGTAAAACAAGACTATTTAACTTGAGACTGGACTTTGAAGGTAGATGGCACGCTTGTCTGACTCCGGTAAGTATTGTTCCCTTCAAACTTGAAAATTTGCTATAATTACTTTCTTTCGAGTGTTGAACATATATATGCAAATGAATAAAACTCATCCGCAGGCCTGGAATTTCAAATTCTGTTAGCATGTCAAATAAAATTTGATGACGGGTATATTTTTAAAAAGCCTGTCATTTTACATTTTATATAAATTAGTGCCTGCCATTTTTTTATATACTTTATAACACAATTTTCAAATTCATTCAAACTTGAATTTGTTCTAGTTTTTTTTTTATAACATGACAGGATTTAGGTAAATAATCCATTATTTGACTGTTTAACAATAATAGGCTAACCCTAAAACTTTCCACATATCCTTAAATCTGAGATTGAACCTCCAAATCTCTACACAAATTGAAAGTTAGAAAAATATAGAAAAGATATTTTTCAAATTTACAAGGTATCTTTCAGGAAGGGAGCAACATAAGCGTGTATGTGTTTAAAAAAAAAAGGCTACACTTTCAAAAATTTTAAGAGAGGTAACATAAACGTTTCTAAAGAGAGGCAACAGAACCCTAGAGAGATGAAGGCTACTCCGCCGAATCACAGCCAATTGTTCATAGTGTCCTATGAGTGTTCATAGTGTCCTATGAGGGCCTGGCTATACAATCATAGGAGGGATCCTACCTGATATTTGGCTCTATAATCAACATGGATGGGTTAATGATGACCACTTATAAAATGGCGTTATAGATAGTTCAAATGCATGTCAATTTATAGAATCTATCATTCATGGGTTTAAGAGGTGATTCCTGCCCATTTTGTGGCAATAAACATAATCCCACCGAGTTTTTAAGAGCCTTCGAAGCGAGTTGAACTGTGTTTAGGAACGATAAAAACTTATGAGAGCTGGGAGATGGAGGCTGCAGCCTGCGCCGAAGGAGTACACTACTTTGGATGGATGAAAGGTTCCGTCGGGCAGAGTGTGCTTGAAGTGTTGTCATTATGTTTCCAGCTTTGCTGTTGTTGAGTTTTTTAAATTTGCTTGCTACTATGATTTGCAATCTAGGTTTGCAAATTTGTGTGTATTTAAAACTATATATAAATTTGTATACAAATTTATGTGTTTAAAACTCTATACAAATTGTAAATTTGTAAATTTTGGGTATCCATATAAAATATTGAACAAATAAGTAAAAACTAAAATAAGATGATAAATCACAATAATTTTTATAATTTCTAATAATATTCCCTATCCAAAAAAACCAAAATCAACGAGGTAGAACCCAAACCCAAACGGAAGAAAAAAAGAAAAACATGAAAAAAATAGGTTGAATTCATTTACCTTGCTAGACTGCGTCCTCCACACGCATCGAATTCAATGTTGACATCAGGATGAGCAGAGAGCGAAGCAGTGGAGGCTATGGTGGGATTGGAATTAGAAGCTCTTGCTCCTCTCGACCAACAATTTGAGAACCTTGCTCATTTGCTCCAGCTTGGCTGCACTGATAGTTCACTTCGACTCCACAAACTGTTGTGCCCTGTCACGCCTAGAGAAGCTCCCAGTGGTGCTTAAGTTTTGAACTGTGTGGTTGTAGGCTTTCAACATACACACCATCTTGTAATGAAGGCCTGGTAGGCTATAATACAAAACCAGAGGCAACAGATAGTTCACACCTAAGGCAATAGAACGTTTCTGAATGGAAGCAAAACATATTGATCCCTAATGATCCCTATCGAAACTCATATGTCTACAGTCGTTGAAAGGTGCTGTTCACCTAGAGGATGGGATTTTTGGGGCTATGACAGAGATGCGAGACCTCTCCTTCAAATATATTGATCCCTAATGAGAATTAAATTGAAGAGCTGTGTGCTCTGTTCCGTCCCGTCCTGTTCCATTTTGTTCTACTCCGTTTCATCTGTGCTGTTCCATTCTGTAAACTCTGCCTCTCTGTAAACTATTATGCTCTACTATTCCAGCTCTATCATATTTATTTTATTGTGGTTATTTTATAAATAACCACAATAAAATAAATATGATATAATCCTCGCAGTCTTCCCTTGTTAGTTGAAAAAATATTGGGTGAATGCCTCCAACTGTAAATATAAATCTCTTGCTATGTGAGTGATGATGTTTACCCAGTCTCCATAGGTTACCCAGTGCTGGTCCCTGCATCAGTGTGGATAAAAACTCCATGTGTTAGACCTTGACTTGCTTCCATATTCTGCCAAGGACCAGGACTAAAGGAACACTTTTGACCAGTAGATCCTACAACAGAAGGTAGAGACAGAGCTTTCCAATAAAATCAAATGCCCCGAAAGAGAAAATAGATTATTGAAAATGCTCTCCTTAAAAAATGCCACGCAAGAACGGGTGTTCCTGTCACCTCGTCAATCGGTTTTTCTACCCACGGACTCTCCTTATTTCAGACCCAATGAACTATGGTGGCCTACTGGGCCCCTTCCTTATAAGCTCACACCGCTTTTCAGCAACCGATGATGCAACAGCTATCCACTGTAATCGAATTGAAACTGAGAGCTCTGTGAGGAAAGTACCATATTGGTCCCTATTTAACCCACGTATTCCCATCAACGTAACTCACACTCACATACTTTGAGACCTGCGCAGGTTGAGTGACTTTGCATGACCATGAAACTCATTTTTCTGCTGCTGCTCCAGGACCGGAACATTGGAACTCACTAAAATTCACAGTCCTGCACATAGAGAAAGTGAATGAAAAACAATAATATTACTGCACATAGAGACATAGGATGAAAAACAATAATATTAGATAAATATCACACAGTATTCTAGTTGTCAATAGATGCACAGTCTGGGCAGGGGGATAGCATAGTATGGCAGTTGCTTACTTTTATCTGCCAGTCTCTCCATCCCAGTCTTCCCATCCTTCTGGAAAGAGAATGGCATCCATGTAAGTGTTAGCAAACACTACTGTGGAGTAAGGTCCCCATGGCCTATCCAGATACATTAATCCATTTCCTGTCATCCTGCATTGCAAAAAGACGAATCCCCAGTTATCGGGCGGAGAGGATCTCTTCTAAGCGGTAAATGCCCCATTATTTTTAGGGATGGCATGTAATTCGCAGTTCTGCAACCAACAAAAAATTATCCAGCCTCGAACTATGAAACAGAAAATCAATCACAACGTTGTTCATGATTTTGGTTTACCTGGTAGAGAGATTTTCCATTGCAGCATACGACGTCGATGGCGCCTTCAATGTAACAGTCTTCAACCATGTTTAGAATGTTTTGCAAATTAAAAACATTACGAGATATACGTCCACCTTCAAGGTATAATGGAGTGGGACATATTCAAATTTCAAATTAAAAATGAAACAGGGAGACATTGAAAATTCAAATTCAAATTTCCCCCCATTACCATCTCATCGATATAATGCTGCTGCATCGGTGCCAATACATCAGGTTGAAAGTACCTGGATGATTGATTGCCGGGAATTGGCCGGGGACCATACGCTGAAAAAGCCCAAATCGTTAACTCATGGATGGCCATGCCTCATGCCATAGATGGGCTGACACATGATAGACTTGTCTTAAATACGAGTCTGTCCAGTAAATAAGGTTCGCCCAATATTTTTTCAACTAACAAGGGAAGACTGTGAGGATTATATCATATTTATTTTATTGTGGTTATTTATAAAATAAAAAATAAAATTGGTATTCCTTTTTATGCCCAATTGAGATAAGAAAATGTTTTAACTGTCTCATTGAATCTTTTGAACTTTTAGTTGTTTATATATACATATCACATATACACGCCAATTTCTTTCTCGTTGATAAGAATCACATAGTTTTACAAATGTCACATATATGCACCAATTTCTTTCCCGTTGATAGGAATCACATATTTTTACAAACTTTATATTATATATATCATTAGAATCATAATTCCTGCTCAAGGAACATGCAAATTTGTAAAGTTTAGTACAAAGAATGTGGGATATATTAATTGAGCTAATTTTGTATAAGGGGCATAATTTTTATGTAATCTTTGTATTTAACTATTTCAAAGTAAAAAGTAATATAATATTTTAAATGAAAATGTGTATTATAAATAGCATCAATGAGTTATTTAATTTATGTTTTTTTAATTATTTATAAAAATAGTATTTTGATGTTGTTATCAAAGAAAATACAAAATATTTAAATGGAAAAATATAAATAGAAAAGAACATTCATACTTGTTGATTTAAAATAAAGTGCAATCAAAAGTAAAACAAAGTGCAATCAAAAGCAAGACTAAAGTAATTAACATTATGGATGATAATTATGGTAATCTACTTTAGGGACACAACATTTACCCAAAGTCTTTTTCTACCTCAAATTTTGTAAAGCAACACTAAAGTAATTAACTTACCATAAAAATTATGAATGATAATTATGGTAATCTACTTTAAGGACACAACATCTACCCAAGGTTTTTTTCTACCTCAAATTTTGCAAGCTATTAAGGGTATGTAAAAACATCTCAACACGTGCATCCCACTAGAAAAGTGACATGGCATGCATGGACTATCTAACCAAGGTTTTTCTCCATGCTATCTACTTCCCAACAACTTCTTGAGGCTACCATAATATCCAATGCAATGATCTAAGGGTTTCAAGTATTCCTGGACAATCAAGTTTTAACCTTCTTCTTTCCATCTTGGCATATAAGGCAAGTCTAGCCCTACCATGATTTCTTACTTAATACAAAGAATTTGTCATCACTATGTGCGGGTTGTCAAATCTAGTGTAGGATGCCTTAACTTATTCATTCAATGATAGATGGTACATATTCCTAGCTAATATAGCAAGTAGCAATATCTTATTGGTTGAAATCATTAAACTGCTCCTTATTCTTGGTATTAGAGATAAATGTTTAGATGCAGTTCATTGATTTTATCCTAAGTTATTGATACACATGATATGGAATTATCATTACATAAGAAATTCTTATAGCCGAAATTACAAATTGGATGAAGTTCGTTTATTTTGAGTCTAAAGTAGAGGCATATACAATCAACCAATATTTAAGTGAATCAATCATATACAATCATGGCCATTATCATGATTTAGAATGCTTGACCATGATGATAGACATGGTCAACCATAATATTGGTTAGCCATGCATGTGTTTTGGGTCAACCATAGTTAACCTATGGAAAACCATGGTCAACCATGGTTGGAAAGGTCAAACATGACCATGCTCTGAGTCATGGTCAACCATGATAAAGCATGATCATGTTAACCTTTGTTGACCATGGTCATGTCAACCATTGTTAACCATGTTGAACCATGATAGTTGAGCACGATTCATCATGGTTGACCACAATTGAGCACACTTAACCACAATTGGCCATGGTTAACCATGGTTGAGCATGTGAATATTCATGCGTCACCATGGTTCACCG
>LPNX011057429.1:0-41551 GCA_001517045.1 Pseudotsuga menziesii
GAACTTGCTAGAGTTGAACAGGGTTATTTTAGGCTTAGCATCGGACGGAATTACTGAAAATGCTCATTTTGGGGGGATAGAATTTCGGGAAACGTAGTTAAACTTATATGATAATATATTTGAGGTAAACTATGGCGATTATAATTTTGGATAATTGGGTTAAAGGGGAAAAAAACAAGCGGGGATTAGGAAGTAAGGATTACCTTACAAGAAAATTGGAACTTCAAACGTATTTTTAGATCATCGCTCAACCCTGTCAGGCTTGTGTTAGGTTCCCTTGAGGATCAACCAGAATTATCTACATGTTCCTATGCTTCAATTCTCTGATAGCAATCAACGAACATCACTGACAAAGTTGCTTTCTCTGCTTCATTGTGCATTTATCTAGGAGTCCTGCTCAACTTACTGCTGATTGCTGATTGCTTCATTTATCTACGAGTCCTGCTTAACTTACTGCTGATTGCCATGATGAATGATCAACCTTGTTTTACAGTTGTGCACAGCTAGTTATCTGCATGCACCAAGCTCCTATACAGAAACTTGATCAAAATGATATTATTTTTGGCAGGGAAAATACAATATTAGCGTATACCTCTATAGCTTTTAAAAATTCTGGGTCAATTTCCTTATAGGCATTATCCATCTCTTTCTTGTACTTTGCGACTATCATAACTTAAATCTTATTGTTTTTCTTTCTTTCCTTTTCATATAATATCCAGATCACAACTTGTGTTTGAACATTTTCGTTATGTAACTTTATATCTCTTTCTTCATTTTGATTGATATAGGTTACGGATATTTAATATATTTTTTTATAAAAAAAATTCAGTGCCGTCGCTTAAGCAACAGCTCTAGCTGTCGAATATGCGACGCTTCTTGTTAATACGCGTCGCTTGAGTGACGGTTCCTGGATGGATATTTAAGGTATTTTTTTTTTTAAATCAGATCTAGCTGTCGCAAATGCGACGCTTCTTGTTAATACACGTCACTTAAGCGACGGTTTCTGGCTGGATATTTAAGGTATGTTTTTAAAAAAATCAGATCTAGCTGTCGAAAATGTGACGCTTCTTCTTGATATCCGTCACTTAAGCGACAGATCTTAATGTCGTTTTTGCGACGCTTTGTCTTGATATCCGTCGTTTAAGCGACATCTCTATCTGTCGTTTATGCGACGCTTACTCTCTAGAGCCATGGTTTAAGCGACGGTTATACCTGTCGCTTATCCGACGGTTGACATTCAACCGATGGTTAGTTAAGTGTCGCTTAACCGACGGTTACTTAAGTGTCGGATAACCGACGCCACGTTTCCGACGCTTAAGAAAAAATCAAAGTGTCGTACATGCGACAGGAAAGTGTCGAAAATACGACATGATGGCCGTCGGATTTTTGGTCGAAATGTAGTAGTGTAGTAGACTAATATGTGAGAGGAAACTTACTTACAACTTGTGCCCTAGAGTTCCAATTTGGAGACTTCATGTATAGCCTATGCTATATTACTTGAGACTAATATGTATGATATAGGACTAGATATACCGTAGGTGAATTCAAACTTTCCATGCCGTTGATACTAGTAGACTAATATGTGAGAGGAACCTTACTTACAACTTGTGCCCTAGAGTCCCAATTTGGAGACTTCATGTACAGCCTATGTTATATTAACGAAATGGAACTAGAGGATGCTCGAGGGACTATTAGCTCAGAGAAGAGGGATTTCCCTGGCACTATGCAGGATCATGGGGAAGGAGAATTGAGTATTGGAACAACTATGGAGGGGGGTTTATGCACCAGTGGGTTGCATGAGATATTAAGTTGTGTCAAGGTTTGGGAAAGAAATTTTCCCTTGGGGACTAATTCCCCATCTCAGGGGTGGCATGTCAAAGAAATATATGGCTTGACATAAGGATAAATATGGGAGGAAAATCCTTCATGTGATACCAATTGGAGAACATTAATATAAGTTCCTTACTATATATGAAATAACACGATCATTATATATGTTTTTATATTGGTTAATTTTTTGTCATGTGAATGTCTAAATGCATGGAAATCACTTGGCATATTATGTGTTCATTATCTACTTGAATTTCCTATAAATTGTAATATATGCATATGATAATTTGCATGACCATGTATGCTTATTTTCTGCTACTTAATTGATAATGAAAATTGTGAAAAATGAAATTGGGTGTCAATGATGACTTATATAAAAAAATTGGCTGCCTTGTGGTATCAATGGTTGAAAGCGGCTACCGAGTATGTGAAAAAGTGGTATCAGATCCAAAGTTTGTAGCACCAGGACTGAATAATCCAAATTTTGATTCTATCAGAAGAATCAGAGGCTGCACACAAAGTGTTTAAATAAATGTGCATGAGGAAATTGAGGAAAATTAGTATCAAATCCTCCAATGGTTCAATTCAAGGATTAACTAAATAATGGAGTGGTTATTTAAATGGTTGGTTCAGACTGGAGTGCGTATGAACTAAAATTTCAAAGTTTCAAGAGGTTTCTATTTGATTTGGGGGGGAATTACAGTTTGTATGGTAACTCTTCAAAAGCATGTCCCAATGAAAGATGTAGGTTAAAATTCCCAAAAGTATTATTGTTAGATTAATAATCATATCAAGTGCAATAACAATATATAGTAGAGCAGTACATCTCTATGAAAGATTGGTAAAAATTCAAATCGTAGCAACGAATTAAAGTTTATGTTTACGAACAGAAAATTATTCATTAGAGGAAATAGGCAATTGCAATTTTCTATCATCGGGTATGAGGATTCGAGTGGAAACTGTTTGACAAGAATATTTCAAGTGTAACATGTTTAAAAACCATATTCCCATATATATAATTTCAAAGTCAAGGGTTTATATAAATTTATGGGAAATTTTATGTGGGCCCCACAATTTCCACGTGTAAAGAAGATGACATGGAACAACCACATGGACATGGGAGTGTTATGTGGACTAGCCACATGGATACAAGGTATGGGTGGTGGAATTGCAAGGGGTCATATTCCTAGGTGACATCCATAATTTTCCTTTTGGCGCTAGACAAAGATGTGGGTGCCAATAACTAATTTTTATATTAATGTACAACTTGTACATATGTGTGGTACATAATTATAATATATTGGGAGAAAATTGTTATCCTATGGAGGCCATCTAGATGCATACATGTTTCAAGCTAGGATTTGACCCCAAAACCACCCCAAATGGACCAATAAGCTCCCAAACCATCCCAAAAAGTCATGAATTCTAGTGTGAACATGGATGGAGCATGATGGATCATAAATGAGGGCAGGCTAGGCATGGGTGAGAACATGGGTGAGTGGGAGTGTCTCTAGGAAACAATAAATTCCCAAAGAGGGACAAAACCCACCAAATACATGCACTAGTGCCCATGGTCAAACAGGTTCCCTGATTTAAGGGATGGGGAGTGCAACAAGATTAAGTGTCATCAATGAGGGAATATGTACTATCATAATGATCAAAGTGGAGTACCTCAACTTTCAAAATGACCAAAGTGGAGAGCCTCAACAGTTAGTAAATTAGTCTAAAACACACAATAGACCAAGGTTGATCAACATAGCCTAGATGAAAAAGTATCCTAGGTGTATGGCCATGGTTCTAAGGTGGATTAATACTTGAAAACCCCCCCTTAATCATAACTTAGTACAAATTATACCAAATGATTATGGAGGCCTTGGTAACTAAGGCTCAGGTAACCTCATACAACAAAAAAAATTATTAGTCCATATAACTGAGGTAAGGAGGAAAACCTCATGGGAACAAAACCTCCCCTATAAAATGGACATGACATAGAGATGATAAAAATGTCTTCAATGGTTCCTCTTCTTGGTGATGGACTTGGTGAATATGTTGTGGATGCCAAGATCATGCATCAATGTGTTGTAGACAAAGTTACATGTGGAGATGTCCCTTGAAGGTCATCATTTGCTGATGGAGGAGTATAATAAGAATGATTTTTGATGCAACCATACTCTGATATGGAATCATAATAAAAAATGGAAAATATATATATGCAAACTCGTTTTCAAAGAGCATTAAAAGAATCAACAAAATCAGCCTCGTGTGTAGCTACCATATCATGAATTAAACCATGAATATTCTTTCCAATTTGATGAAACACCTTCATAACTCTGTAAAAAATCTCATGAGGCTCTGAAATATCAGAATATATTTCATATACAATGGAAAATATCAGATTTATAGTGTCTCCATGAGCGAATGGGTCCATAGTGGGAAAAGAGTGGGAAACTAGATCACACTAACAGTTGAGTGATCTTAGGTGGTCTAGAGATTTGAAATATGAACCATAGGTGGTGAGATCAAGTCCATAAATGTGGAACAACAGTCCCATGAAGGCCAATGAAATGGATTTCCAACCAATGAATGATATTCAATACATAAGAACAACATACACAAGTGACATAATATGGGAAACAAGGCATTTTTGAGATTTTCCAACTATCAAACTTGAGGGTTGTTGGGTATTTTGGGTATCATGTGGTTGGGGAAATGAGTCTATTACTATCATAACTTACATATAAGCCTGTATATCACCTTCATAATTAGAATATTAAGGATATAAATGGAGTGGGAAAGATCTTTCAGAAGACAAGTCGGAAACTAGTGAAAAATGACTAGTTTTTGCAGAAAACTTTGGTGAATTGTTTTGGGTTTCTTCCAAGGAAGGGATGGAGGTTTCATATTCTGATATATAATAATATAAATAATAAACAAACAAATCTAAAATAGATACATGAGAAATAGTTTTCTCCCTTGCACCCAAAGCATACAAGTGCTTACCATCTTCCTGCTCCGAGGAGGGCTTGCGCTCCCCTCTTCTTGGAAAATATGGAACATCAATATTGTTCTCTTCAAGGATATTGGTCATGATATCCATATTATTTGTAAAAAAATATTTTTCATGATGTCAACCTCTACGATAATCACATTTGGTCTTCTCTCTCTTACTCTTCATCCTCCTGGATTTCGGATCCTCATCAGTTGAACTTGAGCTTTCTGTATCTAAATGCTTCTTCTCCTTCACTCTTTGTTCATTCAAGTCCTTGGATTTATTATTTCATTTAGCTGGATTCAAAACTCCTGCAGCAAGGGATTAATCCTTACTGGATTTTATGGTACCCATTTTCACTAGCTTGTCTTGTTCTTGAGTCAAAGACTCCATGAAGTATTCCAGTGGAGGAATTCTCCAATTTCAAACTATCATATTGCCTAAATGGAATGTTGAGAAAAACACAGAATACTCATGCCCTAGATTTTAAAGGATAAACAATATCATTTGCTCTTGTTTCTTCTCGATGCCACAATTTTTTAGATGAAGCACCAACGATTTGAACTTGGTGAAGAAGTCATGGATTGTCTCAAAGTGAGTTGGGATCAGTGAGATCAACTCATTTTCAAGTTGGTGGCCTCTCATCTCATAAGTATTCCCAAACGATGACTCAAGATTGATACAAACTTCATTGATTGTGCCAATATTTTTTGACATGTATGATAATATCCCTCAAAATACTGAGACAAAGCATCCCAAATACCTCATCAAGTCTGTTGAAGTACTTCGATTTCTCCACAACAGAGTTGGGATCGATCTTAGTTCCCATGGTGACTTTGTATAGTAATTTCGACCTCATATGGATCACCATTTCATAATTCCATTCAAAATAGTTGAATAGAGTAATCAATACATGAGTCTACTCCATTTCTGCTTGTGCATTGAGTGACAGAACCAATGTTTTTGTCACTCAATGCGTAAGCAGAAATGGAGTAGACTCATGTATTGATTACTCATGATGGATCATAAATTAGGGCAATATAGGCATGGTTGAGCACATGGGTGAGTGGGAGTGGCTCTATGAAGCAATAAATTCCTGAAGAGAGAAAAAAACCACCAAATGCATGCACTAGCACCCATGGTCAAACAGGTTTCCTGATTTAAGGGATGGGGAGCTCACCAATACTAACTGTCAATGATGAGGGCATATGGACTGTCAAAATGATAAAAGTGGAGCACGTCAACTGTCAGAATGATTAAAGTGGTGCGCCTCAATTGTCAGTAAATGAGTCTAAACCACACAATATACCAGGGTTGATCAACATATCCTAGATGAAAAAGTATCCTCGGTGTATGACTATGGTACTAAGGTGGATTAATACTCTAACAGTGGGGAATAACATATCTTTGTAGAATTGGAGGAAATGTTTTCCTAATTTATGTATTGTTTTCCCTTAAGACTTCGAAGGGTAGCATGAAGAGGCTGATAGGAGTTATATGTTTTTCCTGTACATCTTATAGTTTTTCTAAACTCATTCAAGGACAATAAATTTATGCTACAATGTCTTCATGTTTGGTACTATTGTATTCTTCTTCCAATACTGCAAATTCTTGTTAATTATTTCATGTTTTTATATACATATATTCTTGATGGAACCCTTTTGAGATTTCTAGCATCTATATATTTGTTCTCTTCGGGTATCTGTACAATGGACTGAATCAATAACTATATTATTCTTATGGTGGTAAAAAATTTATCGTTATGATAATGATATAGTTAACGTTTAATTTCATTTAGTTTTGATTTCATTTATGGGATTTAGTCATGTTGTAATTTAATTATTTGTTCATATTTATAGGACGACCTCCTAGCTTTTAAATAGCTCTCAGCTGAGATAGGATAGATTAGGTTGAACAAATTTTAGTTTTAAATTAGAATTTTAGTTTTATTTCATAATTGAAAGCTACGGGTTAGCAACTATTAAATCTGTGTGTTTTAGCAGCTGCTAAATCTGTGTGTTTTAGCAGCTGCTAAATCTGTGTGTTTCCAACTATTGGAATTTTCATCATAAATTGATTCACTACTACATATGGCTCAAAATTCCCACGAAAGTTTGCCACGAAATAGTTAAAATGGTTGTTTTCGTGGAAAAACAGTTTATCCTTTTGGAAAAAAAATAAAATTTCCCCGATTTTCATCGCAATAGCGACAATATTGACCTTTCGTCACTATAGTGACGAAAGGTCAATTTTGTCTCTATTACAACGAAATCCGAAAAGAAAAACTCAAATTGCTAGTGTTCTATTATTTTTGTAGTTCTATTCTAAGGAGGAGAATGATATGGTATTCTAGTTCTTGTATAAGTTTCTATCAACTTTGTGTTCTCGGCCTCTAGGGATTCAATTTTGTCCTCTTCCTATGAAATCCAATCCATTTTTATTGTGAAATGATTTCTTTGGAAATGAAAATTACATGGATGTTGTTGCGTGACTATTGTACAATCACATTTTGAAGCTTCGTTTTGAAATATGTATATGTCATTCCCTTAGTGTTTTCAATATTTTGTCTCTAATGGAATTGTTTGAAATAATTTTAAGAGCTATGTTTTCCACATACTACATCAAAAACCCTAATCATAGGTCATGGAATGACATTTGTATGGAAATTTTCCCATCCAAGGAGCTTGTCGTTGTTGAATCATAATAAAATCTACCATTAATGAAGAGAAGGTTTGAAGTGAACATCGGATTGTAGAGGAAACCTGAATCTACACACCAAGGTGAATTCACTGAAGTTCCTATATCAGTATGCAACCATCTCTTTGTGAATTATTGTTGTGTATACATGTTCTAGTATCCTTCATCTATTGTTGTGAGCATGGAACTACTTTTCTCTACTAGTGAATGTTTGGTTTGGTGTGGGTGCCATATGTTAATCAATATATATTTCCCACAACATTCATTGCCACCCTTTACATATGAAAATATGTTGCATGTTTGAGTTGCGACACTACCTTTAAAAGAGTTAAAGAGTTGAATGTGTTGTGTCAAAGTAAAGTGTGCTTACTATATTCATATGGACGTATCAAATTGGCTCACAATAGTCCAAAAGTGAAAATATTTTATCTTTTATAAATAAATTTGTACATTTGTGTTTTGTAACTTGTAACTAGCCTTTTGTGCTTGTCAAAACTAAGTTAAATTTGAACTTTCCTTAGGTGCATTCTCAATTGAGATTGACACCCTTCATTTTCTAAGTTGGAGTGTTTATTTATTGTATGTACAAGGGTGAATTTGCAAGAAGGTATTCATTGTCTACGTGAGTCTTCACCTTCATTTTATCAATGTTGAGATTAAATGAATTGGTAGAGTTAATGAACACTCTATTTCTTTCATCTATTGACAACACCGTGATGGTCGACAATACTACCCTGAATCGCATTCAAGATTATGTGTAATATTTAAAAGACACATTTTATTTTATATAGATTGAGTCACAACTGATATGAGAAGAAACACATTTTTAATTTGTTCCTCTTCATAAAAATCCTTTCTATGATCTCNTTCTGACAACCACCTCCACAATGGAAGATGTGAGTGATGACATAGAGAGGAAAAGTTCAAAATTGAATTCCACTTAAAGGAAAAGACACAGTCTCCACAAACATGGAGTGGAAATAAATGCATGGCATATGCATTAATTGTGCCTAAAATTATGGAAAAAAACATTCAAATGCCTAAAAAACCTTTAGAAAGTGGGTTTTTTATGAAACAAATTTTTTTGGCGAAAATTTATTATCTCACATTGAATTTTGATTCCTGAATTCCCAATTCCCAATGCTATAAAAGGAGGAAGTTGTGGCAATGTAATGAGGTAATATGTCATGAGAACATATTGTTTCATAATTTATTATGTTTACATCTATTTAGTTATGTTTAAACCATCGTTATCATCATCATCGTCGTCATCATCATCATCATCATCATCATCATCGACATCATCATCGCCGTCATCATCATAATCTTCATCATCATCATCATCGTCATCGTCATCCTCACCATCATCATCATCGGCATCGTCATCATTATCTTCATCATCGTCTTCATCATCATCATCATCTCCATCATCATCATCACCATAATCCTCATCATCATCATCATCATCATCATCCTCATCATCATCATCGTCATCGTCATCCTCAGTATCATCATCATTCCCATCATCATCATCATCATCATCTTCATTGACATCATCATCATCATCACCACCATCATCATCATCGTGTCCATCATCATCACCATCATCATCACCATCATCATCACCACCATCATCCTCATCATCATCATCATCCTCATCATCATCATCATTAGCATCATCATCATCATCACCATCATCATCGTCATCATCATCGATGCCGTCATCATCATCACCATCAATATCATCATCGTTGTCATCATCATCACCATCATCATCATCATCATCATCATCATCATCATCCTCTTCGTCATCATCATCACCATCATCATCATCATCATCATCATCATCATCATCATCATCATCACTAGCATCATCATCATCGCCATGATCATCATCAGCATCATCATTATCATCATCATCATTGGTGTCATCATCGTCATGCCGAATCAATGACATCTTATATTAATGTGAATTAATGCATTGTTAAAAATTCCCATTATGTACAAATCCCTGAAATGCACTTCCATTCACTACACCTCTTTCAATGGTTGCTTGCTTCTAAACACAAGTATCTTTAAATTTTTCATCACTCCTTGTCCCCATGAATTTCAATATTAATTGATATCTCATAGTATACTTTTGACACAATTTTAAAGTGAAAATTGTCACATAAATGTTAGTGCCTTTCAATCACATCTCCTTAATATCTACTTCAATTAATATTTATTAAATTTGAGTCTACTTGTATATGACCCATCTTGCTATTCTAACTTTGATATCTTATTTGGTTTCATGAATAATATAGGAATGGAGAATGGACCATAAAATAACTGCTTATGGATAGGGTTTCCCTAGTTACCACCCTGGTTGAACATGCATAATTTTTCTTTTGCTAGGATTAATTTTCTCGTATTTGCACTTATAATAAAAGTCCCACTAGAATCCAATAAGTGATTGTACCAAAACCGTTGGGGTTTTTATGATTCTCGAAAATTGAGTTGCTCTGTCCAAAACAGGTTTCGAATAGGTTCCAATTGCTTTGTTTTACCTTCTCCAGTCTCTTCCTGTTACTGATTTTGGAACCTCTACGACGTCGATGGTGGAGGAGCCGAACAAATTGGCCCTCAATACCATTCCTCTTTCCAAAGTTCCATATGATGATAAGATAATAAATATTATTGACCATAAAACTCAATGACACTACAAATGTAGGAGGAATGTAGTTGTTAATCCATGTGATTCATTGGTTAGACTTGACCTTGTTACACAACCCATGAAGAATCCATGTCCATGACAAGCAACAAAAATTCATGTCCATGACAAGCAACAAAAATTCACTGACCCTACCAATGTAGAAGAATGTAGTCATTTATCCACGTGATTCTTTGATATCCATTCAATTACCAATCACATCAAGGTTTAAACAATCCATGATATCTTGGATATCTAAGTCAACCAATTATGATAAGCCCCACCTCCTAAGAGGGAGAAGCTTCAAGGATGACTTCGGGTATTTCATAAATAACTAGGAATGCACATCCTAATACATAAATTTGTCATGTCTACTTTATATTTTTCCTTTCTTTTCCTTTGTGTTCCCCTTTTTTTCTTCCCTTTATGTTTTTAATAATTTGTCAATGAAACTAAATTGAGGTGTAGGAAAACATTGTTATAGTATTACGGATGAAATCATGCAAATTGCATGCCTAGATTCCACACACATTGTTTTTGGAATCCTGATCGCCCCTTATGTTTGAACAAGTATGTTGGTTTTACTTGAGTATGTTGATTCCTCTGGATTTTGTGAAAGGGATAAATTTCTCCTTTGAGGAGAAAAAATAGCACTATATTGAAATGGAACGAAGAAGCAAAATTTGTAAAGAAAATTTTGTAGCATCCAAGTGATCCTGGAATCATCTTCTTTATACTCAAACATTAGGCTTTAGGCTTCTTTCTCTTCATATTTTGTTCATCCATTATATGTGGATGATTGTAATCTTCAGTATCATCATAATCATCATCATCTTCATCATTTTCATCATCGACATCCTAATCAACCTCATCCTCATCCTCAGCCTCATCATCATCAATGTTATAATCATCATCGTCATCAATGTTATCATAATCATCATCATCACCACCACCACCATCACCTCTACTAGAAATGTTTCTTTATCACTTAAGTGATTAGGTGAGCATTGGTATACTCTCCTATTTTCTTAGTGAGCCCAAAGCTTTATACAACATAGGCCTCAGTGTATAATTAAGAACATGGGGAAGGTTCCATCGCCTATTGTCTTCAAAGTTTGATATGACTGGTAGACAATTATTATGATTAGCATTTTAATCAATGTGTGTCCTTGTCTTACCACTTAGGTGATTGTACAATGTCTTGCATGCATAGTGACAATAAGGCTCTTGAAATATGTGGATCATCCTTTTGGGAAGAAGGCTCCTCTACCTCCCTAGTAACAATAAGAGGTTATTGAGAATTGGAGGATCATGCATCATCATCAAATTTGACATATTTGCTCACAAATACCTTCCACAAAGATGGAAATGCATATTTTGTAACATTGGAGCTTTTTAACTCTTGGTTTGTTATCTCTAAAAAAACCCATAACACTCTTACTTATGTCGATTACGACCATGGAGGTATGATTCAATTTGTTCCTTCATTTCCTGTTTCTCTTCCTCAACATTCTTAAAGATTGAATTCAAAAGTTTGGTATGATTCCAATCTATTTTAATTCCATTATAAATGCAGATTAGACATTCTCATGCCCATTATTTGTTCTTCTTCTCATGAAAAAAACTCGTGAGAACACAAAATAAGCAAAAACCTATGGTCCATGTCCTAATAACCGCCAAAATCACTATGGTTCACATGATAATAAAAATTAAAAATTAAAACAAATTAAAAAAAAACTAAAAATTATTATTATTTTTTATTACATTATTATTATTATTATTATTATTATATATTACAGTAATATATATAATATATATAAACAAATTACATTATAGAGTGTGGTGTCATTCATTATCCTCAAGCCCTCAAAGAGTACTTTAGGGTTTAAATCATGGGTTACCTACCTAACCATGATTGAGTCCTTGAGACCCATCAATGCATTATTGACATGTGTGGATTCAAATACCATTGATCCTTCCACATGGGAATCGATCTCACTCTTTAATCACGTAACCACTAGTGGTTCATTAATTTTGGGTTTTTTTCACGATGGCACCAATTCATGAGCTTAAACTTTAGGCACTTCGATAACAAGGGTCTCAGAACCCTCTCTGAAATCTCTGTAGCATTGGTACATTTCGCTTTGATTCTCCTCGGCATACATAACATGAGGTAGTAGGTGGGTTCAAGAGGAAATTGGTTCTTCGTACTCTAGTTTCCTCAAGCCTATTCTTGTTGGTCTTATTTGCAATAGTGTTTTAAATTTGGTCTATTAAAAGGGTTTTGACTAAATGCATTGTCTATAGGATGGAGCTATCTCCAATTATGAATTCATGATCTTGGGAGAAATCAAATGATACACAGGGTATGTTGCAGGAAATATTGGAGGCATGTCACTGCAAGAAATAAAATGTAGATGATAGGGGCGACGAATAGAACACATTGTTACACCTAATAATGGGAATAATTTGTTACAGGGGAAGATAGTCATCATAGCATGCAAAGAAATACGTAATAAAAGAGAGTTGCTTTGATCTTTAGAGTTTTTAGGGTTTGAATGGATCCCCAGCATACGTTCTTGAGGGTTCATGCCTGGTTGTATGGAATGCTTGCACAACTGTTGACACCTAGGATTAGGAGTTCATTGGAATATGGGTCGCTTGGGCTTGCCATTATTCTCCTTGGGGTTTTGATGGTTATGCATGTCAGCTTTGTTGCAGAGGTTAGTTTTTCTTTTTCACTTAAATGGAAATCGACTTAGCATGGTTGAATTGTGGTTTTCGATTTTGGCGGATTGAACACGTATAGATATATATCGAAATTGGGGTTCAGTGATTCCATGAATATTGAATTGGTAATGTTTTACATGTATTTTAATGTAATTGGGGTTTGATTAGTTCAGGGGACTAAAAATTGGACCTCTTATAGGGATTTTTTTCATAGTTGGGCTTTGGCCATTCCCTGGGGATTCAACTTATGACCTTTAAGATGCACAATTGCCATAATTTAGGTTTGATTATTCCTTGTAGTTTTAAATTTTTATTGTTTATATAAATCATAATGCATAATTGGGGTTTTTTGATTTTTGGGGGATTTAATTTGTGACCTTTTACATACTTGTTTTTCGAAATTTTTGTTTGGTGATTCCAGGATGATTGAACTTGTGACCTCTTGCATGGATTTTGGGGATGTAATTTGTGACCTTTTACATATTTTTCATAATTGTGGTTTGGTGATCCCAGGATGATTGAACTTGTGACCTCTTGCATGGATTTTATCATAATTGCAGTAGTTCAGTGCATGGGGATTGGACTTGCAAACTTTTTTGCATGTGTGTTTTTCATAATTAGTGTTTTGTGATTCCGTGGGATTGACCTTGTGAAATTTTTCATGCATTTGATCATAAATAGTTTTTTTTCATTCTACGGGGTTTGAACTTCTTGTCACCTTCTGACCTTTTTATGTGCAATTTTTTTTGTCATGGGATTTGGTGGTTCCATGGGGATTGGACTCATGGACTTTTACATACATGCTTATCATAGGTGCCTGGGTTTGGTGATTTCTTAGGGATTGTACTTGCAATCATTTTTATCTATATATTGTAAATGGGGATTTTTTGCATTATAATTGATTAAAACTTTATTAAAAATTTAGAGATTAGATTCAAGGTCATTTTTTCAAACATCTCTCCATGACACTATCGAGAGGACCTTGTAAACTAGGTATATGTTGTAATATTGGGGTTTATTTCCCTTGTAAGGGTTGAGGGTGCGCTACATTTGTGAGGGTGGATTATGCGAGAAACTTATGTGACAACCCACTTTTGATTATATTTTATAGAGAGAGAGAGAGAGAGAGAGAGAGAGAGAGAGAGAGAGAGAGACTCTTGTGATGTAGGCCACTGGTATGAAATAAAGAAAAGACCCAAAGTACAAAAAAATCAGAATTAATTACATATGGTGGTTGGGTGGACTAATTCAATCTCTATTTTCATAGCCTTTGAGGGGTGGGGTGTACCATCCTATGTTCCATGTCTCTTAACGATTTTCTTTCGTGGTATGTCATATTTTTCTCCTCTATGTCTTTTCACTCACTTCCTTCGAATATTTTCTCCCATGCAATGTCCTATAGTGATGACTCCTTTATGAAATGGCTATATGCTTTGCAACAAAGAAAGACATGTAGATATGTTTCCACCTCCCCTGGTTGACATACTATGCAAGTTTTGAGGTCCCATTCATCCTCATGTTTATTCCATAGTTTGTGATTTGTAGCCGAGATAGAGTGTAATTCTCTTTCCATGGCATGTTAAGCATGAGGTAATCCTGTATCTTGATTTCACATGTAGGTTTTAAATTCTCTATGTAATATTGTTGTTTTTTTAGTGCTTTTCTCTTCATCTACCCTATATGTAACAGTCCTAAAGGGTGCCTCCACTCTTTTTTTAATCTAGTGGTGAATCAATCTTTGATATATTCCAGCTTGCAAATAATTTTTTGCATTGAAGTTACCAAGCGTTTTTCCACCTTTGTAGTGTCTCCCAGTGTATTCTCTTGCTTGCCATTTCAACTCCTTTTCGTATTTGAATCTGAATCTGTATAGTATGAGCCTTTGTATCACTTCCTGTTCCAATGGGTACAAATTTGTTTGAACAAGCATAATCTTGTATGGCATTTATTTTTTGATTCTCAGAATATAGTAGTCTCGGTGTGATGAGTTTATGGAATATGTCATTGATTCTTTTTTAGTCCAAAATATCTGCTCCTCTACATTTATTTTGTAGGATATATGGTGCTTCCTCGCATCCTGTTTCTAGAGTGTTGTGCTGAATTCAGCTTTTAATTGAATTTGATGCTTAGGTAATTGTATATCTGCATGATATGGAGTTCCTCTCTTTCAAACTCAATTCAAGGATGAATTGATCCGTGTTTGAGAGAGAATATGATCACTTTATTCTTTCTAGTGTTGACTTCCATGCCTACTTCTTCGTATAATGTTTCTAGTTCTTGTAGGATATTTAATGTTCTTGCTGTGAGAATGATATCTAGGACATCTAGTAAAATTTTGATAAATATGCACATGATGTACACTCCTCCCCTCGCTTTTCATTTACCCTTTGTTCCAATTTCTCAATGTATAACCCGAATAGATTGTTGGACAAAGGGTAGCCTTGCTTCACCCCATTATCATTGTTAAATATTCCCAACATGCCTCATTGGGTCTTGGATTTAGCCTTGACCTGATCATACTATCTTTGCAAATCTTCTCTACATATTGTAGGGATTCTTCACTCCATGAACCTCTCCAATAATTTTAACCTTGGAACTGCGAGCCTAATATTTATTGAAGCCTACAAAGAACCAGAATTATCTACTTGTTGTTCCACATTTGCTTCACCATGCCCTCAGAGTGGGACAATGGGTGATGATGGATTTCTTTAGTCTGAATCTTGTTTGGCCCTTGACCAGATATTTTGTTAGAGCAAGAGAGAGAGATTATTTTTTTAAGATACTTTTGGCATGGTATTGAATAATGCTCATTTTTTTTCTTGCATATTGCATATGTGAAGCTAGAGAGAGATATTTAATTATTTTTAAGAGCCTTTTGGCATGGTATCAAGTTTTTTTTTTTTTGGTCATTGTGAATCTGGGTTGTGCTAATGAATTGTCAGGGAGTAACATCAGTGAATCTTAGTTGGTACAAATCAAGTTAATCCCTATATATGTGCTTTTGTGGTGTGTTTAGTTTTCATTCCTAGTTTATCTTGCTCTTTAGTCTTCTAAGTGTTTTTTAAGTATTAGTGGCATTATCTAATTGGTATTTGTTTCTTCCCTTTAAAATGTTATATCTAGAATGAGTAAGAAACTAACTGTACTATTAGCATATGGTTATCAACATGCTTTGTTTGCTTTCTTTGTAAACAATAAGACAATTTTATTAATGTCCAATGAATGACCACTAAAGTATGTCTAAGGGACTCTTGGTCGCAAAATGATGTACATACCACTATATACAAAGTGGGAGCACTAGAACGACTCCTATGAGAATGATGCAGAAAGCAAATATTCAAGAGAATTCACTTCTAACAAAAAGTGGTTATATTAACATACTTACTAATAATTCAGAAGCTTTTGTTGTAGTTCCAATTGAATTTTGGCAACATAATCAAATAGAAAACATTTGTTCGAGGGGTTGGCAACTCATTGGAGTAACTTGTACGAATTAACACTCTTATTGAATTTGGTAGGTGAGCTAGAAATTCAATTGTCCGGTTTTTTAAGTGGTCCATAATGAAAAAAAGAACAATCGAGTTGGTAATAAAATGAAAGAGGAGATCCTCACCCAACGTATATTTCTTATTGGATGAATGGTTTTGAGGGTTAGTGGGTGCCTATGGACAATCCTCATTGAGATAAGTTTGGAGGGGTTGTTGAAGAATGGGACGGGGCCCTGTAAAACCAACAAATAATCAAGTTTTGTTATGTTCCCAGAATGGTCATGGTTTATATGTGTATGTGTGCAATTCTATTATGGATTATTTAACTTGTAAATATTATAGTGGAATTACTAGAGAGGGAAGGATTGGAGTGATATGCTAGTTGTATGTTTAGAATTGATCTTTGCCAGTGATCAACAAGATGCAAGCAACATGGTCTTCTTACTGTTGTTTATGGCATCCAATCAAGTAATTTATATCATCTTAAAACTGAGACCTTGAAGGCTAATGATTATAATATGTAATATTTTTTTTCTCCTATCTTCAACATTGTGTACATGTACTCCCAAATTATATAATGATTTCTATTTACCTATCATCATCACGTGGGTAGAAAAGAAACTTTATAAAATTTTGGAAAGTTTCTTGAGAGCTTATAATATTGGTATCCAACTAGAATAACATGGATATAAAAGGTCTTTTAGAAACATTTGCAAGGTTTCTTACAAACTTGGTGTTGGATACTTCCACATAATTGTCCCATCTTGATGTACTATGGTAGATTGTGCTAATATGTTCTTAGATATGCAGGTTGCATGATGCAAGCATTTTTAGAATTTTTGGCATATGTGAAAAGGGATTAATTATGAATTATCATGATAGGTTTTGTTTATAGAAATTTTATTGACAGTCTGGCAACTAAATTATGATCATCTTACAAGATGGAAGCAGTCTGGATGCAGTAGCTCTAGCAGTATGCAGTGGTGGAAGTAGATCATGGGAACCTGGAGGTGGAAAGAGGATGAGATGTCTAAGTGTTGTAACCTAATCTAGGATAATATTTTCTAAATCCTTCAAAACATCTTGACCATGTATATGTAGAATCCACCACTAGTAAGGGAGTCAATTCATCCCAGCTACCTATGGAGGAAAGAAAGAAAAAACATTCTAATTGTCTGCATGGCTGCAAACTGTATCAAGTTGTTGTTTTATTGATATTTTTACTGATAAGGGAAAGATGTTGTTTGTTGAGCTTTCAATTGGCATGAAGGCTGTTACTTAATATAGGAAACTTCTCCAATAATTATTAGCATGAAATCACAACAAAGAATCTATTTCTGGCTGGCAATTTCTCTGATTGTCTCCAAAGAAAATCAACGTTATTATAGTCTCATGATCCTTTCCCCAAATAACACAAAAAAAGATACTAGCATTAAATCCATGTCTTAGCTGGCTGAAACATGCAGTTTGATGATAAAAATACTTTTCTTGAGGGTCAAACTGTTAATTTTTCGGAACTCAAATCTGATTTTCGTTCGAGTAACTTTTATGCATCCAGTGGTGAAAGACCAGAAGAGGGTTAAAATTTAATATGTGAGAACGTCCTAAAAGTTTAATATGTCCCAATTTTATTGATATTGTTAAAGGATATTTAAGTCCTAAGAGGACCACCCTAATCTTGATATAAATTGGAAATTCTAGGCTCATTTTGTCATGGTCACCTTTCCATTTTGCTTCAACCGTCAACTAGAGAAACTTAGTTTTTATCAAAGATGGGAAGCACTAATAGGTTCTATTTTACAGTAGTATATTGAATACATTAGCTCGGTTCTAGAAGGCATTGTTATTGTTGTTTTTTTTATCAAGGATATTGCAAAGTCCTTATTATGAAATTGTTTGGGTCTTGCAATTTTTTGAATTATTTTATGTGACATTTTGTCTTTTGCCATTTAGATTTGATTGATGTTGAAATTAGTTGATTTTACTCACATTAGTAGTCACACCGTTATGAATTGTACTACATTCTAGAGACACCTTCCAAATAAATTTCAGGTTAGGTTGTAAAGTGAGTTTTAAAACTATATCTGGTAAAACTCATAGAGGTTATTGAGATATGCATATTACATATAGAATGCATTCTTTGGGTTTTATGTTCATTCAAGACAATACTCATATTGTTTTGATGTGCATCTCTACAAAAAATATATGGTTTCGACATTAGAAGCAGCAATGTTTGGTTTTATACTTGTCGTTAAACATCAATTTGAACCAAACAAAGTTGTGGGCTGAAAATCCTATCAAACTCGGGATTTCTCAAAAAGTTGAGATTTATGAGCACAAACCATTGTTGAACCATCTATCATTTAATATCAATATGTTTAATGTTGAATTTCATTGAAATTATATCTTCGCATGTGATTGAAAATGACATATTCTTATGTTAGACTATTTATCTTTTAATTTTTTTTTTGCAATTAATCAAAGGCGTTATCTAGATGGGTTTATTTGAATTTCATTGTTATGCATTATATTTTTGTGTTATCAATATGTTGAGATATCATTATAGAATCCTACTTCATTATGAATTTCTCCAAAAGCATATTGTTGTGCTTGTGGGTATTTACTACATATAGTGGCAGTAGAGTGTTTTCACTTGCATGGTTTTATGTTACCATTCATCTCCTCTTTGCTTGTTCTCTTTTCTCTCTATATATTTATATAGTATTTTATAGTATCCCTTTTTCTGGTGGCACATTATCCATTTTGTATCTTCTCCTTATACAGTGATGATAAATATATATGGAACAAACATGACGATGTACCTTGAGAGAGAAAATATTAAATTCCTTGGTTGGTCCTATTGGTCCTGTTGGTCCTGTACGTAAAAGGGGTTGGTTCCCCACCGTTATGGTACTACACATTGGTCTTGTGGGTATGGGGGTTTCATTACCACCTTGTTTTGACCCTTAGTTGACTTATGGTACTTTTGGTAATAGAACCCTTATTGTTTGTGGTACCATGACCTCTTTGATATGATGACCTAATCTTATTGTTTTTATTGTTGTTATTTATGTGACCATTTTTACCTTTGGTACCCTATACCAAGTCAACCTATTTTTATTTTATTGTTAACCATCCTAAAAGTTGGGTTTGAAGAAAGACCCCTTAGAAGTCCTTTAAAGTTATAAAAACAAGTCTTATCCTTCATTATGGATCCATCAAAGAAGATACATCTCATCTCGATTCTTTCTATTTGGCGTCAAGGAGTATGTTGCTAGGTTTTCACTGCTTCACCCCTGGGTTACCAAATCTGAGTTTAAGGGTTGCTTTATGCTCCCTTGTTTGTCGAATCATGAGTTGTGCTGAGTTGTGACCTTATGCATGTGACCTGTGGACTGTGCGGTGTCTCTCTTGCTGAGTTGTGACCTTATGCATCTGACCCATGGAATGTGTGGTGTCTCTCATGTTTCCATGCTGGGCTGTGACTTGTGACTGTATTAGGGGTATCCAAGACCATTTTTCTACTGAAAATATAGGCCGTGTTCATTTCTGTGGGCTACTCTTGGACTATTAGCTTTAGCATCATCCCTCTGGGGATGCTAAACCTTATTTGTGACTGTGTAAGGTGTATCCTAATGGATTGTGACTATGTATGATCTCTCCTAGATGGGCCATGGACTGTGATGACCTCCCTCATCCTTAAAGTGGACTGTTGTAACATCCCCTAGCTAGACCATGGATAATTTGACCTTACCTTTCTGTACATGACTTGTTTTGTGTTAATTATGCTAGAGGGAGTTGTGATCTTTTAAGGTTTATTAGTTGTGTTTTGGGATAAATATCGTTGCTACTATCCTACTAGGGTCTTCACACATGGTGACTGAGATATCTTACTTTCTACTATATGTATCTAACCTCAACCTACAACAGTCTAACCAACTTTCTATCAAGGTATGTCATATATTCATTTGGTGACTTGTCCTTTCAGTGACAAGATATGAACCTAAAATTATCCGAGTATAATGCTGATCCAAACAGTTCTAGACTAGCTTTATTACTATTCTTTGTTAATTGGTTATTAAGTTTACTATTATTGCTATTACTGCTTTATTTCTTGTACATAGCTATCGTTCTTTTCATTAGTTATAATATTTTTATTGTTTATGTTTTATACATGGTAATTGGTAAATACTGCAATAGGCCTATTGAAAATAATTCAAAAGAAATAGGTGAGAGATGGGATATACATTAAATAAAATATCATCTGTGAGAACATGGAAATGGGTTGTGTGAACCATTGTAGTCTATGAATCTTATGGATTTTTCCTGTAAATTGAAAGTGATATATGTTCTGTTTCAATTATGGTTTTGTTAAAGTCACAATGACCGAGTATGTCAAGGTCACTTAGATGTTGTTTCTAGTGTGCAGTTGGATATGATTTGCCATTTGTCAATTTCCATGGGTTGTTGGGTATGTATTTTATCTACAAATAGATATTTGTCAAGGTTTGAGGTTTTTGAGGTGCTTGGTCAAGATTGCAGGAGAATTTTATAATTTTTTCAATTGTTCCTTTTTTTCTAGTATTTCTTCATCTCAGTAACCAATGTCATTTGGAATATGGCAGAAAGGTTTGTATAGCATTAGTTCACTTCTACAGTAATTGATGTAGCGATTTGAATATGCTGGGCCTTGCAGAGTAGTGTGGAAACTGATGGACAATGCCTTTGGCTTCCCTTGCTTTTCACTTTTTATCTTTGGGTGTGTGCATCATAAGGCCAAACTCTTGCAACCTCAATGAGATAAATTGATTCTACCTGGGGTGGACTCCATTTGTCAGAGAGTTGATATTCAAGATTGATTTCATTTAGATATTTTCGTTGGGGGTGGTAGTTAGTATCCATTCTAGCTATCATTTGGATTTTATTTTTGGTACCTCTACTATCAGCTCAGTACTCTATTTTTTCTGCACCAAGCGGTCCCATGTTGTCTCACACTAAGCAGTGTCATGTTTTTTCTAACTTTCCATGTTTTGTAACTAGTAATATGTGTTGTGATATTTCACAATAGATTGTTTGTTATCAATAAATGAGGTCTTTGCGAGGAACATGAGGAAAATATTGGAACACTTCAAAAACAATAATCGAGATCTGAAATGATTGGAACTTAGTTTCATAATAAAATATATCTCCAAGAAACATCCATTGAAACATAGTTTTGTTTAGGGTATCCCCCCTAGTGCTAGGTCCTTATCCTATGCACTAAAGTGAAGAGAAGATGTTGTTGATGTGACAATGGAAACTCTTCTAAGAGCTTCCCTCAACCAAACACTGGTAAAGACCTTCCACTTTAGAGGTGCTAGTTTGTGTGGTAACATGTTCCACTGTTTAGCGTATCGGAAACATCACACATGCACACATAAGGTAATATATGAACCTTGACATTTTAAAATTTATGATTTTGTATGCAAAAAGATTGGTTCGAAGAGAACTATGTCTTTGAGGTTGAAAGAAATGAAACGTATATCCACCTTGCCTAGTTGATATTTGTATATGAGACTAAATTGTATTGGAGTTTGTTTACTAATATTATTGGAGCTTTTATGTGATTATCAATTTACCATGCCTTGTAAATTGATCAATGTTTCTTTTCTTCTTCATAGTTAAAATTGTTATTTACTTTTGTTAGCTATATAGGTTATACTCCAATAGTGGGTAGGCCTTTATAGATTTTAGATTTTTGTGTACAAGGAAGAATTTCTAGCATTAAGGAGACAATAACTAAGCTATTTTTTATTTGTTCTATTTTTTGTGAGTTATAGGTCCAAATTGTTGTTTCAACAACTCACACATTGATTTCTATCTGGAGTATGAGCCTCATCCATCATCTACAAAGAACATTAAACATTATAATTATAATTCTAGACATTAAACATTATAATTATAATTATAAACATCTAACATTATAATTATTATTCTAGACGTGCTTGCAACTATTTTTATTCTCAAGTTCAATACATTTAGACATCTTAGTCACTTACAATTTCTAAATTTTAAATATTGTGTGGTGGTTTCCATTATATTTCTTGATTTTTCATCTTGGCATGTGCCAATATTAAATTTGGAACATGTATGACTTTTAGCATATTGCATTCAATATCAAATATGGAACATGCAAAAATTATAGCAGTCAAACTCTAATATCTACTATAGGCACCTCCCTGGGCAGGTGACATACCACTTTATCATGATAGCTAAAAGCAAAGAAATTTGGATGTGGTGTGTAAAAACTACCAAATATGGCTGAAAGTCACCTCGTTCATGTTCATGTTCAAATTCAATGACAGAAATTTGGGGAAAAATCGCCAATGCGAAAAATATGATAAACCACAAAGTACTCCCTACCCTTTAGCCTACATGAACCTATCGAGATTGAGGAGTTTTAAGCAAGAATTGGCTTGCTTGTTAAATTCAAATTCATTGTTTTTCAATTGTCATGTTGGGTTCCTTTATCTTGGTGCACAAGCTTATACGCTTGCATTTTTGGATTTTGTAGGTTGGGATTTTCCTCGAACCCTTGTTGTTTGGGTGATTAAGTTTTCGGATTCATGATGTACTTATTTATTCTATGAAGTAATACATGTGCATTTTTAAAAACAAATGATAAAAATTGCCATTGTTGTTTTCTTGAGTCCACATGTGCACACTTTCCTAGAGTGCCCTAGGTTTTGAGGCTATTTGTAGCATGCTTGTACTATTCCTAGGGTATCATTATTTAGAGTTGTTGCATTGGAGAAAGAGATTTACCTACCATTCCTTTTCTCGGTATGTGGTTACCTTCTCAAGGTATTGTTGGCATTTTTCTAATGTCATTTTTTTGTGGATGTTACAAAAGTTAGGGTGGTGATGTTGCTACTAAAGCATCTTAAATTATTCAAAATGGAGTTATCTCTTGTGTTATAGATCTTTATTGGAATTAAATCTTCATTATGTTGCCACTTTTTCTCATGTGAGTTCTGATATCTACCAAAACCACTCAATATTATCTAATGAAAGGCATCTATAGCATTTTATATTTGTTCATTGAATTATATCCAATTTGTGCAATACCAAGGAGAAAGTTGAAGTCGTGGAGGTCCATCATTGTCAAAAAATGAATATTGTACTGATTGTATTAAGGATGAGGCCAAAACAACGATTTCAACTAATAGTTACATAGATAAAAGATTATCCGTGAAAGATGTGGTGGAAGTTGTGCTTGCGGGATGTTACTTAGATGGGAATCAGTATTATGTTTCTAGAACATGGTAAGAATTTCATAAATTTTTTCATATGCTATTTACATTGGATTGTGTGTTAATCTGTTTTGTGATTTGTATTTTTAATCAATTTCTAAGTAATATTCTGCTTATCCAGCCTAGACTTTTTTTGTTTGATATTTATGAGGGATCCACATTGTTATTGTTTCCTAATTTCAAACTGAGAAATTTTGGGCAGCGCATAAGAGTTATAGTGTTTTCTTGCAAAATGATTGAAGCTGGTCTAAATCTATTATGGTTGTTTTTTACTAACAGTTTTGATATGCTAGAGTGATGCATGTTTCTTTGATCCTTTTACTTAGGTTGATGCAATGGATGTGGCTGAAAATTGTGGATGCACCTTGTAACAGTGATGCTGGTCCAACAACTTCTCTTAGATATCCTCACGGAGGTCTTCTGCCAGAACAGGAAACCGGTGCCAAGTGACAATTGATACCTGAGAATATCTGGAGTTATTTCCTTGAAAATGATTTGCATGTTGAACCTAATAATCCTTTAGGCTATATTCCCTTCCCATTGAATTCAAAGACTTGTGCATTTTGTGAGACAGAATTAACACAAGCAGCGAGGCAACAAGACCATCTGAGGTAAATGGATCCATTTATGCAACTTCCTCTTGAATAAGATAAAAGGGGCTATGGTTTGAGGAGGGCTTTTGAAATACATTATCTCTTTTAATGTGAAATTTGGATTTTGTAATATTACCCATTTTGCATGCATACATTAACTTTTTTAATGTGAAATTTGGATTTTTAATCCTACCCAGTTTGCATGATTTAGGGAAACCAAGATGGAACAACGGTACAGGAATGAGTTGTTGTCTTCGGGTAAAAGCATTGTCGTGTCACCTAAATGTATATATTATTGTGTATCTTCATTATGGGTCATAGAATGGAAATATTACTTGACAGTAAGTGGCAGGAATGCTTCTACAGTAGAAGAGCCACAAAATTTGGAGCATTCTATGGAATTTGTTTTATGCAGAAAGGTATTTTCAATGAACTGATCAGTATTGTTAAAGGTCAAATTTCAGTGACATACTATCTTAAACTGTGGTTATTTGAATCTCGTAATTTGTGACCTAGAATTTTTCTACTAATACATTTTTACATTCATGTGTGAAACATTCTCTGCAACTATAGTTGTGACTTTTACAAGGTTATTGTTAGATCGAGTGACCTATAGTGAACTAGGGTGTTAAGACTTGTCTCTAACTATCTTATTTTAACTATTCAATAGTATTTTATGTTAATTCTTTGGTTAAATGATTTTACTGTTCAACAGTATTGTGGTCATTGTGCATGGATTCCATAAGTTGTTAGTATGGTAGGCTATGCTTCTGTTAGCATCTAATATTCCAAGGTTAGAGAATGTGAGTGGTCATCAAGGAGTCCAACCAAGGCCTTGGGAATTTGGAACCCAAGGGTCATCTCATTGTATAGACAAGTACATGCATTAATGAGAATTTGTGATTTGAAACCTATTCTGCATGTGTTTGTTTAACCTTTGCTTGTATGCCCATCATGCTTTGAAGCCTATTTTGCCTCTATTTGCTTAAACTTTGCTTGTATGCCCATTCAGGAATTTAACAATGGTATCAGAGCCACTTTGATCCCTTGTCCTATGCTAAGAATTATTTCCTCTGCCTTAACCCTAATATCCATTTTTTGTGATGAGAAGAAACACCCTTTTAAATGTTTGAGAGTTGCGAGGTGTTGAATACCATGGATTATTTATGCTCTCTGCACTTTTAAACATCAATTTGTTTTTAAAATTTTGCAGAACCGTCGCTATAGCAACGAACTCCCCTTTACACAAATTTAGCTTGGTTGTTGCTATTTTGATGGAACCACGTCACTATTTCGACGAAACCAGATGCTATTTCGATGGAACCACATCTCTATTTCAAAGAACCTTCCTTTCATGTTCTGGCGAAATCTCCATCACTAGTGTAGCAACTTTGTCAGTACATGAAAATAAGTTTCATCGCTATAGCAACGAAATTTCAGAACTTAGTCACTACCAAGTCATCACAATAGAGATGTTACTTCGTCAGAATAGAAACCATCTATTCGTCGCTATAGCGATGAAACTTCATCACAATAGAATCCATCCATGCGCCGCAATAGCGATACCATCCATTCATCGCAATAGCGACACCACAAGTTTCATGTCTTTTATGTTGCTATAGTGACAGAGTGTGTAAAATATTGCTATAGCGCTGAAAGTTTTTCCATGAAAAGAAGGGTTCATGTTCGTCGCTATAGCAATGCGCAAGTGTTGCAATAGAAACGATTTTCTGTGGGAAAAATGTCCACATGTACTAGTGATTATGTATTACATATTTAGGGGTATAACTACATGTTTCAAAACTCATATCATTAAGTCGTGAGACTCTATTGTTGAGAGAAAACCCATATAGGTAGCGAGGCCTTTGTTCCCATGAGAGTTAGCTATTTCAAACACATCGGGGGTTGTTTTAAGTGCCTTATGTGGGATTTCTCTCCGTGTTGGCTATAGTCAGAAAATTTGGCAAACAGGAATTTAATAAAACACTTGGCATAGAATCATTTACTCATTAATACCTACAAGATATTCATAGCATTTTCTCACAATCCATAATGAATTTATATTCATCAACATAAATAATAAATAATAAAATTTTATAACCAAATAAAAGAAGAAAATGAACTTATGTTTCTCACAAGTTGAGTTCTAAAGCAACTTATTGGGTGTGGGGAATTTTTCTCCCAACCAAATATTATCCTCTATGGATGCCACCCTCTTACTAGGATATGAGACCACCAAGGTAAAGAAGACAAGTTCAAGGCTCTCTAATCACTCTTCCCCCTTTCGACAACTTTCAATATCAATTAAGGACGACATTGTTGAGTTCTTGAATCAAACTAGGTTTGGCACTTACTATACTACCCCATACAACACACAAAGACACTTCTTCTATGCTCTCTAGTACTTCACGATACTCTTCCTCTTTGTTCTCTTCAATATGTGTAGCAAGAGCCCAATCATTGTCTACTTTCATATTTGACGTCAAGTGAATTTTTTCTTCTTAGACATTATATTGTTACCCTTGGACAAACCAAAAGTGACAGTAATGCATAGGGATTTAAGAGGATGTATTCCTACTCAATATTGGCCCATTGTTGACCTCTTTCTCTTCCTTGTCTCGACTAGCGGATCAACAACAACACAATACCAACAAGACATCAGCTCGACAGAGAAAGCTCAGTCGGAAACAACTGTGAGGCAGGAATAGTCTCACCCGAGATATCTTAATGGGTAACTGCCAGAACCATGTTTCCACAGTTGGCAAGGGATTATAGTCCCTTGGTGCATGGCCAAGGTGCTCGACAAAGGTGATAGGATGATGGAGTCTATCACTACGTTATCGAGGCACAACTGTATGTCATCACGCACGTGACACAACCTTGTCTTTACCCTCAACAACTGGCACAACTTGTGTGACGCAGCTGATTCCTTGCACGTGACTGGCAGTGTGCGACTTATATTTTAACCTAGAAGTTTAACCATGAACTCATACATAACATTCCAGTAATGCTTTAAACATTCATTCATTTACTAATTAATAAGATAGCGTCATACATTCAATAGTAACTCATTAATATACAGTAAGAAACTACTTGACATTCACATAAACATTCAACATCAGTCAATCAATCAACACAGGAAATAACGTGGAAACCCATCTAGGAAAAACCACCAAGGTGCTCTTCATCTGGCATGAGAATTTGTGTATAGACCTTGCATTCTGAGATTTGCAAACTGTTCTTAAGATATGTCTTTCTGACTCAATCTTCTTTCTCTCATGCTCTATGGCATATTCTTCTATCTACTCCTACTGATCTGCACACAGCTTGGATCGACTCTTCTACCTTTACTAGCAGTATGCACACACAGGTGCAAGATCCACGGATCAATAGCCTTCTATTGCTACTAGACTCTTCTCTTAGTCTTCTTTCCTACTAACCAAAACTTCCTTAACCAACTGAGTGACTTAGCAAATGAACCCTTACACAAAGTGGTTTTTTCCTATTTATAACTTCTACAAGACCATGTAGGGTCAACTACATACTGCTCATCTGTTATAGGTCATAATCATTCGTCAAAAACGGTTACAAGCTATCATAGATTGACACAAGGCGCTATTGTCCTGACTTATATATATTCCTTCATACATGCGACATCTGATGGCTTATGTCGACTTTAGAAGCCACGATCTTCCTGACCTATTGCTTTCTATCCATTACCCATTTGCACGACTGTGACCTTGCTTTTCCTACATTGCATGCATGTTCTATATTTATGCACAAGTCCCTTTACTTCCTTCTTGACCTACTTTCCCCTTTTTTTTTGTGCGCACTTTTCCTTGCTTGCGTGTCAGCTTCTTCCTTGTGCACTTTTCCTGGCCCAATAGGCCCCCAACACTCACATGTGGCTCATCCCAAGCCACTAAGAAAAAAGGGAAGTCTTCGGAAAATTTCCTGCTGCAAAACTGTAGTTTATCCCAACCACTTATATTGTTTCTGGCGTAGGCTCGGGCTACACAGCAGGACTAACCTTGTCCTGAAATTCCTTCACCATCTGTTGCACTCTAGCAACTTTCGTTGTTACCTCTTCTTCCTATGCGGCCAACTGCTCCACTTGGTCAGAACTGATATGTTCGGAAGGGCCTTCCTCTATTGATTACGTAATGGCTTGAATTTTTAGATGCACTAGCTGAATAAGGCATGTGAGACGTGCTGCTTCTGACTGGTGCGATTCCACTTCTGCCTCCCTAGTCGACTCTTGGTCATGGAGAGCTTGGACTTCCTGTTGTAGTTTTTTAATATCAACCATCTTGGTAACCTTCTCTTGAAACAACAACTTCTTCATATCTATCTTTTCCATAGTGATTTTCTCCTCAGCTTTGTGCACATTTTTCCTTATCTTTTCTGCAGTCGCATCTTCTAGGAGCACTTCCCATATCGTGGAAACGACTTCAACTTCCTTAGCACAGAATTTCTCTCCTTTGCTTATTTTACCAGTAGCCTCAGACGTTGCTCTGTTGTGTTCCTCAAGCACCTTAGGAGCTGTGCTTGGTACCTGCCTTTCTTACATCTCTTCAACCTAATTCTTCAGCTCTGTTGTGATCCACAATAGCTGGGAAACCTTAGCTATTGAATCCTCATCTTTTTGACCCTCTTTTGGTGGGAAGTCTACAACCATGCCCTTAATGGTTTCAGCTAATTCAACGTGGCTTTGCTCTTGGGATCCACACCATATGTTACAAGTAGAATGTTGGGATCCACACCATATGTTACAGCCTCAACAGTGGTTTTGACATCGTTAATGGTATCTATAATCTTATTCAAGTGCTCGGAAACTTGACCATCCAATTTTACCTCATGCATGTTTAGCACCTCAAGGATTTTCTTCGTGACCTCAGCAACAACGCCTGGTAGCTCTTAAACATCATCCTCTGTCAACGCGTTCATGTTGATCTCTCTATCGTCTTTTCTTTTCTTGTGCAGTGGCCCACACTGTTGTTGTTGTTCTTTCTGGCGATTGTGGGTTTCCTCATCTGTAGGCGTCTGCTCTTCATCCCTTCAATGGGAGACACCATCACTATTATTATCATATTTTTCTTCTTGCGACTGGTTGTATTGACTGCCACCTTCCTTGTTTCCTTGACCATTTCCTTTTCCAATTCCAGCATCACTGCCCGCGCCAACATTTCCACCTTGGTTAGCTGGTGGGTATTCTTAGTTTTCTGGTTCAGGTAGTGGCTCTGCCAGTGGGCCGCGCCATTATTTTGGCCACTCCACAATAATGGCATCCATATCCTCATCCGTGATCATGAACCCTACCTGGTGCACTTTCTTGGTTGGGTCCTTCTTCGACTCCAAAACCATGTTATGTGCTTTCGCCTGAAAATTTATGAAAGCAGCATACCTATGGACCGTTGTTGTCTAGATTCTGTGGGCTCATCTGATAACATCACGCAGTGCCTCAGCATGCAGAAAGAACTCGATGTTACTATCTGTCTGGCAGATCTTGCTTTTCTTGTCCTCCCACAGGTTCTGTTATTTTGTGCCTAGGAAAGGCAGTGGTACGCCCATTGGCTCGTAATCTGGTGTTTTGTCCCACAAGGTGAATGATATCAAGATGAGCAGCTAAGAGTAGTGAAATTTGTACTTGGGGTCCTCCTGTTCCTGCTCTGCGTCATCAATCAGTTCATTCAGCAAGAATTACGACTATTTGAAAGTCACACCTTGTGAGCATCGATCGGCCATCTCTACTGCTCCAGTATGCATTCATTCACCCTCATCTTATGCAACAGATTGCATGACAACATCCTTGTAGTGAACCACACGTTAGCTTCTTCGAGCTAGGGGATGGAGAATCCCCTCCTCACGTGCTGCAGACCATACTTTTGCTTCATCTTGGTGGTATCCATGCCTTGGCACAAATACAACACAGGATCGTGGCCTTTCTTGGGGAGTCCTATGATCGATGAAATCAGCTCAACGTCGACCGGGTATGGTCGATCGAGACACAAGCACCCTCTATGGAAACAGAAAAGAAGTTGTTTCACATATGTGTTGGCATGTGTGTGATGGCCAAAGTGGGGCATGAATAGCAAGTTCATCGATCCTGCCTGGTTAGCGCCAGCAGCCCACTTCATTGGCTTGAGAAACTCTGGATCTTGCAATCCGGCTTGCACCGTTACCATGAAGTTCTTCCTTTCCAAACCCAGCTGCAAGCGAGTGTCATAATCCTTGAATCCCAACTTGGCGAGATTTGGAATTATTTCCATCAACAATGGTACACACTCAGGGATCCAGGGTGATACTAAAACTATATTAGCTTTTGTGGGGAGTGTCACTGGCTCTGCCTTGGCTCTCCTCGGCCGAAAATAGTGTGGGAAGCTTTCGTCTTCCTCCTCAGCGCTCGGGTCTCTACGAGGTGGGGAGTCTTCATCCATCAAATATTCCTCAAGGACATCCTCCTGCATGGGTGATTTCCTAGCGTCATCCGCAATGACCTTGGCCTTTCATTTCCTAGACAGTGGTGGCCCGGACGGCTCTCTAGCCGCTCTCTCCCGAACCTATCTCGGCTCCATGAAAGATCGTGCAGGTGCAGTGGGCGAGTTCTGAACAGGATTCGGAAAAGGGCATGAACCAAGGGTTCAAACAAGGGCCGAACCAGGGGGTTGAATAGGGTCCAAACTAGGGGACAAACAAGGGCTGAAGTAGGAACAGACTAATTTCTCGTTCGTTCCATTCGGTCAAGTTCTAGTTCTCGCTCTGGTTGCTATACTTTAGGTGATTGAATCTCTTCCTCAATTGGACAGCCCGAATTGACAGTCACGTTGGATAGCTCAGTTGCACTGGATATTTCTATTACCATGGGTGTTGGCTCTCACTCTGTGACAAACTTCATCTCTATAAAATCTTGCCTCTAGTTCTCTTGGCTCTCTCTACGTGCATAAAATATTGTTTGATGTTGAAGCCTTGTATTTATACCTGTCGACGCGTCCTTAATTCGCCATCCGATGGGAGGTCGAGGTCTAATAAGTCACATGCACTTCTCGGTCGACACATTTCTTCATTAACTTGGAAGCTTGAGTACTGCGTTGTACCTATGAAAATAGTTATGGCAGTTATGTCGAGGACAGCTGATGGGACCAAAAAGCACGTCGCCATTCTCCTTGTATCTCGTCAAATTAATGATGCTTAGTTGTCATAACTGCCTCAATATTCACCATATATTTGCATTTTAATGTCGATCAGCCTGTCATTTCCACCTTTTTCTGTGACATGCACTTTTTCCTGCACTTTTAGGTGGTTTCATCGTAGACATGCGACAAAACAGTTTACGTCTTTTCATTTTTTCCTACTTTTTTTTCACCCACAGCGTGATTTTAACCAAGGATGTTATGACCATCATAGTATGGTTTCAGGTGACTATCATTCACCATACCCGTGACATATGTACCATCCATTTTCTAAAATTTTACTGCTTCAGCATTAGTGATATGCGCAATCATGTATGGCCCTAGCTAGTGTGTTTTCAACTTGACTGGATGTCTAAAAATTGTTGTCATACAGCAACACGATTCCTCCAACTTTGAATGGTTTGATCCAGATATGGCAATCATTCCATGCTTTATGTCACTGCTTCTCAACTATCTAATGAAATCCTATGACAAAGTGTTCCTCTTCCATCTGAATGAGATGTGTCAACCTCTGTTCGATAGCATCCCCGTCGGTCATCTCTGTCAGCATTGCAATCCATAGCCTCGACACAATGTACTCCGTTGGCACAACAACTTCCTGTCCATATACTAGCTTGAATGGGTTGTTCCATGTCAGTCGCTTGCAAGTTGTGCAATACGCCCATAGCACAGCTGAGAGTTTATGATCCCAGTCATCTCAACGCACATTGCATACCTTGGTCAATGCATTCTCTAGAATCTTGTTGAAAGCTTTGATCTTTCCATTGGCCTGAGGATGATAGTGTGTTGTCTTCTTATGCTAGATCTGAAACTATGCAGTCAGATCAGAAATCATTTGTTAACAAAAGCGTACCTTTTTCACTTAGTAGTATTTTTGGACATCCAAATCTGGTGACTACATTTTCAAACAAAAACTTTGTCATAGTCACAGTGATACAATCTTTAACAAGCGCAACTTTAGCCCATCTGGTTAAATAGTCTGTCACAGTGATGATGTAACGCGTGCCAGTTCTATTTTCTTATGGACTAATTGGTCCAACAAAATCAACTGCCCACTTTTCGAATTCCTAAAGGGTTATCTACGGTGCATGAGGTATCTCATCATGGCACGGAGGTTTTCTTGTTCTTTGGCAGATATCACAGTGCCTGCAAAATCTTTTAGTATCCATGTATATGGTTGGCCACCATAGTCATTCCTGCAATATCTTGAGCATAGTTTATTTTCCCGCGTAGTGTCCTCCTACGACACCAGCATGTTCTTTGCTCATGACCCAAGGTCGTTCATAATAAAAAACACAGTGGCGTAGTATTTCATCCGTTCCCAACTTATACAGATGTCCCGCAATTAATGTATAATCAACAGCTTTGACAACCAAATGTTTCTTCTAATTAGTTGAAATTCCTTCAGGTGCATAGCCTGTGCTCAAAAAGTGAATGATTGCGTTAAACTCATGGTTCTGATCGTCCATCATGTGGATCGCAAATAGTTACGCGTCAGGCAAATTATCTTCCAGGATGGTTGGCTCTTCACCACTTTATATCCTTGATAGGTGGTCTAGCCCGACATTCAGTCAACCAGGTTTGATGACGACCTTAAAATCAAATTCTCGAAAGAGGAGAATCCATCTATAGATCTTCCCCCCCCAACACTAGCTTGTTGACTAAGTATTTCAGTTTTGAATGATCAGTGTACATCTAAAAATTCCCACCCAACAAATAGTGTTTGAACTTTTGAAGTGCATATACCATGGCGAGGCCTTCTCTTTCCGTCGTCATGTAGTTCTTTTCTGTTGTTAATAGTTTTATGCTTGCAAAAGCAATAGGGTGGTCTAGCGCACCCTCTCCCAGTTGTGTCAAGACTATGCCAAGCGCGACAGATGACGCGTCGACATGAACATGGAACTCCTTCTTCCAGTCATGGAACACAAATATTGGTGTAGTGGCCATCTTGTTCTTTAATTTTTTGAAGATTTCCTAGCAAGCTGGCATCCACTGAAACTTTGCATCCTTTTTCAACAATTTATCCATAGGTGCAGTGATCTCTACATATCCTCTAATGAAATTTCTATAGTAGCCCATATTTCTTAGCACCAATATTATTTGTGTAACTGATGTAGGTGGTGGTAAGTCAAGGATAATCGCAACTTTTCCTGGGTCGACCAAATTACCATAGCGACACACGACGTGACCCAACAGAACACCAAATGGTGCGCAAAAGATACATTTATCGGAATTGAGCGCAACCTGATACTGGCAACAGTGGCCCGACATCATTTGTAGACTCTAAATATGGTCTCTTACTAGACCAAACACAGTCCAATCATCAAAGTAGACCTCAAGAAATTTATGAATAAAATCTTTAAAAGCAGAGACTACTATTCTAGAAAAAATAGCAGGTGCATTCTTGAGTCGAAAGGGCATTACCGTATACTGGTAGCATCCCAATTCGGTGACGAAGGTCATTTTGTGGCGATCCTCCTTTGCAATTCTGAATTGATGATAGCCAGAGAAGCAATCAGTGAATGAATACATTTCTTGCCCTTCTACGCTTTCAAGCACTTCATCTGTAAACGGTGTTGGGAATGGATTGTGTAAGCATTCATCGTTTATCTTCCTTAGGTCGACATAGATTCTGACTTCACCTGTTGTCTTCTTATCCTGGATTACTATAGGGCTGATCCATTCTGATTCTTCAATAGGTTCAATGATTCCTGCATCGAGCATGCAATCCAATTCTTCTTTTACCTTTTCTTTATACCTTGGATTTAACCTATAGGGTCATTTATTACTAGGTTTAACATCTGGTCACACGGGTATTTTCATCTCCCCTAGATCTCCTACTATCCCCTTCATCTCTGAAAATTTGGTAGGGAATAGGTCCTGGTACTCATCCAACAATTCTGTGATCTTCGCGACTGTCTCTTCATCCCAATAATGTCCTATATTGGGGAACTTTGGGTTTTCTTGCGACCCAATGTTTACTTTCTTGATTTTTAACGGTTTAAGGAACTAGTCACTAGAAATACCACTTCCTTCTACTGCGCGGGTGCCCTCTAATTCCGGTATGTTTATGTTAGTCGGATCATCATCTGGGTCTCCAGCTAGATTGTAGCAAGCCATCCATTGTTGAATGGTCGCACTGCACTAGTGAGAGTTGGCCTCTTCAACGGATATTTCAGCGAATATCTTCTCCTTTATCGTTTGAAGCACAGCATCAACTATAGGTTTCTCATCAGCAAATTCAAATGTGTGCGCAAACTTCCTAGTGAGCCCTTCCCAATATTGGGTTCCTTGTCGTAATTCCATAGATGCATACCAGGTTCTAGGTGTCATTTCCAATGTATGTATGAAATGATAGACCCGTTCCTATCATGAGTACTCTGCAAATACCGTGTGATAGTGGTTAAGATGTTCAACAAGTTTCGCCAATCCTGAATACTTATGATTCACGAAGGTGACCTCTGCATTGAATCTAAATTGCATCAATATTCTGCACTGTGTCCAATCTGTTATGAACTGCTTGTGCGCACCCCACCATCTAGCGGGTGTATATTTTAGCACATGATCTAGCACTACAATTCTATTACAAGTCCTTCAAACTCAGTTAAGAAGGTCGCAAGGTTAGGTAAATCCTCATAGGTGGGTAGCTCTCTTAAGTCATTCTGCACCCATTGCACAGACCTTGTAACTCTTGCATGCCTCCTCATAGAGACCTCATGTAGTCTATTTTGTCAATTCTCCAAGGCCTCCCCTGAGTCGGATGTGCAAGAACTAGCACTCTTCCAGCTCAGGTTTCCATCTGTTGTTGGATTGATGTAGTATTCTTGCATGGAAGTGACATTGTAGATCTGGTCGAGATATTCAACTTTGTCCCTCATTGTAGATAGGCTCAATGTATCTCTCTCCCTCTAATGGATCAATTGGAAACACTACCCTCATCTCGTCGTCCTCAAATGAGAGAATCATTTTCTTGAAGTTTATAATGGTTTGGTTTTCTATGGCCCAATCTATCCCCAGCAGCATGGGGTATGGATTCATGTCATCAACAATGTTAATGACTTCAAAGTATGCAAATGTGTGCAACCCTTCATTATCGATAGGAACCTGACTCAACCGGCTAATGGAGAGGACCTTCTTCTGATTTGCAAGTCGCAACTGGATAGGGGAGCAGTCTAAACGCAGCTTGCCCATACTTTCCCAAGTTTTTCGTGTCAAAATATTAACATCAGAGCCTAGGTTTAAGATGATGTAATCCATGTCGTAGTCGTCTATCTGCATAGTCAATCTTAACTCGCGCCCAGTTTTGAATTTATTTCTTACTTGGTTAACCCTCTTTTTAGGTTGCGGCTCTATGGGTGCCTCTTCTATCATTGCTTGTAGTTTTGCGATATCATCTTTGTCTTGTATTATCATTAAGCAACTTGACAAAAAGGACTTGAGCTTACTAACCTTTTTTGGGACGTTCTTCTGGAATATGAGCTGAAATCGTTCAGGCATCTCTTTGACTTCTTCTAATGTTGATGGTTCTTTTGGATCCACAAATTCTAGTCGCACATCCAAGAATACTTCCTTCTGTTTCTGGACGTCGAATGGCACCTTCTTCTGCATCGTGGGTTGTACCTATGGCTACATTTGTTCTTGTGGTGTATCCTTATCAGCTCTAGTTGTAGCACCTCCTCGTGTTACAACAGCAACACTCGGTTCTCGTGGTTCAGACGCAATCATCTAGATGTTCATGTTAGGATTTGGGTTTTGGTTCTACATAGGGTTAGGTCCTGCGATGGTCCTTGCTTGCCATTTTGCGATCAACTGAGGACATTACTCCACATTATGGTCGTTTCCCTTACAGTACGAACATGTCTTTACAGGTTCCAGGAAATCTCTGGCATAGTGACCTAGTTGTCGATGGTTATAGCATGTAATCTGACCTCTCCCTCTACCAAATCCTCCTCCTCTGCCTCTTCCTCTGAAGTTTCTGCCACCCCTTCCCTGAGGGTTTGGTTGTTGTGGTGGGTACTGATTCTGTTGGTAGTGATTTTTTTGTGCATATGGATGTTGTGGTGCATACTAAGCCCGATACTGGTTTCGATACTAATTGGGTGGGAACTACACAGGCTGGTATGATGGTTGCATCGGTTCAGCCTGAGCCTGCCCCTCATTCTTCATCAATTCGGTATCGACGGTTTTTTCCTTCAGGAGCTAGTATGCTCTCCAATCTTTCTCTTCATTCCCTACTGACTTACAAAATTTACAAAAGAGGTTTTCTAGGGTACTTACAACCTTTTGCAAGTATAAACACTCTTCTTCGCGATGCCCTCTAGACTGGCAAACTGAGTCGATGATCAAATCCACAAAACACTTAGAAAATTTTTCAAATTTTTCTCTCGTCTTTTTCCTTGCCATCGGTGAAACTCACCCTTTCGCCTGACATGCTTCAGCTGCAGTCCCTATCCGCTCCGTTCGTCTCTTCTCGTCGACGTTATTAGTGCATTTTGGCTAACCTTCCCGTCACGGGCGCGATGATTCTTGTCGCTTACCTTCTAGACAAATCAGTTGATGTATCGGCTCATCTCAGCCATTCTCCCGACACTATCGCTGTGGCAGCATTGGCTCCCTCTTGCCAACTCAGCTAGCACTGTCGGCTCCTTAGCTCCCTTCCGACTTTCTTGTTGACACTACCAACGTAAATCTGCCAACTTCCCCGACGCACTTCATTCGTGATTCATGTCGAATTTCCTTCCATCAACCGAGCCGATGTATTAACTCGAATCTACCAACCTAGCCGACACTATCGCAGCTAATTTTTTCATCCCAACCGACAAAGGAGAATTTTTTCTCCAACACTTAGAAAAGTTTTGAATTTTTCTGTTGTGCCTGCTGTTATCCAGACACATAGCTTGATTCTTCATGGCTCATTGAGGCCCCAAAGCTGCAACATGAGCTCTGATACAACACTATCACATCCCCACCCCTCATCCCAATGATGGAGAGGACGCGACCAACACACTGTTGTTGTCAAATTGGGCAATCTAGCCCCACGATCATAAACATAAAAATAAAATGCATTAATATAAAAACATACACAGATGCATAATGCAATCTATAGCGGAAGCGAACACATTCATTTCATTCATGCATTCATCATGTTCATAAATAATTAAACAAATTGTTTGCAGAGATTAAGCACAAGAATACTTATCTTGAAAGAAGTTGGCCCGCAACTAGCTGTGTCGCTGCAAAGTTCCAACCAACCATAGGCCAGTGTGCTCATTAATCTCTCAACATCATTGCAACCCCCGAGATGGGAATCATTCCACAAGGAACTAGGGAACAACAGGCTTACACATAGCCAAAACCATACATCCACAGTCAAGCCAACTCACTGTTGGGTTTCATAGTCTGATAAGGAAACAAGCCAATTACATAGGGGGTACTTGGACTTACTTGGCCAAGCCTAAATTCACATCAGACACACCGTCAACCAATTAACAGGTGGGTTCTTTGGACTTACTCAGCCAAGGCTACACCATCATGTAGTTCACAACAAAACATAGTTGTTGGGTTGTAGAGAAACATTTGGCAACCACATACATAAATGGAAGATGGGAAAAAACAAACCAAGTGACCAAATTGACTCAGCAAACATTTTGATGGACTTCCCAAGGAAAAAACGGCCTCTATTCACACCAAATCCTGGGTCTACCCTCCCAACCACAAAGCATAACCAAAAGGGGTGGGTTTTCAACCCAACATACTAGTAAAGAGGGCAAAAATGACCTAGGATGAGCAATTACATTTTCAAAAAACGTTCTTGTGAATTATGGAGGCAAATCGACCACCACAAACCCCCGAATTGTAAATCTGAACTCAAAAATCATCTCTGAACATTGTTGGAGCAAAAATGACCATCATTCTCTCCCAAATCGGGACATATTGGTTTCCTAACCACTAAGCAACACAAAAACGAATTTATGGGCATGGAACAACGAGGAAACATCAGAAATCGTGAGGGAAAACACCCAACAAGCTCAGCTATGTGAGGAATACCAAAACGGCCTCTTGAAACCCCCAAAACGTGAATCACCGCTGCACATTCACTCAACAAAACAAAAACAGGATTTCCCAGCCATGGCAATGAGGAAAACCATAGCAAAAACGTGAGGGAGAATACCCCATCTATCCCCAGGTGCGTGAGAGAGCCCGTGTGAGTGAGAAATGGGTGAAAAATGAAATTCATGGGTGCATAATGGCTTGGGCATGCCTTCCCATGCTTTTACTTGCCCCACAAGTCAAAAACACACTTTCCAAAAATGGGTGACTCCCCAAATTCGACTTTGACCTCCATACCCTTCCCATCCCATGGCAATAACTTCCTTCACCCACTTAGATGACTGGGCATAAAAGGAAAAAAGAGTAGTTAACCATTTAATGGGTTTTCCCCTAGACATTTGGCTTTTCTCCCTTGGACATTTGGCTTTTCTCCCTTGGACATTTGGCTTTTCCCCATAGGCTCAAGGTTTGAATAATACCCCCTCCCTATCCCTTGTGAAATCATGCCCCCATCTCTTTAATGTTTTGGCACATAGCTAGTTGTGATATTTTTATTAATTTTCATTTTACATGATGTCTCATAACACATTGTTCCTGGATAGCACATAAACCATCAGCATCAATTTTAATCACCAAAACATAAAACACTAACCCATGGTGGGGCCTTTGCCTTAAGCTCCACACCATGATTTAATACAATATTTACATCATATGCAATTTAATACCATGGGGTCAAAACTGAGGTGTTACATTCCCCTCCCCCTTCAATAGCACTGTCCTCAGTTTTTTACAACAATTTAACAAAATGCTACTCTGGCACCGCCCTCAGTGTTCTACAAAATTGAACCAAAAATGGGTGTGTCAATCGCATGGCATCATCCAACTCCCACGTAGCCTCTTCAGGACCACAGTGCTTCCTCTGCACCTTTATCTTTCCTATGGCACGATCTGGAAGTTTTCCAACCCCTTTCTTGCATGCATCAGCACACACCACATGATCTTTTTCTGGTCTTGGAGAATCCTTCTCCTCATCTTGGAACATTTCCAGTTTCTTTGCAAACCTGCAATACCTATGCTCAAGCCCCAAGCAATGAGCCAATTCCCATGTCAATATTCACAAGATTTTCCAAAATCGTAGATGAATTACATGCACATGTATATTGATATAACAACAACAAAAGTTGCCAAGTGAACCAAATACTCATTTGCATAAGTATGTTCTTTTGGTTCCACAGGTGTCCGACTGGGATTTATACAACCATGACGCTCACAACCCTGCCCCATCCCACTCCTGAGTGTGCATTAAAGGGTAGCCTCATTTTTGTAAGCCTCAGATCACCTGAAAAATACCTCTTGACCAAGGTCTGACAGCTCCGTTCTTGATCCCAAACACCTCTTCGGGTGCTTCAATGACAGCTCTACTCAAGAGCCTACACCTCCCCTAGATGCTTACCAAGCTCAGGTGCTTCCTTTCCGAACAACACAATGAATTCAATTCATATTTCATATTCATTCCGATAGGATGCAATCTATAACAAGATTTTTAAAACCATGGCAGCATCATATGCTCATCTATTTTTATAGAAAATCAACAACAACAAAAATTTGATAAGTAAACCAAATACTTATCTGCATAACATCTCTCAACCGAGATATTGTCAGCCCTTCTTCAGAGCCTAACACCTCCTTGGGTGCTCAATGGCATCTCTAGCTTACAGGCCTCGCACATTTTCCAAGTCCTTACCAATGCGTAGGCGCTTCCTTTCCAGGAACCATAACAGATTAATTCACATGTCAGATTCATTTTTGTAGGATTTATTTCTTAACAAGATTTTCAAAAATATTAGCTGAATCATTATACACATGTGTAATTACAAAAAATCAACCAGGATTTTCCAAGTAATCCCATACTTATCTGTATAGCATCTCTCAACCGAGATCCGATCAGCCTCGCTTCAAATCCCAACACCTCCTCAGGTGCTTAATGACAACTCTAGCTTAAGGGCCCAGCACCTCCTCCAAGTGCTTACCAATGCTCAAGCGCTTCTTTTCCAGACATCATAATACCTAGGGGTTGTTCTCTTCACGGAGCCCCCACTCTCATGACAGTCCCCTTACAGCATGAATGTGTGCAGATAGAAGTATAACGGGATGTCTTACACCCTGGGTGTCCCCAGTGATGCATACCTGTGCCTAGCTAGAAGGGAGGAGAAGCTATGTACCCAAGTACATCCTTCCAGAGGATCCATGTACTCCCTATAGATGTTTTCATCCTCTTACCTGCGTTACATATAGACATGCAATTTACATCAGATGTCATTATAAAATAATTGCAATCATAGGTTTTCAAACCTATTCAAAATACATTCTCCCGAGAAGCTATGTACACCCAGTACATCCTTCCGAGGATCCATGTACATCCAGTACATATTTTCATCATCTCACTTGCGTTACATAAAAACATGCAATTTATATGAGATGTCATCACAAAAATAATTGCAATCATAGGTTTTCAAACCTATTCCAAACGCCTTCCTCTGAGAAGCTATGTACACCAAATACATCCTTCCGAGGAATCATGTACACCCAGTACATCCTTCTGAGGAGTTATGTATTCCAAACACATCCATCCGAGAAGCTATGTACTCCAGGGACGTACTTCCATCATCTCACCTGCATTACATACAAGTATGCAGTTTACATGAGATATCATCATAAAATTTTAATCATATATTTTCAAATCTATTGCATGCATACATGATTTCCCAAATATCAAACGATCCATAACATTGATATTCAAATAAAAATCTGAGTTCACAATTTTGCTGTTGATGTATATGTAACTTCGGAATGTATTCTTCTTATGTATTGTAACCCGATGTTTATCCCGGGATGTTTCTCTTATGTATTTGAGTCATGTGGTCATGCCCCGATGTTCCGATCGGGAGGATTAATAATGTAATCAAGTCATATCAAGTCATTAGGTAAGTCCCCACAGTT
>LPNX011057429.1:47504-107353 GCA_001517045.1 Pseudotsuga menziesii
TTTGCTCCCTGCAGAAAATCATATTTTTGCAACCATGAGGCCATCCTCATGTTGTTTGGATTTTGCAAGTGGGGAGTACTCATCCCTTACTTATGCATGCTGCCTAAAACCTAGACATCCACATACAACATGTCATCCTGACACAATTTTTAATCATCCAAACAATCACAGTTAGCAATGAGAAACTTCAGACATCATGCAATGCAAGAAAAGCATATCCATGGTTAGCATGATTCAAAACCATCACAGGAGATCACAGTCTCCCATAATCAATAGAAAACTTGCAATCTGAAGTTTCAAAATTTGTTCTCAATCGTGAGATCCTTCTCATGGCTCATGGAATCTTCCTACCCTGGGTTTCATTGGCACAACCCTACTGCTCTACTCAGGTCATTCTACCGGAGTCTTCAGGAAGTCCTTGTGTGTATGCCCATACACACAAGGGCCATTTCCTCATGGAACTACAAGTTCACATGCAGGCTTCCTCAGCCTATACATAGGCTACACTTTACCTACAGAATATTCTTTAGTGAACTTCCTGCAATACCCCGCAAGTCCCACAAAATATCTTACCTCTGTTAACTTTCTTCGAGCAGGCCAACTCATCATGGCCTCAATATTTTTAGGGTCTACAGATATTTCCCCTATCTGAGATAATGTGACCCAAATGATGAATTCTATCTTCCTAGAATTCATAGTTGCTCAACCCTGCATACAATTTATGCATCCTGAGCAATTTCAAATTCAGCCTCAAATGTTCCACATGTTCTTCCTCATTCTTAGAATAAATAAGAATGCCATCAAGGAAAACAAGAACAAACCTATCCAGATACTTACTTAAAACATTATTCATGAGGCACATGAATGTAGTTGGTGCATTTGTGAAACCAAATGATACCAATACAACATCATAAGATCCATACCTTTCTTTTTTAGGTTTTCTTATGAACATTTCCATCCTCGACTCTTACCCGATGGTCACCAGACCCCAAGTCAAGCTTGGAAAACACCTTTTGATCTTATTACATGATCAAATAGGTCATCTATCCTAGGTAAAGGATACGTGTCCTTCATAATGACCTTATTCAACGTTTTGAACCAATACACAATCAGAGTGTATCATCTTTCTCTTTGTCAAACCAATCTAGTATTCCCCACAGGGACACACTTGGCCTGTTATACTTTTTTTTCCACAACTCTTGCAGCTGCATCATCAGCTCTAGTAGTCTGGTGTACTCACCCTGTAGGGTGTCTTGGACACTGGTGCTTTACCTAGCACAAGTTCAATGGTGGGATCAACGTCCCTCTTTGGAAGAAACCTTGGAACTTCATCAGGAAAACATCCCTAAATTCTTGCAACACATGAAGATCCTCCATCTTAGGAGCTTCATTCTCTGTTGTCCACAAAACATGAGTTGCATACACTCTGCAACGTTTCCCACGGAACTTCTTTAGCTACATTGCTGAATACTTCCTCCTAGAGATCAAATATGGAATGCCTTTCACAACCTTTAGGTTGCTTCTTTATCCAAGCACTTGAAAGGTCTTGTTGTAGCAATCAAGCATTTTTCTATGCGCTTCCAACCAATCCATTCCAATGAGGACATCATAGGATCTAGGTGGAAAAACATTCAGTTCTGCACAGGTGGCTAACCCATCCATGACCAATGGAAATTTCATTACCACCCCATTGACCTTCTTCTGGTTCCAATGGCTAGTTGAACTGACCATGACCTTCTATGCTTTGACTTCTTCAAAGTGCACATCTCACAAGTCCAGGGGTGATATAGCTATGGGGAAACCTTACAAGGTTCATTCAGATATTATTCTTGTAGATATACACAATTCATCAACGTTAAAAACATTGAATTTCTTATCTCCCATTGACTTTCTCAACAACACATTTTTGTGTTGGTCTGGACTCTCCCAAAATTTCACGAGGAGTTCAGCTAGTCCTTCTTCTGTACCATCTTTTCTAAGATGATGTCATGTCCTGCTTCACAACAGTGAACATATTCCCCTGTCAATGGTCCAATTTTTTATTTTCTCAAAGAATCCATCTTATGCTTCACAACCTATATAGATACACCATCTAAATGTGCTTCGGTACCATCTTTGTATGGTGTCCCTTCATCTATAACAGAATGATGTTTTGCTTTTTAGAAATGTCCTTGTACATTTCTTTTTCTCCTTTCATCTTATTATCATCTTCAACCAACTGTCTCAAGGGGACGACAGGGGTCAGTGGGGGCTTGCCCCCACTACAAGGCAGATCGAGGGTAGCGCCCTTGTTTTTTTTTGTAAATATTTTATTTTTGTGCAATCTGGTGCATAATATCGCTTCCTTTTTTCACCTTTTGAGCCCCTGCAATCCCACTGAAAAACTTGCCAAAAATCCTTGTTTCGGCGAAATTTTCATTTTTCTTTCGATGCAGAAACTTGCCATCCTGCTGCCGTTGCAGAAAGAGTTTCACTTTCCACCCGACGCATAAAATTTCCATCCTGTCATCAATATTGCGGAAAGAATTTCACTTTCCACCTAACACACCAGCGAAATTATTCTTTTCTTGCCGACGCAGAAGTTTCTGACACTTAGAAAAATTTTGAAATTTTTTCTTCTTCGTTCTTCTTCGCTGAAAACTTTAACTTCTACCTGCCACGATTTGGTTCAATTCTCCTTATCCTACCTCTATGCATCGGCTCCATTCTCCTTCCCCAGCAGACAATCAAATCCACAAAACACTTAGAAAAATTTTCAAATTTTTCTCTCGTCTTTTTCCTTGTCATTGGTGAAACTCACCCTTTCGCCCAACACGCTTCGGATGTGGTCCTCGTCTCCTCCGTTTGTCTCTTCTCGTCGACACTATCAATGCATTTTGGCTAACCTTCCCGTCATGGGAACAACGATTCTAGTCGCTTCCCTTCTGGACAACTCAGCCAATGTATTGGCTTGTCTCGGCCATTTCACCCGACACTATCACTGCGGTATCGTCGGCTCTGTCTTTCCAACTCAGCCGACACTGTCAGCTCATCATCTCGTCGGCTCCCTTTCGGCTTTCTTACTGATGTTACCGACACAAATCTATCTACTTCTCCGACGCGCTTCGACCACGATTCATGTCGTCTTTCCTTCCGTCAACCCAGCCAGCATATCAGCTCAAATCTACCAACCCAGTCAATGTGTCGGATCAAATATGCCAACCCAACCGACACTATTGCAGTTGTTTCTGTCATCCCAGCCAACAAAGGAGAATTTTTTCTCCAACACTTAGAAAAATTTTGAATTTTTCTGCTATGCCTGCTGTCAGCTGGACACATAGGTTGATTCTTCATGGCCCGTTGAGGCCCCAAAGCTGCAACATGAGATCTGATACCACACTGTCACGTCCCCACCCCTCATCTCGACGATGGAGAGGACGCGACCAACACACTGCTGCTGTCAAACTAGGAAATCTAACCCCACGATCATAAACATAAAAATAAAATGCATTAATATAAAAACACACACATATGCATAATGCAATCTATAGTGGAAGAAAACACATTCATTTCATTCATGCATTCATCATGTTCATAAATCATTAAACAAAACGTTTGCATAGATTAAGCACAAGAATACTTATCTTGAAAGAAGTTGGCCCGCAACTAGTTGTGTCATTGCAACGTTCCACCCAACCATAGGCTAGTGTGCTCATTAATCTCTCAGCATCACTACCATCCTCGAGCTAGACATGATTCCACAAGGCACTAGGGAACAACAGGCTTACACATATCCAAAACCATACATCCACAGTCAATCCAACTCACCGTTGGGTTTCAGAGTCTACTAAGGAAACAATCCAATTACATAGGGGTTCCTTGGACTTACTCATCCAAGCCTAAATTCACATCAAACACACCGTCAACCAATTAACAAGTGGGTTCCTTGAACTTAATCATCCAAGGCAACACCATCATGCACTTCACAACAAAACACAATTGCTAGGTTGTAGAGAAACATTTGGCAACCACATACATAAATGGAAGATGGGGAAAAACAACCCAAGTGACCAAATTGACTCAACAAACGTTTTGATGGCCTTCCCAAGGAAAAAACGGCCTCTATTCACACCAAATCATGGGTCTACCCTCCCAGCCACAAAACACAACCAAAAGGGGTGGGTTTGCAACCCAACAGACTAGTAAAGAGGAAAACAACGACCCAGGATGAGCAATTACGTTTTTAGGAAACGTTCTTGTGCATTATGGAGGAAAATCAACCACCACAAACCTCTGAATTGTAAATATGGACTCAGAAAACATCTCTTAGCATTTCCGGAGCAAAAACAACTATCATTCGCTCCCAAATCGGGATATCTTGGATTCCTAACCACTAAACAACACAAAAACGAATTTATGGGCATGGAACAACGAGGAAACATCAGAAATCGTGAGGGAAAATGCCCGCAAGCTCAACTGCGTGAGGAAGACCAAAACGACCTCTTGAAACCCCCAAAATGTGAATCATTGTTGCACATTCACTCAACAAAACAAAAAAGGGATTTTCAAGCCACGACAATGAGGAAAACCACATAAAAAACATGAGGGAGAATACCCCAGCTATCTCTAGTTGCGTGAGAGAGCCCACGTGAGTGAGAAATGGGTGAAAAATGAAATTTGTGGGTGCATAATGGCCTGGGCATGCCTTCCCAAGCTTTTACTTGCTCCACAAGTCAAAAACACACTTTCCAAAAATGGGTGACTCCCCAAATTCAAATTTGACCTCCATACCCTTTCCATCCCAAGGCAATAACTTCCTTCACCCACTTAGATGACTAGGCATAAAAGACAAAAATGGTAGTTGACCATTTAATGGGTTTTCCCCTAGACATTTGGCTTTTCCCCCTTGAACATTTGGCTTTTCCCCATAGGCTCAAGGTTTGAATAATTCCCCCTCCCTATCCCTCGTGAAATCATGCCCCCATCTCTTTAACATTGCAGCACATAGCTAGTTGTGGTATTTTTATTAATAATTTGCATTTTACATGATGTCTCAAAACACATTGTGCCTGGCTAGCACATAAACTGTAGGCATTGATTTTAATCACCGAAACATAAAACACTGACCCATGGTGGGGCCTTTGCCTTGAGCTCCACACCATGATTTAATACAATATTTACATCATATGCAATTTAATACCATGGGGTCAAAACTGGGGTGTTACATCTATGGACACAAAATAATTGGATATTCTTAGTATTGGAGCTATAAGTTATCTATGGAAGAAACAAGCTATATATCTTGTTTTAAAAAATAGACCATATTTAATGGCTCCCCATGGAATATATTTGAATTCATGGACCTTATACTTTGATGTTAAAGTATATGTACCATCAACTATCCCAAGGCGGGTTTGTTTACCTGACCTTCCCTTTCATTCATGGACTAACAAATTCCTAGAGTTGTTGGCAATGCCCTTGGAAAGTACATTGGTAGATCCAAGCTAAAGTCATGCATGTTTACCTATTCCATAATCTACATGGAGGTAGATCTTAAAAAAGGTTTACCAAAAGCTATAAATTTGAGCATGGATGGTTGGACTCATTGGTAGCATTTAGACAATGAGCAACTCCCTTTCAAGTGTAGATCTTACCATGAATATGGCCACTTTGTTATACATTGTAAGAACTCAGTACTCCCTTATTATCCCTAATAGAACAATGATCAATGAAAGTGAACTAAAAATCCCATTGAACTCGAGTATCCACCTCAAGCAAACTTTGATCCTTTAGAAAGGACAATCCCCTCAAGACCCAAAATATTATGTTGTTCTCTCTCCTCTAAATATAAGGGAATTGCAACCCAATTTAGCCTTGTCTCTCTTTATCACTACTCTCCCTCTCATCCAACATATAATTCCTCAAGATGCTTTCTTAGCTTTCTTAGATGTTCCATTGGGACCCATCTCCCCTCATCAACAATCACGAGCTCAAACCTCCAAAGAGATGTTGCAATACCCATCACATATATTTTAAAATCCATTTGTATTATGATGTCTAGACTCTAAAGAAATATCTTATTCAAAACGGAGAGGAGGGAAATTTCAAAAAAATAAACTAAGAAAAAAGACAAATAAATGACCAGCATAGATAAAATTCTAAACTCTCAACCGACCTTGCATAGTTCCTTTGGTAGTGAAACAAACCATCGACACTTGCAAAATGACAAGTGCTCTTGTGGAATAAACAAGCAAATGCTCATAATGGGTAAAATCTAGTAGCATTTCTTTTCTAATTTATATATGTTTTGTCATATATATTATATTTTTTAATTACACTTCAAAGTCAATACACACGAGAATAGAAAAAGTGACCCCATTCCTTGAGAGATTCGGCAAACAATAAATAAGCACCACGTAGCAGAGTAATTAACTAATTAAGTCTGTTGCATGGGCTTTGACATACCCTGACTCAAGACTCTGTGTAAACATTCTGGCCAGCCCTTCTTTCCAACATCCAGCCAAAGATATCGGGCATATCAGAACATATCCAATCATTCGCATGCCATGGACTGGACTCCTAAAGAGGTCTCATCTGCCAGTTTTAATGAAATTTGAATTTTAAAATGCCGTGATGTAATGAAATTTGAATTTTAAAATGCCGCGCTTTGTAACCGCTTTTGATCTCCCCTCTCTTCAGCCGACGGACACGCCCTTTTCATTCGACTTTTCTTCACTCCACAAATGAAGAAGAGAACGAAAATTCACTAGTTCCGCCTCTGGTGGCATTGCATTACTACAAGTCTGTGAACTAGATTTATGGAAATGGAAATGGAAATGGAGTGTGTTCGAATAAGATGCCTATCAATCCATGTTTTACACTACTAAATTGAAAAAAAATCCATGTTTTATATTACTAAAATGTTTTTCATGTGAATAAGATGCCTATCAATCCATTTTACATTTTACATTTATATAGCATGTCAACATAGATATTAATTTTAAGCATGGCTTCATAATTATTTAATTAGAAATATTAATGATAGGTTTAAAATCTCTTTATCGAATATGTTGATCATGATGCTAAATTAAACATTTTAATGGTTTATATTCTACCATAAACAACGTTTCTATATTTATTATTTTGTGTTGATAATGAAAGTGGATTGTGGCATGAAAGGTTGGGTTGCTTCCTCTACTTGTTCTATCAAAGTTGATTGTTATGGACATGAGCTTAGTAAACATCAATATATTGGTATGCAAGGAACAATTCCAATTATAGTGATATGTTTGGCCCATTTGAATATCCTTTTATTATTAGTGTTATTTACTTTCTCACTTTTATAAATTATTTTAGTAAACGAAAATAAAATCTAAAATTTTACAACATTACAATAATGTATTATTTTGGTGAAAAAAAATAATGGAAAAAGTTAAAGTTCTATGCTATCATTAAGGGGATTAATTCATCAAAGAAATTTGAAATATTTGTGGTTAAATATGAAATTAAAAACAAACAAAAAAACATTATTTATATGCTTTAAAAAAATTTAGGTAGAAATTTCTAAATGTATTTTGTAGTTTAAGGTGATGAAAATAAAGATTTGGGGTGAATTCATTGGTTTTTCTAATTAAAACTTAAATAGGGTTACTCATACAATTATTTTTTATGTTTTTTTTAAATAAAGGTACTCTAGTAAAGATTTGGATTTTAGCCATTTTAAAATGTGCGGTTTTAATGTGGAGCTCATATGCCAAAGAAAAAATAAGAAAAGGGATTTACTCTGATTCTCATAAAGAGAATTCTAAGGATTTTAGGTTATTTCACGCAATTGTTGATGTTATGATTATTCATAGCTATGTTCACTTTAATGAGTCTTTTACGTTCTCTCAATCTTCTTGAGTTTTTTTCTAACTTTCCCTATTTCTAATGGTGAATCTTCAATAAGTACTATTTCTTGTTCTCATGTTGAATCTCCATCTTGTATTGTCTCTAATGTTGCCTTGGATGATGATAAGCCTATTGATGTTCCTACTTGTAGTTCATATTTTCATATTGATGTTGAATTGCCTAGTTCTTCAAAAAATGTTATTAATGGCCATGTTTCCTAAGATGTGGATTTATGTTTGGGATATAAAATTTGTCGAAGCTATGTGAGCTAATGTTGGAGACCTATCCAATCCAAGAATGGATTGAACACCATTTTCCTTCATGTCTAAATTTTTGGATACATATGATCCTTCAAACTACAATCAAGGGGGGAGCCTGCCTCACTATGAGTAAGTTATGCCCATTGTATAAAATTCCTAATGAAAGATAATACTTGTGATATTGATTCTCTTCAACATGGTAAAAATATTGTTTATTATAATAGGAAAAATTATAAAATCAAAATCACTATTAAAAGAAAATTTGAAAGCCCACACGGGTGTGGCTCATTGGCAGTTCACTTGTTATGAAGTTGGCATGTTGTAAATTGGAGGTCATGAGTTCAAATCACACCTGACTTTACTCGTGTCCCATGCTTACGAGGTGTGTGGGGCACCTAGAGGTATAGTGGTAGCGGGATTGGATCCCTAGACCCCATGTCACGCGAGTACCAGCACAGTCTCCAGTTGTTGATTCCCCTAGCAAAAAAAAATGAAAAACATAAAAGTTAATTAATTACTATAGGTTTTCTTGGTTTTCTTTAAAAATAAGTTATAGGTTATAAAGAAACATGTTCTCTAGATGATAAAGTTAATATTGTACACACTATTATTTACTTTCATATGTGTTCTAATTGCAAAATTAGTGAAATGCATGTTAAGAGTGTCTTCTCAAATTGTGGATTTCATGAAGAAATATGTAGGCAACAATATAAGTCCTATATTTGATTCTTTAACAAATAAAAGTTATTTTGCAAATTAAATAAGTCATTATAGAGGCTCAAACATCCAATTAAGGATTAATATGAAAAAAATGATGCGATGTTCTTACATAATGGTTCCTAAAGGTGTTGATCTTGACGCTGTAATTGAAGCACCTCTTGGGGAGTGAAGACACTTCATGAACCCAATACCTCTAATTCCAATAAGTAATTGGTTCCTTCTATGAAAGTTGGGTTTTTGGATTTTGAATTATAATTTGATACTATGGATAACTATTTCAATTATTATGCTTCACTTTCCCTTCTTTCATATTATGCACCATTTCCTCCTTGTTTGATACTAGTAGCAAGTGTTCTTATTTGTGATTTAACCAAATGTGGAAAAATTGTCACGTCCCCATCCCTCAATCCGGCCGACAAGAGGGGACATGAACTGATTTGGGATCTCCAAATTTCACCCAATAGTCGCAATTACGACTTCCATAACAATAAAAACTTGTGTGCAGGTGCAAAATCAAAATATACAATGGAAATAAAGATCTACACACACATCTAACATGCATATGCAAACTTAATCATTACATGCATATAAATAAATATCATTACACATCATAAACAAAAGAATACGTATCTTTAACAAAATATATCCAAAAAATTGGTTGTGTAAGAGTGATTTTCCACCCAACCATAGGAACTATGTCCAGTATATACTCTTTCTTCTCTCAGAGGCCACCCCCAAGTTGGGTTATGAGGCCAGCAGGGAGAAGGAAACAACTACGGGTTTCTCTCACTTGGTCCACAACCCATTATGCTCTCTATGTTTAGACAAAACTTATACAAAGTTCGACAGAGATCTCACTCACTCATCACAACCATGGCACTCCTTCCAACTGCCCCACACAACACAAGGAAGTAATTCCCCTTCACTAATCCATGGTTCCCTTGGGGAATCCAACCCTTACAGTGCTTACTAGTGTGTGCAATAAGAGTCCAATCTATTATATGTTGTTAGAGAACCTCCTATAGCCTAAATTATGGATCCTCAAGCATCCAAAAGAACAAAACTCAAAGGGTGAGGTTCCCTATCTCTCCCAACCTCTAAGCTCACCTACAACCATCAATATTTTTCTTCCAATATTTAGGGTTAACATGGTATGCTAATGGTCATTAACAACAACAAGAAACTCTACATAGTGTGTGAAAACATGCATGGTAGGATGATCAAAAGGGTGTTGACTCCAAGGGATAAGACATGATGGTGAAAAGACAACCGACATAGCTTCTGACCATAGAAGAAAAGGACTACTGACACCTAACATAATTATCATTACCCCCATGCTTCAATAACTACATGAAGTGACTTTCCCCACCAACCTCACACATGCATTCAATGATTCGGTAATAGTCATAAATGAATTAATTGGATAATTTAAAGCACGTGGTATATTTTGGTCAAGTTGTAAGGTTAACACTTGGCAGCATAGGATTTAGTTTCCCCATAGCCCCCCCCCTTTTCTCTTCCCCTATGGTGGAATCATAGCCCCTATAGTGCTCTTTACACAACCATCTTGGACTATTTTATTAATTTCCAACATAATATTTACATACATTTCGAATTGGCATGATAAGACAATAAAAAATTCCAAATAAAATATATACATCATACATGCCTAGCCATTCACTAGTCGGGCCTTGGCCTTGAGCACCGCACTAGGAATCCAAACTAGCATATTTACACCATTTACATAATCTTTGTTAAATACATTCCAAATCAAAATTGGGGTATTACAAAAATGAGTAGCAAATCCATTGTCCAAGAACCATTTGGCCCATGTGGAGAGTGATGACTGTAGCTCAATAATTGCTAATCAAGTTGAAAGCCTCATTAGACTTTAATTTAGACCTAGATAAGGGAAAGAGGATTATTGACATGGAACCCAATGCTACCATTGCAACAAGAAAGATCCAACCAAAAGAGATATATTTTGTGGAAGGAGAGCAACTTTCTTTCATTGGCATGGGTGAAGGGGACCCTACTATATTTCATTGTTGATATTGGCATATAGAAGAACCTGATCTCTAAATAGGCATAAGATTGCAGTTGGTGACAATGGCTCACCCCAACCATATAGCATTAGTTCATTAAGTCAAGAATGATATATATATATATATATATATATATATATATATATATATATACATACACACACTAGGTATATACACTAGTGTATATACTAGTATATGTAGTATATAACTAGTGTATACACTAGTTATATACATCAGTGTATACAGTAGTCATATACCACTATACAAACTTAGTTGTTGGCACAAGCCTCCAACTACAAACAATGCCAATGCAAGTACACATACACTAATTATATATACTAAATATATATACTAATTAATACATTAGTGTATATATGTAGTGTATATAATAATCTATAATACTAGTGTATATATACTATATAAATACTATATACATTAGTATATATACACTAGTGTATATACTAGTAGGCCGTAAAAAATAAATGAATGAGAAAGGAAAGAAAGAAAAGAACATTAAAGGAAATGAATGAGAAATAAAAAGAGGAAGAAAGAAAAGAAAAGAAAAGCATAAGAAACAAAATTCAAAAGGAAAATAAAGTAAATGTCGAGGAAAGACCAGAGAAAAGAAGGAAATGAGCATGATATTATGCTTGACAATGTGATTGAAAGGATTGGAAGATTGAACCTTGAAAAAAAATGAAGCACATCCAACTGATCAACTTGGAACATGAAGGAAGATTCCAAAATGGGCTACAATGACACTTGAAAGTGTCCATCCATATGAAGTTGGAAAGACAGGAATGAGAAGTTCAACCAGACAAGAAGATGGAGGAGAAGCAAATAACTCAGGTGATGACATGGATGTCTCATTTCATTGTGAATTGAATCTATCTGCTAATTTTGAACCAACATACTTTATAGAAGTTGTTGCAGGGGAAAGAAGACATGTAGAATGAATATGATGCACTCATAAAGAATGGAACCTGGAACTTGGTTGACCCTCCAGTTGGAACCAAACCAATTGGTTGCAAGTGGTCATACAAGAACAAATGCAAATTAGATGGCTCACTTGACAAGAAAAAAGAAATGTTCGTAGCGAAAGGGCTATGCACAAAAATAAGGAATTGACTATGAAGAAACATTATCCCCCACAACAAAATGGGATACCATCCGCACTTTGCTCTCCTTAGATACACAAAATGGGTGGAAAATCCACCATATGGATGTAAAAACAACTTTCTTGAATGGAGACTTAAAATCAAATGTCTTCATGTCTCAACCAGAAGGTTTTGTTGTGAAGGGACACGAACACAACGTATGCAAACTTGTCAAATCCTTGTATGGCCTAAAACAAGCACCTCGAGCATGGTATGGAAAGTTAACTGAGCATCATCTAAAGATAAATTTAAAACGTTGTAATCTTGATGACGCAACATTGTTTGTGAAGAAAGTTGGAAGATATGTTATGTTTCTTATGATGTATGTAGATGACCTTTTGATGACAGGGAACAATGAATGTTATATAGAATCCATAAAGAAGGATTTGAAGAAAGGCTTTAAAATGACTAATCTGAGACATCTTCATTAATACTTAGGAATTGAAGTGACTCAACATCCTAAGTACATATTCATATCTCAAAAAAAGTATGTTGGAGAAACAAAAAGAATGGATAGATAGGGAATGAGAGGAATGGAGAGAAGGAGGGAGGGAGGTAGAAGAATGTATAAATGGACCTCTAGTTATGAAGATGATCTTGTAAGTAATATCAAGATGGTCTTGTGAGTAATATCATGACCGTGGACTTGTGTTGAGGCTTTAAATTTCACAGGTAACAACAGTAAGTATTCTCCCCAATAAACGTTCCCAACTAGCTCGTTATTGTTTGGTATGGGGAATCTGTCTGGTTTATGGTCCAGCTACCGCAGGTCAAGTAACAGTTAAAATGTTTTACCGGTTACGGCCCGGTCCACCGTTTAGGTGTATTTTTTAGTTTTTTAATGTATGATGTGCAAGTGCCTAACTAAATGCAGGTGATAGAGATAACAATGAGGGTCACAACGTGATGCGTAGGTTCTTACCTCTCTTGCTTCTAAATCAAAAATAAAGCAAAACTAACGAAGACTAATTAATCTATCCCTAGGGAGAAATACTGTAATTAATGGTGAGTAATATATTGTATAACATGCATTAAGAAAATTACAGATAGTTGTTAACATTTCTGAACACATGAATATCAATAGACAGATGAACAAAGAGATAGCTCATTGTTAATTAAAACACTCATCACTCAACTATGATTGTGGAAAATTCACAGAAATAAACAAGAGCACATTCACAACATGAAAGAATTCATAAGTTAGAACAATCTCATAGTTCATGGAAACAAGCTGAAACAGAAACAGTTCACATCCAAACAGCCCATGGCAAACATTTGAAACTCCATAGTGCTTTCTCCAGCCGAAAAGTATAACTCTTTATTATAAGATGAATTAGTTCTCCTTACAATAATATTGCCCCAAGATGGTCTGAAAAAAGGTCATTTTCTACCTAAAACTTGCCTATATTTATACAAAAAGCAAAAACTCTTGGGTTGCCCCTTGCTGCCTTTTGGGCTTTCAACCTTTCTTTTACAAAAATTTGTCTTGTAGCTTGTGCACAAAAATAAATTTAATATATTACATTATTTATCAATATTTCAAAATATCCCACTAGGAGGGCCCAGCTTGTTTGTTCATGAACTTTCTCCATATATTTGCCTCGGCTGCTATATTCTCAAAACCAAAAGGTTTGAGAAATCTTATAGTGATTTTGTGCTGAGCAACCTGGGTTTTTATACTCACTATCCTAAGAGGAATCAAGCGCAGTTGGTCTTCTAGCAAGTGGATGCTCACAGCTACATGTGCTACTTCAGTTTTTAGTATCTTTTCATCCCAGTCCTTGACTTGCTGGAAGGCTTGTTCATCTTCGCTGCATTTTTCCTGTAAATGTTTCAAAAACATTTCATGTTCTGGTAGTGCTTCCAATCTCTTTGCAGTGGAGTTCTGACACCGATTATAGGTCAAGAGAACTCTCCTACAAAATTCAGCACAGGCACCCTGTGTTCTCTTCACTTCCTTCTTTAATTCTTCTGTTGAGTTATTGGCAAACTCAATCAGCTCGTACTCTTGCTTTATTGTCTCCTGATCTTTGACAAATATATCTATGGGAGATTCTTTGTTTGCTTTTACCCAAGCCATACTTCCCCGTAGAGTCTCCAAAATATCCTGGGTTCTATCCAAAAAATATGAGGCTGTACTTACAATCTCTCCTAATCTGATGTCAATTTGTTGTACTTTAAGTCTTTCTTCCGCTATCTGCAGTTGTATTTGATGAATCTTCCTTCTAAGCATAAGGGCATGCTTCTTTAAAGGTTCAATATCAACCTTCTGCTCCATAGCTGATTTCAATGAACCTGCAAGTGAACTCTTTTCTTCCTCCAAGGCTGCTATTTGATTCTCATATAGCTTAGCCTTCCCTCCTACGGTGATATTTTGTTCTTCTATCCCTGTCACTTTACTTTCTAATATGCTCTTTTCTTTATTTAGTTCTTCAACTGATAACTGAAGATGATTTTTCTCAGCCTCCAAATTCTGATATTTTAGCTGTAGTTTTCCCAACTCTGTTGAGACAGCCTGATAATTCCTCTCCATATTTTTTGCAGATACTACCAAAGCATCGTTATCTTCCTGCAAGGTTTGACATTCTTCCTTTGAAACTTTGACTCATCGATCATGTCCTCATACTTTCTCTTCAGATTTTGGCTTTCACCCCTTTCCTTCTTGAAAGTTTCTTTCAGTTGGGCCACCCTTTTCTAAGACTGCGAGGTCATTCATGATCCTATCCACATTGTCTTCAGTGGCTAGGGTTAGAGCTACCCCAACCCTTGCTAGTAATCATGGATCCTTATGTGTATTGTGAACTATTGTTTTGTCAGTTACCATCATTCATGGTTTACCCCCAGTGTCCACCTTCTTTTCAGTTCTCTTGACAATTCTCTTTTTCTCTTTATCGTAAAATATAGTGTTGAAATCTGGTACCTCCTCCCCTTTCATAGGCATGAAAGGAATTAAATCCAATCCAAAAAATGACCCTGAACCTTCTACTACTGTACTGCTAGAAGGAACAACGGGCTCTAATGGGTTACTATCATTCTGATCCTGTTCTTGGTCTGTAGGGTCTTGTCCTTCTAGTATCTTTGTTCTTGAGCTTTCAAGTGCCTTTCTGTTTGTTGTTTCTCTTTTTGGACACCTTATAATCTGAACCCTTCACTGTCTGCCTGCTTTTTCTGGATTTCATCTTCTTCTTGTTTTTTTATTTCTTCTTCCGCCTTCTTGGCTGCTTCCTCTGGAACTCATTTCTTTTCTTCCTCTTTTATCCTTAGCCAATTCTCTTCTTCCTGTACAAGTCTGTTAGCCTCCTCCCCTCTCTTCTTTTCTTCTTCTTCTTCTTGCCTTTTCTTCTTTTTAGCAAGCTTTCCTTTACCACCGACAGTTGTTATTTTTTGTTTGAATATTTTTCTAAGGGTTGTCATGTTCTTAGCATTGCGTAAAATCTCCTCATCTTTGTCCCAAAAATCAGTGGATTCAAAATGTACTCCAGCTTCCTTGCAATAATCAGCTACTTTGTCATTTGAGTCATTTCTATCAAAGTTCATTTCACCGAAGTGAAAGTATTCCAATTCCTAGACAAATTCTACCGCAGTCTTCACCCTTTAAAATTTGTAACTCCCAACGAAAAAAGGCACTGTAGGATATACTTCCTTTTTCTGTTCAAACATGAAATTCCCTAATCCATCAATATATAACTGTCAAACAGCTTCTTTATGGAGTACATAATCAGGAGCATATCTCGGGAGCAGAGAAGGGGCTCTCGATCCACCATACATCCTTAAATATAAACCATCCTCTGTTAGATAATAAATTCCAAATTCTTGCATAACCTTAAAGGCTTCTTCTAACATGCAATTGCATTCTTCCAAGAAAATCAAAGTGTATAAAGGCATGATGAAATGCTCACAGATCTCCTTATAATAGGTGTAGTATTTGTGAGCCCAAAATAACTTGTAAGCAGTGTATACTTGAGCTCGATCCTTATCCCAATGGTATTTTAGTGCAGGGACAGGTTGAGTGCATAGAATGCAGTTGATCAAAATAGAGCTCATGTATAATTCAGACTTCTTTTTGGATACTCCTCCCAATGCTGCACTGATGCAGGATGACAGGCTATTTGACACTATGTTTTCCCAGTTAAAAATAGTCCCCTATGTAGCAACATAATAAATAACAGGCATCCAACCAAACTTAAAACTTTTCTCATTAGCTCTCCCAAAGATTCTGTTCAGCACTAAAATGATGAATCTTTATGGGGCACGGAGAGTTGATGTCTCATATTCCCCAAAAGGTCTGGTCCTGAAGTTTCTTCCCGGGATCATCATTTTCTTCACTGTCTCTACCAGGTCTAGACCTAACTCCTTTATCCAACCTTCAGTTAGATAAGTCTGTGGTGATGGTAGATGATATTCCATGGACACATAAGCAGGGTTGTATGCAGCATAGCCTTATTTCTCGATATTCGCTAGGATCATCCTTGTCACATCTTCCCTGGGAAGAATCCAACCTATCACTTTCGAGCATGGAAAAATCTCAGGCCTGGTGGGCCACTTTCATCAGGGCCGACCTCTCAATATTCGTATATATGTACATGTCTTCAAAACCAGCATCAGGGACACTTTGGCTTGAAATCATTCTATACACTTCTCCCCACTTGTATTCTAGTTCAACCCCAGTAATAGCTTTAGTGTCTTCATAAATCACTTCTAACTTGGTTATCACTTCTTCTTTAGGTTCCTCTTCATCCACTTGGGCTTTCTTCTTATGTTTCCTTGGCATATTGTTGTACTGGAAATCAACCTGCAACAATCATGCAACATGGTTTCAATCTGACTATCTCTAGCAACTAGTATAATAATAGACAAGAAAAGCATACAATCATTACCCCTTCTTCAATATGCATGTTGGAAATTTATGTTAATACACAGTCCTTAGAATGAGATAATTTAACAAAGAAAACCCTGCAAAATTGTTGCCCTCTAAATCTACTCAAAACTTCAACTATCCCAAAACTCTAATCTGGAAATTTTTCTTTAACCTATATAGGCACTTTTATTTGAAGCAAACTCATCCCACCGCTGCATATACAATAATCCCAAAAACCCCTATCAGTTTCATCCAACTTCCTAAACCGACGCGAAAATTCATCTCCAAAAAAAACCTAGTCAGTTGCGCGGCCATCCCGAATCCCACGGAAACTAATGTTGTAGGGGACACGTCTTTCTAACCTTGGTCTAAACATACAACAACCAATAATATCATGGTGCAGATGGATAAATTCCTGTCTGCACCATTCCCTAAATCTTTGCGCAATTTTCACAGGTGCACTCATGGCAGACAGCCTAAAAACCACCGGCCAGACAAAACGATCATAGCAAACAGGCTGAGCCCTTAATAATAGATAAAATCACCGCAAGAAAATAGTACTATGTATAAGAAAACCTAACCCTACCGTGAACCTCACCCCATCCACCTGGCGGTTAAAATTAACAAAAATCAATCCAAAGAGACAAAGTTACGGACAAAACCTACCTGGCAATGGCAATGCGAGTAACCTGGATGAGAAAAAACCTTCCACGGGTGCAGAGTAGGATGAATCAAGTCTTGACAGCTGCGTGCACACAAGAGGATGGAAGGCTTCAATGGTGAAAATGACGAGGAAAAACCCCAAAATGACATTATATAGACCTCAACCAGGACAGAGAACTAGCGGCGGGGAACCTTTTAACCTTTATCAAGAGACCAACTCCGAAGAAAAAATGCAGTGTCAGCTACTTATCGCTCTATTTCCTCGGTGAAGTACTTGGGCAAGACATCAAAAATCGGAGGCACTAATCTCTTTGGAATCGGCATAGAAAACAAGAAACTTTCGGATCAGCTCAAAACTAACCTTCCGTAACGTCGGTCAGCAGATAGACTAACAACTCTGGTGTGATCTGGAAAAAGCAACCCGACATAGATATTTCCCATTTAATTGGTTATCGAAAGAGGATAGCAGAATGGACATCCGATTCATCGGATCCGCTTTGAACTAAGGCATTGACACCTCGATAGACAACACCCGAAGGATAGACAAACCTACTCTCGACGCTTCGATTTCGATCTTAGAAAGCTCCCGACAAAACCCATCGAAAAGCTAACGGACTGTTCCTCCGCAACATCGGAAGACTAGTCAACTAAGTATTCAATATTGGAAAGCTAGTTGACTAAGCATTTGATACAGACATGCACAAAGACTAAGTTTTTTCAGAAAAAATATGAGTCCTGGGCAAACTTGGGTCAAAATAAAACATCCCTAGGCCGTCTAGATGCTAACAAAAATAAAGGGGGGGCCCTAAACATTAAATTTTTGGGGAAAAAATGTTGTTGCTGCAACAATTGGCGACTACCTGGAAGACACAGATCTCTGAACAACTTATCCTTTGATAAAACAGACTGTTTTGATGGTACCACTTTACTAGATTTCTTCAAGATATCTATATTCCTAAATGCAAGATTTATGCACTTTAACCATTGGTAATAGTCCAATTTTAAGAAGGGGAACCAAGATTTCAAAGTCTAGATAACTCTTCTAAGGCCAAGAATATGAATTTTATTTTACCTATACCTTTGGGTGGCTTCCAACTTAGACACCACAGGATCGTAACATATGGTAAATAGATATATCCATTTGTTCCTCATTCCCATGCCAATTTGCACTTTTTATGCTTCTGGACTTTAGTCCTTTTGAGTCCTCCTGATTGCTTTCTTTCCGAATTTTAATTCAGGGTCCTCTATCCATAGTGTCCTTTTGTGTGAGAGGTATTTTAATTTTAACTCACGGACGGAGAAGAACTTTGGCAATCTCATTTATACTGATGTGGTTCAGTATGTGTTTTTGATAAATATTATTTTTTAAGAGATTTTTACTCTCATTAGCCTTTTGCCTTTCAATTTATGGCATGGGATCATTTAAATATAATACACTGTTTACCTTGCTTCCTTTCCATGGGCCTTTTGTTGTTACCCCCTAGGGAAGTTTTAATGTGAGATGAATAGAGCCTCAAAATAATACTATGTACTTTTCTATCCTTAGCTATTTCATAAGGATTAAGCAAGACTTCAATGTGTTCATAACCATTTAGAAAATCTACTAATCTTGAAGAAAACATTGTACGAGTCAATAGTACACAGTCTCATAGTCAAAGATTTTAGTTAATCCAGAACTCTAATGAACTCCATACAACCAAATGTTATGCTGGTTTATTGAAACATAAGCAAACAAGCTTTACATTCAATCAAACTCTAAGCAAGTAAAAGAAAGCAACTTAAAACTAATCTAAAGTAAGCAACAAACCAAATCGTTTATTTATGTACAAGAAAACCAAAATATAAAAAAAAATGCTCAAGAAAAGTAAGGCTTGAGAACCAAACCATTTACTAGTAAGTTCTCCTCCCACCCCTGTAAGTCTTGTAACTTGTAAGTCGAGGGGCCTATCTTTACTGCAATCTAAAAAGGGCCTACCCATAACTGTTGAAACTTAGTGTGCCTTCCCTTCTCATCATGTGGGTGATCCCAATTAAGAACCAGATATCCTACTTCGAACTTTTTTTCCCAGCTTTGTGTTTGTCAAACCAACGCTTCACCATTTCTTGTTGATGCTTAAACATTTCCCAAGCTTTGGACCTAGACTCTTCTGACTTCAACAAATTATAAATTCGGATTTGCAAAATCTCATTATCAGTACCCCTAGACTCTTGGGCTAGTATGGAATATGGCAATAGAATATTAGAAGGGAGGACAACTTCTTTTCCATAAATGAGAGTGTATGGTGACACACCTAAGGAATTCTTGGGTGTAACTCTATCATCCTAGAGTGCATTAGGTAAATCTAAATGCCAGCTCCTTTGATTTTCTATCACTGTTTTATTTAAAATTCTAATTAGATTTTTGTTTGTAGATTCTGCCAAACCATTTCCTTGTGGGCAATAACTTGTAGAATAGTGAAGCTTAATTCCTCTTTAATTAGCAAATGCAGTTAATCTAATAGAAGAAAAATAAGAAGCATTGTCAAAAATTAGGGAAATTGGAACCCCAAACTTGGTCATAATATGGCTCTGCAAGAAATCCATAACTGCATCTTCGTTTACTTTCCGTAGCGGTATGGCCTCTACCCATGTTGTGAAATAATCAGTTGCTGTTAGAATATACCTGTGCTGTAACGAGGAATTTGGGTTTATTTCTCCGATAATGTCGATTCCCCATTGTTCAAATGGTTCTGAGATAATTACTGGTTTCAATGGTCCTACTACTTTAGCTGATCTTCCACCACTTCTTTGGCAAGTATCACACTTTATAACATGAGCATGAACATCTCTAAACAAGGTTTGCCAATAATATCCAACTCTGAGAATCTTATGTGTTGTTGTGTCTCTAGAAAAGTGACCTCCAGCAGGTCCATCATGTAATTCTGCTACGACCTTCTTTGCATCTTCTTGTTCCAAGCATCTGAGAAAGACTCAATTGTAGTTCTTTCTGAAAAGTACTCCATCAATAATATGATATAAAATTGATTTCAGACGTAATGCCCTTCTTTGCTTGGGACTCCAATGCTCTGGTAAATACCCTTCTTGGAGATAGTGGACTAGATCCCAATACCAGGAATCTGAAGTTGTAAACAGAGGACATACATCCACCATGTGTAGTTCAGCTTCATTATCCCAGCTGCTATCTTCATTATTTTGACCCTCAGTCATTAGTTTACAAATCCCTTGTCCCTTAACTATGGTTGCTGGTTTGAATTCAAGATCATATTCTTGCAAAGCAGTCACTCAGTTACCTCTTCTCTCTCCCAATTATTTCTGCACAAAAAGGGATCGTACTGCTGGGTGTGGGACTATTACTTTGGTGCGATTCTTCAGTATGTGTGGCCTGAATTGCTTTACCGCCTTAAAAACTACATAAGCTTGTTTATCAACCGCAGGATAATTCAATTCAGCCCCTTGCAGACCAGTGCTCATAAATGATATGGGGTACTCATCTCCCCCATCTTCTTTCTGTGTAAGCATAGTTGCTAATGAATCATCAGAAGCAAAAGTGTATAGAATAAAATCCTTGTCAAAATTTGGACTTTTGAGTGATGGTGCATGAGCAACAGATTTTTTTATCTTGTTGAATGCATTCTTCTCCAAATCAGTCCATTTGAATTGCACACTCTGTTTAACCATTTGCTGCAAAGGTTTGACGATTTGAACAAAGTCTGGTACAAACCTTCACACAAAGTTGATTGTCCCCATAAAACATTGCATACCTTTTTTATTATGGGGTAAAGGGATCTGCTCTATGGCTCTAATCCTCTCCGGGTCTATGGAGATCCCTTTTTTTAGAAATGACATGACCCAGTAGCTTTCCTTCTGTGACTACAAACACACATTTCGTAGGATTTAATGAAATGCCATATTTCCGGCAACGCTCGAAAATCTGTTTCAAATGAAATGCATGATCTTCACTCTTTTTTGAAAATATTGTAACATCATCTAGATAAACCACAACACTATGGCCAATCAGACCACAGAAAACTATATCCATATCCCTCTGGAACGTAGCTCCAACATTGATAAGTCCAAAGGGCATCCTCCTATACGCAAAAGTTCCCCACTTGGTTCTGAAAGTGGTCTTGAGCATGTCCTATTCTACTACTAATACTTGATTGTAACCGAAGAATCCATCCAGTAGAGAGAACAGTTCGAAACCTGAGACCATATGTAGTATTTGTTCCATGGGTGGGACAGGATAATTATCTTTATCTGATGCACGATTAAGATTTCTGAAATCTACACAAAGTCTGATTTCACCAGACTTTTTCCGCACTGGTACCAAATTAGAGACCCATTCTTAATGTCTGACTTTAAATATGATTTTAGCATCTAGCAGCTTTTTCACTTCACTTTGAATTAGTGGTTCAATCTTTGGATGCATTTTTCTTAGAGGCTGCTGATAAGGTTTGACTCCAACCTTGATCGGAATCACATGTTGTATAATTTTAGTGTCATGCATCTTTAGGTCTTCGTAAGTCCAAGCAAATACATCTTTATATTGTATGAATAAGCTGATGAATTTACTCCTTTCACCAGGTGAACAACACTTCCCCAAATTTACATATTTGGGTTCAGCTTCAGTCCCTAAATTTATCAGTTCGAATTGTAAATATGAGCTATGAGTATTGGCATTCACTGGATTTTTGAACTTGATATCTAAATCAAGCATTTGTTCCAAGGTCCTAACTCCTTTTGGAATGAAATTCCCTAACTTTAATTTTGCTTGATGTTCTTCGTCATCTATTATTTCTCCTTTGAAAGTATCACCATTCATCAAACACTCCAAGATTTGTTGATCATTGTCAAAAACCCCTAGATTTGTGATGTTATCTGGAACAGAAGGCCTGAAAAGTAATTCAATAGAGCATCTATTATTCGAAGGTACTAATCTTGTAGCTGAGGTAGCTAGTAAGTCAGCTGCTGCATTCTACAATATAGGAATTGACTCAATATTGGAGAACCAAAAAAAATGGATAGATAGGGATTGAGAGGAATGGAGAGAAGGAGGGAGGGAGGTAGAAGAATGTATAGATGGACCTCTAGTTATGGAGATGATCTTGTAAGTAATATCAAGATGGTCTTGTGAGTAATATCATGACTATGGACTTGTCTTGAGGCATGAAAAATCGCAGGTAACAACAGTAGGTATTCTCCCCAATAAATGTTCCCAACTAGCTCGTTATTGTTTGGTATGGGGAATCTGTCTAGTTTACGGTTCGACTACCACAGTTCAAGTAACGGTTAAAATGTTTTACCAGTTACGGCTCGGTCCACTGTTTAGGTGTATTTCTTAGTTTTTTTTATCTTTATGTATGATGTGCAGGTGCCTAACTAAATGCAGGCGATAGAGATAAAGAGGAGGGTCACAACATGATGTGCAGGTTCTTACCTCTCTCGCTTCTAAATCACAAATAAATCAAAACTAACGAAGCCTAATTAATCTATCCCTAGGGAGAAATACTATAATTAATGGTGAGTAATATATTGTATAACATGTATTAAGAAACTTACATATAGTTGTTAACATTTCTGAACACGTGAATATCAATAGACAGATGAACAAAGAGATAGCTCATTGTTAATTAAAACATTCATTACTCAACTATGATTGTGGAAATTTCACAGAAATAAACAAGAGAACATTCACAACATGAAAGAGTTCATAAGTTAAAACGATCTCATAGTTCATGGAAACAAGATGAAACAGAAATAGTTCACATCCAAACAGCCCATGGCAGACATGGGTTGTTTGGATGTGAACAACACTTCCCCAAATTTACATATTTGGGTTCAGCTTCAATCCCTAAATTTATCAGTTCGAATTGTAAAGATGAGCTATAAGTCTTGACATTCGCTGGCTTTCTGAACTTGTTATCTAAATCAAACATTTGTTCCAAGGTCCTAACTCCTTTTGGAATGAGATTCCTGAACTTTAATTCTGCTTGATGTTCTTCGTCATCTATTATTGCTCCTTTGAAAGTATCACCATTCATCAAACACTCCAAGATTTTCTGATCATTGTCAAAAACCCTTAGATTTTTTATGTTATTTGGAACAGAAGGCTTGAAAAGTAATTCAATAGAGCATCTATTATTCGAAGGTACTAATCTTGTAGCTGAGGTAGCTAGTAAGTCAGCTCCTGCATTATTCAATCTAGGAATTGACCCAATATTGAATGCATGAAAATTTATCAGTAAATCCCAAAATTCATTTTGGTAAGCTTTCAAATGTGGTGAAATGCAGTGTATTTTATTCCGAATTTGCTTAACAAAGATTTCAGAATCTCCATATACTTTCAGATTTTTTACTTTCAATTCTATTGCTTTTTTAAGTCCCTGAACTAGTGCTTCGTATTCGGCTGTGTTATTTGTGCATTCAAATTCTAACCTACATGAAACAAAATGTTTATTTTTTTCTAGATCAATCAGGACACAACCAGCTCCTGATCCTTCCAATGTTTTAGAACCATCGAAATAAAGAATCCAAAAACGTTCTACTCCTACTGAATTAGAATTGCTAACTACATCTGAAACTAAATCTACTATGTTACAATCAAACTCGTCATCCCATGAAAATTGAAGGAGATCGGGCTGGATATCAGGTATACTACTGGTTTCTTCAGCTTGGTAATTTCCAGGTTCTAGTTCAATGAAATAGTTTCCCAACACAGAATTTACTGGTTCATGTTTTCCTTCTAACTGAGTCACATTATATTTCATTTGAGGCTCTCTTAACACTTTGATTTTTACATCCTTTAAAAGGCAACCACAAATGTGACCAATCTGATGCAAAATATCCTTCTAACCTTACTAACCAGTCTCGGCTCAAAACTAAACCATAAGCATCCAGGATGTCTGCTACGACAATGTTTATGTACTAACATACCCTCTCATCTGTGGATAAACAAATCAAAACATCCTCCATTTCTCCAGTTACTTTTACTGATGTTCTGTCTAATTGAAGAACTTGTCCAGTGGTTGGTTTAGGTTGACGATTGATTTGCTTGCAGACTGAAAGCGGCATAACATTAACTGATGCTCCTAATTCCACTAAATAGTTATGCACATTATAGTTGAAAATTTCAAAGGTTAGGAGAAATGCTGGGGTTTTATACTTATATTTTACTCCTAAACTTGCCTCACCAATCTCTTCCTCAAGTTGGTTGTCACTGGGAGGCTCCTCCTCGGGTGTCTCAAGTGCTTTTAAAAGCTTCTCCTTTTGCTGAGGTAAATTGCACATTTCAAAAAATGATATATTTGCTTTAATAATTTTAATATCATCCACAACATCATATCCCATCTCATGTTCCTTGAGATTCTTTTTGACATTGTCAGTTTTACTTTCAGTAGGTTGTACAGGTGTATTGACTTTCTTAGGATCCTGACTTGAAATGACAAATTCAGGTATTTTAACAGTTGAAGTGTTGTTCTTTATCATCTTCATGTTTTCTTGAAGTTTCTTAATCTTTGGAAGTATTGAGTTATCTTATCTTAATGGATTCTGACTTCTTGTAGTTACATTAGTCTCTGGTGTTTCTTCTTTGTCAGGGAGGTCTTCATCTTCCATGTTAAACATAGAAACACAGTACCATAAAACCAAGGTATCTTCCTCTTGTGTTTCTGTAGGTTCATGATCTTTCCCTTTCTCCTCCTCAGTTTTTGTCAGCTTGGAATCCAATAGTTGGTTCATTACTAATGTCATAGAATTAATCCACTATGGGCAATTCTTCTCAGAATGAGGTTGTTGATGGAAAGTGCAAAAATTATCCATTCCTACATCGGTCAAATTCATTGCTGAAGGACTGTGTGGAGGAGATTTAGGTTGACTATTGTCTTATCTTTTTTATAATAAGGCTTATATTGTTTGTGAGCCTCCTTTTCTTTTTCTAAATCAATCACCCGATTTGATAACTTCTGCATCATCTTTACCATCCCATCTAACCCCTATGATCGTTCATCCTTTTTTTTAACCATGGGAACAAACTCCCAAGAGTATATCCAACATCATGCAAGCCATATATACCAATAAATTATGACTTAGCAAGGGCCAAGACGTCCCAGTTGGGTCGCCTACCCTTCAAGCCTCACCACAATAGGCCAAATGAGCAACCCTAGCCCCTACCAGTTTTGAACCTGTGACCTCCAGGGAGATAACACATGTTCTTAACCATTAGGCCCACTCAAGTGCTCTTATGATCATTCATCCTTAGGTTTAGTTAATAATAATGGCCTTTTGTTTCCATAAGTTCTTTCATCTAACTGTGTAGGATAGTGTTCTATACTCTCCAATTCTACCTCTACCTTCTCAACTTCTTCATAGGTTTCTACCAATGTGGGTCTAACCGATCTCTTGGAAAACATGGCTAGATCTAGACCGAGGGTTGAGGTATAGTACTCAATCAACGCATGCTCAGATGGCTTGTCAGCTGCACTGAAGTTGTTTAAGTAAGTAGCAAATCTTTGAGTGAAGTTATGTACTTTTTCTTTCTTCTCCTTCTTTAGAGCAATTAACCCTTTCATTAAAGCTGCATGAGTTTTCTAGATTCCGTATTTGCTTCTGAACAATCTTTCAAAGATATTCCAATCTGTGATCGAATTTGCGGGTAAGGAAAAGTACCATGAAGCTGCTTTTCCTTTCAGGGTATGAGGAAACAATCTACAAACTACATCTTCATGTTCTACTACTCTTAGCCCCTCTAAAGCCAAATAAAAACTTTGCAAATGATCATCTACGAGAATTCCTTCACTTGGTTCAAATTTGGGTAACATTTTGTCAAAACTCTAACGCAAGCCATGCAATGGAGGTGACAGATTTAAAGGAGATCTAGCTCTCCAAGCAAGTTGTGGAGGTGGTTGATTTGCATTTATATTGGCCATGATTCTTAGTGGAGTATGAGGTGGGGACTGAACAGGGGTCTGAAAAGGTGAATAGTGAGGGGAATCTGGTCCCAATTGATCAAAAGGTTGGTCAACTTCTTGTAAGGATGTTCCTACCAATTCTTCAAGATCCTCTACCAACACTGAGTCTTCCAATTTAGGACGGTCCTTCTTCTGATACTCTCTTCTAGGTAAGACAGAGACAATCGGTAATCCTCTAATCTTTTTCGCATATGCCCTAGTAATCCTCCTTATATCATCAACCACTTTGTTATCAATGGGATACAGATTCCCCTTTCCCTTTTCTTCAGGAGTGGGTTTCTGAAGCAAACTGGTTTCAGAACTGTCACCGGTGGAGTAATTTCGAGAAACCGGGCTTCCTCATCCAACCATGCACTAGTGGCCCTCCTTCTAGTGCCAAAACTATTGAGGCCTGAAAAATCGAAAGTAACAACAGTAGGGATTCTCCCCAATAAACGTTCCCAACTAGCTCGTTATTGTTTGGTATGGGGAATACGTCTGGTTTACGGTCCGGCTACCGCAGGTCAAGTAATGGTTAAAATGTTTTACCGATTATGGCCCGGTCCACCATTTAGGTGTATTTTTTAGTTTTTTATCTTTATGTATGATATGCAGGTGCCTAACTAAATGCAGGCAATAGAGATAACAAGGAGGGTCACAACGTGATGCGTGGGTTCTTACCTCTTGTCTTACCTCTCTCGCTTCTAAATCACAAATAAAGCAAAACTAACTAAGACTGATTAATCTATCCTTAGGGAGAAATACTGTAATTAATGGTGAGTAATATATTGTATAACGTGTATTAAGAAAATTACAGATAGATGTTAACATTTCGGAACACATGAATATCAATAGACAGATGAACAAAGAGATAGCTCATTGTTAATTAAAACATTCATTACTCAACTATGATTGTGGAAATTTCATAGAAATAAACAAGAGCACATTCACAACATGAAAGAATTCATAAGTTAGAATGATCTCACAGTTCATGGAAATAAGCTGAAACAGAAACAGTTCACATCCAACCAGCCCATGGCAAACATTTGAAACTCCACAGTGCTTTCTCTAGCTGAAAAGTATAACTCTTTATTATAAGATGAATTAGTTCTCCTTACAATAATCTTGCCCCAAGATGGTCTGAAAAAAGGTCATTTTCTACCTAAAACTTGTCTATATTTATATAAAAAGCAAAAACTCTTGGGCTGCCCCATGTTGCCTTTTGGACTTCCAACCTTTCTTTTACAAAAAATTGTCTTGTAGCTTGTGCACAAAAATAAATATAATATGTTACATTATTTATCAATATTTCAAAATATCCCACTAGGAGGGCCCAACTTGTTCGTTCATGAACTTTCTCCATATATTTGCCTCGGCTGCTATATTCTCAAAACCAGAAGGTTCGAGAAATATGATAGTTATTTCGTGTTGAGCAGCCTGGGTTTTTATACTCGCTATCCTGGAAGGAATCAAGCGCAGTTGGTCTTCTAGCAAGTGGATGCTCATAGTTGCATGTGCTACTTCAGTATTTAGTATCTTTTCATCCAACTCCTTGACTCGATGGATGGCTTCTTCATCTTCGCTACATTTTTCCTGTAAATGTTTCAAAAACATTTCATGTTCTGGTAGTGCTTCCAATCTCTTCGCGGCGGAGTTCTGACACCAATTATAGGTCAGGAGCACTCTCCTACAAAATTCAGCACATGCACCCTGTTTTATCTTCATTGCCTTCTTTAATTCTTCTACTGTGTTACTAGCAAACTCAATCAACTCGTACTCTTGCTTTATTGTCTCCTAAAATTTGATAAATATATCTGTGGGAGATTCTTTGTTTGCTTCTACCCAAGCCATCCTTCCCTATAGAGTCTCCAAAATATCCTGGGTTCTATCCAAAAAATATGAGGTTGTACTTACAATCTCTTCGAATCTGATGTCTATTTGTTGGGCTTTAAGTCTTTCTTCCGCTATCTGTAGTTGCATTTGATGAATCTTCCTTCTAATAATAAGGGCATACTTTTTTAAAGGTTCAATATCAACCTTCTACTCCATAGTCGATTTCAATGAAGCTTTAAGTGAACTCTTTTCTTCTTCCAAGGCTGTTATTTGAGTCTCATATAGCTTAGCCTTCCCTTCTGCAGTAATCTTCTGCTCTTCTAGCCCTGTCACTTTACTTTCTAACATGCTCTTTTCTTTATTTATTTCTTCAACTGATAACTGAAGATGATTTTTCTCAGCCTCCAAATTCTAATATTTCAGCTGTAGTTTTCCCAACTCTGTTGAGATAGCCTGAGAATTCCTCTCCATATTTTCTGCAGATACTACCATAGAATATTTATCTGCCTGCAAGGTTTGACATTCTGCCTTTGAAACTTTGACCTCACTGATCATGTCCTCATACTTTCTCTTCATATTTTGGCTTTCACCCCTTTCCTTCTTCAAAGTTTCTTTTAGCTGGGCCACCCTTTTCTGAGACTGCTCGAGGTCAGTCATGATCCTATCCATGTTGTCTTCAGTGGTTAGGGTTAGAGCTACCCCAACCCTCGCTAGTAATCGTGGATCCTTATGTGTATCGTGAACTACTGTTTTGTTAGTTACCATCATTCTTGGTTTACCCCCAGTGTCCACCTTCTTTTCAATTCTCTTGACAATTCTCTTTTTATCTTTATCATAAAATATAGTGTTGAAATCTGGTACCTCCTCCCCTTCCATAGGCATGAAAGGAAATAAATCTAGTCCAAAAAATGACCCTGAACCTTCTGCTACTGTACTACTAGAAGGAACAACATGCTCTAATGGGTTACTATCAGTCTGATCCTGTTCTTGGTCTATAGGTTCTTGTCCTTCTAGTATCTCTGTTCTTGAGCTTTCAGGTTCCTTTTTTGTTTGTTGTTTCTCTTTTTGGACACCTTCTAATCTGAACCCTTCACTGTCTACCTACTTTTTCTGGATTTCCTCTTCTTCTTGTTTTTTTCTTTCTTCTTCAGCCTTCTTGGCTACTTCCTCTGCAGCTCGTTTCTTTTCTTCCTCTTCTGTCCTCAGCCAATTCTCTGCTTCCTGTACAAGTCTGTTAGCCTCCTCCTCTCTCTCTTCTTCTTCTTCTTCTTCTTTCCTTTTCTTCTTTTAAGCAAGCTTTCCTTTACCACCCAGAGTTGTTATTTTTTGTTTGAATCTTTTTCTAAGGGATTCCATGTTCTTAGCATTACGAAAAATCTCCTCATCTTTCTCCCAAAAATCAAAATGTACTCCAGCTTCTTTGCAATAATCAACTACTTTGTCATTTGAGTCATTTCTATGAACGTTCATTTCACCGAAGTGAAAGTATTCCAATTCCTATACAAATTCTACTGTAGTCTTCACCCTTGAAAATTTGTAACTCCCAACAGAAAAAGGCACTGTAGGATATACTGCCTTTTTCTGTTCAAACAGGAAATTCCCTACTCCATCAATATATAACTGTCTAACAGCTTCTTTATGGAGTACATAATCTGCAGCATATCTCGAGAGCAGAGAAGGGGCTCTTGATCCACCATACATCTTTAAATATAAACCATCCTCTGTTAGATAATAACTTCCAAATTCTTGCATAACCTTAAAGGCTTCTTCTGACATGCGATTGTATTCTTCCAAGAAAATCAAAGTGTATAAAGGCATGATGAAATGCTCACATATCTCCTTATAATAGGTGTAGTATTTATGAGCCAAAAATAACTTGTAAGCAACGTATACTGGAGCTCGATCCTTATCCCAATAGCATTTTAGTGCATGCAAAGGATGAGTGCGTAGAATGCAGTCGATCAAAATAGAGCTCATGTAGAATTCAGACTTCTTTTGGGATACTCCTCCCAATGCTGTGCTGATGCAGGCTGACAAGCTATTTGACACTATGCTTGCCTAGTTAAAAATAGTCCCCAGTGTAGCAACATAATAAATAACAGGTATCCAACCAAACTTAAAACGTTTCCCATTAACTCTCCCAAAGATTGTGTTCAACATTAAAACGATGAATCTATATGGGGAATGGAGAGTTGATGTCTCATATTCCCCAGAAGGTTTGGTCCTGAAGTTTCTACCCGGGATCATCATTTTCTTCATTGTCTCTACTAGGTCCAGACCTAAATCCTTTATCCAACCTTCAGTTAGATAAGTCTGTGGTGATGGTAGATGATATGCCATGGACACATAAGCAGGGATGTATGCAGCATAGCCTTGTTTCTCGATATTCGCTAGGATCATCCTTGTCACATCTACCCTGGGAAGAATCCAACCTATCACTTCCAAGCATGGAAAAAGCTCAGGCCTGGTAGCCACTTTCATCAGGGCTGAACTCTCAATATTCATATATATGTACATGTCTTCAAAACCAACATGAGGGACACTTTGGCTTGAAATCATTCTATACACTTCTCACCACTTGTATTCTGGTTCAACCCCAGTAGTAGCTTTAGTGTCTTCATAAAGAACTTCTACCTTGGTTATCACTTCTACTTCAGGTTCCTCTTCAGCCACTTGGGCTTTCTTCTTCTGTTTCCTTGGCATATTGCTGTACTGGAAATCAACCCGCAACAGTCGTGCAACATGGTTTCAGTCTGACTATCTCTAACAACTGGTATAATAATAGACAAGAAAAACATACAATCATTACCCCTTCTTCGATATGCACGTTGGAAATTTAAGTTAATACACAGTCCTCAGAATGAGATATTTTAACAAAGAAAACCCTGCAAAATTTATGCCCTCTAAATCTGCTCAAAACTTCAACTATCTCAAAACCCTAATTTGGAAATTTTTCTTTAACCTATACAGGCACTTTGATTTGAAGAAAACTCATCCCACTGCTGCATATACAAGAATCCCAAAAACCCCTATCAGTTTCATCCAACTTCCTAAACTGGCGCGAAAACTCATCTCCAAAAAAAACCTAGTCAGTTGCGCAACCATCCTGAATCCCATGGAAAACTAATGTTGTAGGGGACATGACTTTCTAACCTCGGGATAAACATCTAACAACCAAGAATAGCATGATGCAGATGGTGAAACGCCTGTCTGCACCATGCCCTAAATCTTCACGCAATTTTCACAGGTGCACTCATGGCGGACAACCTAAAAACCACCGGCCAGACAAAACGCTCATAGCAAACAGGCTGAGCCCTTAGTAATAGATAAAATCATCACAAGAAAATAGTACTATGTATAAGAAAACCTAACCCTACCGTGAACTTCACCCCATCCTCTTGGCGGTTAAAATTAACAAAAATCAATCCAAAGAAACAAAGTTAATGACAAAACCTACCTGGCAATGGCAATGCGAGTAACTTGGATGAGAAAAAACCTTCCGCGGGTGTAGAGTAGGATGAAGCAAGTCTTGATAGCTGCACACACACAAGAGGATGGAAGGCTTCAATGGTGAAAATGACAAGGAAAGACCCCAAAACGGCCTTATATAGACCTCGACCGGGACGGAGAACTATTGGCGGGGAACCTTTTAACCTTTATCAGAAGACCAACTCTGAAGAAAAACCGCAGTGTCGACTGCTTATCACTCTATTCCCCTGGAGAACTGCTTGGGCAAGACATCGGAAATCAGAGGCACTAATCTCTTTGGAATCGGCACAGAAAACAAGAAACTTTTGGATCAGCTCAAAACTAACTTTCTGTAACATCGGTCGGCGGATAGACTAACAACTCCGGTTTTATCTAGAAAAAGCAACTCGACATCGATATTTCCCATTTAATTGGTTATTGGAATAGGATAGCGGAATGGACATCCAATTCGTCGGATCCTCTTTGAACTAAGGCACCAGCACCTCAGCAGAAAACACCCGAAGGATAGACAAACCTACTCCCAACGCTTCGATTTCGATCTCAGAAAGCTGCCGACAAATCCCATCGGAAAGCTAATGGATCGTTCCTCCGCAACGTCGGAAGACTAGTCAACTAAGTATCCAATATCAGAAAGCTAGTTGACTGAGCATCCGATACAGACATGCAAAAAGACTAAGTTTTTCGGAAAAAAATCTGAGCCCTGGGCAAACTTGGGTCAAAATAAAACATCTCTAAGCCATCTAGATGTTAACAAAAATAAAAGGGGGACCCTAAAAATCAAATTTTTGGAGAAAAAATGTTGCAGCTGCAACAACTTGTGAGTAATATCAAGTCCTATCAATATCCTCATTTGTTTAAGTGGCACACTTGACTTGGTAAACTGGTTACGCTATGTGATGTATTACTAGTCATGGTCATCGAGTGCCACAAGTATCCTTTAGGGATTAGCTACATCTAGAGTGAATTACTTTTGAATATGAATATATGACCTGGGGTAATATGATATGATCATCAACATTAAATAATTCTTTTGAGTATGATACGATAAGATGGATAAATAATTAATACACATGTTGACCATGCAATAAATGATAAGTGATAAAAAGATAAGCATAGAGAAAGAGAAAGGATTTGAATTACCCATGCATGCTTCCAATGAAATTGATTGTAAAGGCTTCAATAAATCCTCAGTTGTAAAAAAAGAATGTATAAGTTAAATAAGAAATCTCTTTGAGATCCATGCAAAAGATAAAAATATTAAATTGAGTAATTTGCATGGATGGCACTAAGAGTGAAGAACTAATGACATTGAGAGTGAAGCACTCATGACACTAAGGGTGAAGCACTAATTACACTAGAGGCGAATAACTGATGACACTTAAGTTAGTCTGTTAACTAAGTAATCAACATTTAGTTAAAGGTTGACATTCAGTTGAAGTTGAGTTTAGTTTAGTCAGTTCACATTCAGTTCAAGTCAATGAACATTTAGTTAAAGATAATTATGGAAGGGAGGGCACATATCTTATGCATGATGGAGAATCCTAAGTGCAAACTTGGCACTAGTGATAGGGACGACACTAATGTTTGCATGGAGGGAGTTCTAGTTAAGCTCCTCCTTGTCTATGTGTTATGTAATTCTCCCATTAGTTTTCTTAAGCCTTCCATTCGCTACCTTTTTCAAGTTATGTGTTTTGACTTGTTATTGAAGTGTTGGGAACTTGGCAAGTTTATTACAGTGGTGTATTGGATCTCTATTCTCTACTGCTGAGGTGATATCTCTTATTGAACAATCTTCTTATGTGTTGTAAACCATTCTATGTAAATACATCTATCATACTCAAAGAATTGTTGGTTTTTTAATTCTCTGTATTTGGAGGGTTTTCCCAAGGTATATCTTGTCTCCTATGGTTGAATTATTTATGTGGTTGATTTATTTATGAGATTCATATATGCAGTGATTGATTGATAAAAGTATTAAAGTTCATAGGATCTCTGATTTTTCTCAAATATTCACACCAAGCTCCTCAAACCATTTGGTCATCCACAATATGTTCGACTCCTTTGATGAAAGATAAATTCTTCCGTAGAAGGAAGCATTTTATACACATGCCAAATTTGTGTTGTTGGAATAACTTACATACTTCAACAAAGGATCCTTTTGCAGGTGAGTTGAAAGTCCCTTACAATTTTCAGCAATAAAACAAAGAAGTTTAATGTACATATTTTCAGGCAGTCCTTTCAACCGACCAGATGATCAAATACAGGGAAAATACCAATTGACAGACACAATAACCACGCCAAAAAAATTCAACACGTTATAAAACTCTTATTTATCAAGGTAAGGATGGACTATGTGTACATTACAAGAAAAACAATGATTGTGGTTGCTTTACTAACCTCTAACCCTTTATACCCCCTAATGTCTCTCCCTTCACCCCTCTCTCTCTATGTGTATCTTTCTAACCCATTGACAACCCATGCCCCTTTCTCTACCTCTAACCCCTTACCACCCCCCTACCCCTTTCTCTACCTTTAACCCCATAGAACCCCATGCCCATTTCTCTACCTCTAACCCCTTACCACTCCTTCCCCCTCTACATTTAACCCCTTTCTCATCCTGATTTATTTAATGTTATCAATTGACAAATAATAAAAATATGTTATAATCGACAAATAATCAAATTAATGTTATAATCGACATATAATAAAATTAATGTTATTATAAGGAAAATAATAAAATCGTAAAGTTTGAAACTACGCACACATTTTGTAAAACTACAATGTGTGCGCATTATGTAAAACTACAATGTGTGTACGTTTTGTAAAACTACAATGTGTGCGCGTTTTGGTTTGGCGCAAAAAAAAAAATTGAATTTAAACAAAACACGTGCACGTTTCTTGGCACTATGGTCGAACTTCTGCATGTGCTGGCATGGCATTCCTATTCCAATGTGTCTGGTTCGGAATTTGCTTTGAATTCATCATGCATGTGCCTTGGAGTACGATAAACCATGGCTAATTGAGCATTACATCCAATTTTTCAATATGCTCGTGTTTAGTCGTTGGTTACAGTATACTGCACACCATCATTTTTTATGAAATTTTAGACACAAATGTGGGTTTTTCCTTTAGATTCCAAATATGCTATTTTTAACAAGAATACACACACACACACACACACACACACACACACACACACACATATATATATATATTCTATTTTTCTTGTCATGACTCCTTGACTAAAAAAAACATTGTTAGTGTTTCGTCCATAACCCTTTTGTTTCTCAAGCATTTTGAAAAAAAATGTATAGTGCACTAAAGGACACCGACCTCTACATGCTATAAAAAAAATGTTTCAAAATAATTGCATTAATGCCTTCAAAGGATGCATCCACACTTGACGTACTGTTTTTGAGGTTTGATCACTAATAATTAAAAGAAAAATTAAAAACTTTTTATTTGTTTTTGGAAAAATAGCGATGCACTAGTACTAGCTATTCTCTGTGTACCAGCTTTCGTAAGTTGATTCCATCATTTAGGCACTTAAAGGCCGCGCCCACAAAAACATATACCTTATCATTTGTCCCCCAAAAAAATGCATTTAAAAAAAAATAGACTTTAGATAGTGAAGAACATTTTCAATGGGAAAAAAATTATATATTTGGAAACTTCATTCAATTTCCTACATTTCATTTTTTTTATTCATCGCAAAATTCATTGTGTATGTGTCTCAAAATATCCATGTAAGTTGAGGGATGCCCGTTTTTTCAATTTTCTATTGCATCTAATCTGTCAAAAGAGACCCTCATTAGCTTGCACACACCCGCAAATATACAAGTTAGATAAAATGACATATTCAATGCTTTGTTCTATTTGTAGAGATGTATGTTGTTTGTTATTTTTCTTATGTTGTCAATGCATATACGAATGACTACTATTGTTTTAGCTTATAATATTACACTATTTCCTAGGTTATAGTATTACACTATTGCCTAGTTTATATAGAGAATCATAGGTACAAAAAGACCCATCAATATAATGTTTTTCAATACCACCAATCAAATTTCATAAAGATGAAATTCCCTATATTTTAAATCCAATTTTATTTATTGTTTCACATGACCTAACTCTCTCTTTTCTATTTGCATGAAATGTACACCACCTTTCACCATCATTATAGTCTCACTACCTCTTTTATATTTTGCAACACACTCATCTTTGAATTGGAGTCATAGGTATGCCATCGTGAATAAAACACTCACTTGGTTTTGGTGTCTTTTATATTTTGCAACACACTCATCTTTGAATTAGGAGTCATAGGTATGCCATCGTGAATAAAACACTCACTTGGTTTTGGTGTGTCTTCTTAAAAAGAGCCATGGTTGTTGGGAACTATGCTTTAATATTTGCAAATGTGGATGGATGGCATTTGAGTAATGATTTCATTATTTTTTTGCATGGGATTTATGAAATTATTTTTTTGAGTCTTTGAAGTTTACTATTGTTGTATAAGTGGTTTTGAGGGTTGTTATATTGATTTAAAACCTAGACCAATTTTTGGGATTGGATTTTAATATATATTTATGTTAAATGTGTTATATAGAAATGATAATGTCTTATTAATAATCATGCACTTGTGTTTTTTATATCTTCATCGTGGCTCTCAATAATTGTTGAATTCTATCACAAATAGGATAGAAAAAAGCAAAGGTTCTACAAAATTCATTAAAACATGAAAAATGTTATTCCATAATTCAATAAAACTTTTACATGTGATACATGGATTTGGATAGTTATCATATAATGTGATCAAGTATTTGTTTTGGTTATTTTCCATTCAATTATCATGATATTGCAATTATCATTTGTAGTATTAAAAGTATTATTCACAATGTTGCAATCTTTATTATAGTCACATCTTTATTATCGTCACAAGGATGAAAGAAAAAAAATCATGAGTATGAAGATTTTATTAGGAAGTGGGAAATATCCTCCCGATCTTATATCATGTTTGTATAGGTGGAGTTCAACGACAACTGCAACATTTTGTATTGTCTTACACTCTCCCTTCCGAATCCCATAAGGACCTCCCTACTCAGATCATTACTCCCTCCCTCTTATTTGGCATTTCCCATTTATTTCTTTGGAAATTGTTAATTTTGTTTCAGAGTGGGTGTTAATAATTTTACTGATATCATTCACATTAACATACAATGTATATATTGATATGATGGTGTATGTTTTGAATTATTTTAATACTTTGAAAAATTTATATATTATTAATGATCATTGTTAGAAAATCATATTAAGGTTTATATATAGTTAATTTTTACATTTAATTTAATTTATAAATATTTAATTTAAATTTGAATTATATTAATTATATTAAAATATAAAACAACTTTAACCTAAATTTATTTAAATTGAATTGTGAAGCATAAATACCTAACACAAATTTAAACTTGAAAAGCATACTTACCTAACACAAATTTAAACTTGAAAATTTGAACTGTGAAGCATAATTAATCTAACACAAATTTAAATTTGAAAATTTAAATAAATAAACAGAAAACAACATTAATATGAATTGAATTATTAAATTACAAAACATAATAAGTATAACACAAATTTTAAAATATATTGTAAAAATAATAAATTTGTTTTTTTTAAAGTTTTGGTAGAGTAAAAGGCCCTGAAGAAACCACATCTAAATTTAAACTATAACTCATAGGTTGTGGTTTCTCAAACCAAAAACTAACCGAACAAAGAAACAATAAATATTTTTTTTAAATGAACTAACTATATCTAAACTTCAAGTTTTCTTGGTACTGCTCTACATACCATTCCTTCAAAACACAGAAAATAAAACACAAAATGTGAAGCCAAACGATAGCACCAATACCATTCCTTCAAAACACAGAAAATAAAACACAAAATGTGAAGCCAAACGATAGCACCAAAATCAATTAAAGCTTAGAAAAAGGCTGCCAAATCTACTCAAGGCAAAATAATGATAACACTGATGGAGGAACGAGGATAATGATGTTGAGAAATAATAACGTAATGGTGGTTTTCATACATTGTTATATCAAATCAAAGCAAAACAGAGTCCGAGAGAATAGCTATAGCTACCTGGACAAATTAGAATTCATTTGCAACCTACGAGAATTTTGATTTACATTACCTATAATCATATAAAAAAGATACCGCTGTTGAACGATTCAAATATACGACAGCCATTCCTATTAGAAGGAGAAGGAGAAGCGATCAATGTTTTCTGACAATGAACTTCCAGAAGAAATTATTCTAGGTCATTCACCACCCAAATCAACGAAGATTTATCCTATGCTTATTTAAAAAATTCTCTTTTCCTTGAATTTCTCCTATGCTTCCGATTAGAGAATTTCTCTCTTCCTTGATCTGCAATCTTGGATTGACAACTGCAGATCTTTCATGCATAGCAATTGATCAAAATAGGTTTATAAATTTACCAACCATTTGTGGAGTCCAAGAACTGATTGAAACAAGTCACAAGAAAATCCTGGTCCAGGCTTTGAGGTTCTATCCATGCATTTGGCTTCCGGGCTTCTTCGTATCCGGTGCCTTGATAATTCAGTAGTAGTGAATTGCTTGTATGGCAATCATTGGATTCATCAAATAGGGTAGATAGCAAGTGTGCCTGATCTGCAAATATAGCTGGAGGAGAATCCACATATCCTAAGTTGTTATATTCAATGGCAGCTTGACCCGATAGCAAAGAGCTCTGATGTGATCTTAACTGGTCTGATGAATCTGCTCCATTGCCAACAAATGTTTGCTGTGAAGCTGTTAAATCTCCCAGCAAGAAAGCCTCTTGATGATTTGTAGATGGAAGAATTTGAGGAGGATCTCCGAACATAGTTTTTCCAACCCCACACATCTGATTAAATTGACTTAAAGCATCCATTTCATTGTATATAAACTTTCCTGAAAAGATATCACTCATGTCCATGTACGTCTGATAATTTACAGTATGATCAATATACTCATGTGCTTGCTGATTATCATATACTAAAAAATCTGCTCCATTGAAAACGCTGCTGGTTATAAGACCCTCTGCAGCAGAAAATCCATGTTGCCTATTCATGCAATCCGTCTTAAAATATTCTGTATTGAATATCTCTCTTTTCTGCACATCTCTGGCATTTCCTTGCTGAAATACATTCTGTTTCAGATCAGAGTAAGAAACAGTGTTGCGATGATAATCCGTTTTATTCACAACGGCCTTGCAGTGAAGTTTCTTGCTCAAACGAGTATTCCAGTAGTTCTTGATTTCATTATCAGTTCTGCCCGGCACTCTTCCTGCAATCAACGACCATCTGCAAAACAATACTACATTATTATATTCAAGTTCAACCTTAATGATCACCTATACTGATTATTATATGATCCAGGGTGAGTAAAGGCCCGTACCTGTTACCAAGAAGCTTATGCAATCTGATTATGAGTTCTTCTTCTTCTTTTGATATGTTTCCACGCTTTACATTTGGACGCAGGTAGTTCATCCACCTCAATCTACAACCCTTCCCACAACGCTGCAAACCTGAAAAGAGAACAGTGCATTCCTTAGTTTCATTAAAGAATTTCTGAACACGCTTTGAGATAATGTTTATTGCAAGCAAATAAAGTGGGACAAATTACCTGCTTTATTTGGTAAAGTTCGCCAGTGTCCTTCACCGTGGGTCTGTATATATTTTGTCAATAAAAAATCTTCTTCGGGGGTCCATGGACCTTTCTTCTGCCCCATCTTGTTATTGCAGTAAATACAAGGGTACGCCACAGACAGGGAATAGTAACTCTTTACCAGATTGCTTCCTATTTCTGTGTACTGTAGTCAATTTAATTCTCATTAAGTGAAGCAGACTACTCTTCCTAGAATCGCTTGTTCCAGGTTCTAGGCAGCTAGATCGCCTTCTTGAATTCTATTTATTGTTGAGGTGACTGCGTCCATAACGTCTAGGATTGAAGCTGGGAGTGGGAAGTTGGGAACTGGTAAGGGTTATTTAAGTTTCATGTAAGCACAATGTCAGCGCAACTGGCATATCCAGTTTGGTATACGTACCCTACTTACCACACATTCTGCCCAACTGTCAATTCTTCTCACAAATTTTATCCGCTGTGGAAACCCAGCGAAATGTCTTTTTCAAGAATCAAATGATAACAATGTCGAAATTTTTATTTCAGGGATGAAATGATAGCAATGTGGAATGATCAAAACCTGATAAAAGAGCTCCTTTCAAGCCTACAGTGGCATACTGGCATCTTTGACTGTATAGCTTTGTTGGAACCTGGGACAGAAAGTTGAAGAGCCTGAGCGAGGGCCTGATTCCTGAAGGCTGAGCAGTGAGCTCCGTTGCAGAGGTGGTTGGTAGGTCCACTGTCCACCTTCCATGCCTTGGAGAAATATCAGAACTTGGAAGCTTTAAGAACGTAGCGTAGCTGCAGGCTGCAGGCTGCAGCTTTTTGAACTCCATAACTGAGCATGTCAGGCGGCATAAATTCCTGATGATGTACAGCTTCTTCTTCCAGTGCGATTGGAACTCGGGCCATCCATAATTTCGCCTGAGACTCTGAGAGCTGAAGAGACTTTTCGACTGTCATCGCCTCTTTTTTTCGATTCCAAGTTACAACCATTCAAAGGAAAGGCCGTTCAACTGACAGTTACTTTGATTGGTGGGTGCGCTCAAGCTCGATCATTCGAATTCGCTCCCAAAGTTCAGAGATTTTTGCAATTTGCAAACCCTAAAATTTGTTAGGACGTCTATTTGGCGTGTAGGGTTTTTTCGATTTCAATTTAGTGATGCTGGATGACGTCTGAAGTGACGTCAGTAATCGAGAGGTGTTGGGTTAGACCTAACACTTTACGTGCTCGTTCGTGATTAGGTAGCTATCATGGAATTTGTTCAAACCTAATTAATGCAAAGATTGATTAAATCTTCACATTTAATAATGTCAGGACCAACCCCAAATTAAAGCTGCCGAATGTCCAGCTGCCCTTCCGCGGAAGTTCCGCCTCTCTACAGAAAATGCCAAAAAGAACAAACAAATCTTCTTTAAAAAAAATTTAAGCTTTTTTATGGATGGTTGGAATTATAAATTCTGATGCTTTAATTGTAATGTAGAATTGTTATGCTCATAATGAACCTTATTGTGCTCATAATGAGATTCAGGGACGAAACTTATTAGGCTTAGGGTTATAATGAGGCTAAGAGATGAATTTGGTAATTGGTTGTAGATTGGGTGGTTGGGAGGGTTGTTTGTGATCTTTTCAGTTAGATTGGAATTTGTTTTATGATATTTACTATACAATAGTCTATATTTTCAAAAACACTAACAAAATACAAATAACCATAATCACTTATTTATGATTAATACTTCATATCCAATCCATATATTTGTTTTCACAAAAGACTATACTTACTATTCCTTTTTGAAATCAAAGTATACAAAGTAGGTTAAAAAAAGACTATACTTGCTATTCCATTTTGAAATCAAAGTATACAAAGTAGGTTAACATAAGAGAGACTCACCTGAAATAAAAACACTCATGTCCTTTGACAAGCTAATCAAGTAAACAATGTTACAACAAATTATATGAAAAAAAAACTCATATAATTGTTTCCCGCCCCAAAGTAAACAAGAGTTAAAACCATCCATGTCAACCTCAAAGTCGTATGACGAAGAGGAAGATTGTCTATAGACTTGTCCATCAAAAAAAGGAAGTGATCCCCATGTCATCAGAGTCAAGTCACGCCACTCCTCATAGAAAAGTATACCCACCATTGAGTTGAGGGCCTTTTTGGACAGATAGTCGACCTGTACATTAATTTCCCTAAAAATGTGACGGTACTCCAACCATTGGAAAGAGGATTGAATCTCTCTAATTTTTTCAAGCCACCATTCCAGCATAATCACCCGAATGTTGTATAGACCCCAAACCCAATCCAGGACGAATTTTGGGTCCCCTACCACCAACAAGTTCTGAATGTTCTAGGAACGAGCAAAATGAGGATGTCCATCGAGAGCAAGTATATCACTTATGGTGTTTGTTCCTCTTCCACAACCCATCCAAAGTTTGTAATATTGTGAGCTGGAGAATTTAAGAACCATCCTCGCCCCCGAGGACAAACCACCACGTTAACCCACACCATAAAAAATAAAATAAAAACAAGTCGCCATCCAGTATAGGAAGATTGACGCATCTAGACCTCCTTTGAGATTCCCGAAAGGTTGCAAGAGCCTGAGAGAAAACTTGAATACGGTTTCCAACTCTGCGTTAAAAAAAAATAGTGTTTCAATGCTTCCGAAATGACGAGCAAACAAAAGCAGAGACATCCCTCCACAAGTAGTGTAAATTGAACCAGGATCAAAGGATGTCAACAAAATGACCAAAGGGCCGTGTAAAGTTTACTTGAATGTGCTTTAATAACTCCTTCCAAACCTGTTTGCACACTCACCAAACAAGTGATCAATGGTTTCCAACGCCTGCTAACAGAGAACACATATACCCGCCCCTAAGCACCTTTCTTAATCAAATTATCCCAAGTGAGCAAATAGTTTTCCAGCAAGAGCCAACTAAAACATTTAACTTTGAGCACACAAGTCCACTTCCAAAGATTGGAAGTCTGCCACTTTCCTTCACCATCCCACTTGGATGCAGCAATTGAATCATAAGCCATCTTAGTTGTCACCTATCTAGTCTCAACATTCCAAGACCACAAAAGGACATCCTCGGATCTTGCCAATTTGATGCCAACATGTTGAAGTCAAAAAATGAAGTGTTCCCAGTTTGATCTGAGCCCCGAATTAATGTTTAAAATTTGGCCAGATTTCCACTGCTATTGCCCATGCATCTCAGTTCCTCTATAATCAACTTGTGCCGAAACTAGAATTCCCTTCAAGTGGAGCTCGACAAGAAGGGGATAAAAAAGACGGGAGTAGTTTTCCCCACCAAAGATCGGATCATGACCCACCTTAATATGAAGGCCATCTCTCAGCTTCCACGCTGGCCAATTGGAGATGAAAGGAAATGATTTTACGAGACCATTCCAAATTTTTGAACCATGGACAGAGGAGGTCAACCCATTCCAAATCCATTCCACCCTAGAGGGCCTTTGCATATATTTGGTTTTGATGACCTCGCCCCATAGACCCCTAGAAAAAAGACATCTTCAGAGGCTTTTTGCAGCTAGAACAGTACAAAAATCTAACAATTTCTTAAAACCCCAACTGCACAAGTCCTTTGGGCAGGCTAATTTTTCCCACACCAACAAGTGATATTTCTTCTTGCCCTTTTCCCAAACCAAAGGAAATTATAGCAACTATGTCTAATCTGACCCGGAATAGACTTGAGGACGTTGGTCAACAAAAGCCAGTATATCAAAATATCTTCAAAGATCAACTTGATGAGAACTATACAATCTCCCAAAGATAGCCACCTATAACACCAGTTACCCAACCTCTCCTCAACCTTTTTAAGCAGCTAAGTCTAGTCCCTAATACACAATAACAATTTGGTTTTAAAAAATAATGTAAATAAGTGATATAAAGAGAATTGGTATTTTCTTTATGTTTTTCTCTTAATTCATTGACCTTTTGTAAAACATTTTGGATTTTTTTGTAACTACGTTTTAACAATATTAAGTATTATTTCCTACCGTCCTATATTCAAACCCAAACTGATTGTGCTTATCGTTATGATCCATCTCGACAAAGGTAATATATCCTAGCCTAAACCGAAGGTGTTTGTCATTCTAGTCCATTTCCTCTCCCATATGACAACATCCAAAACAACTCGGCTCTAGACAAGTCCCTACACCTTTAATTACGTGAAAAATATGCATATGCTTATCAATTCTCACATTCCGCCAGTGTGGTGGTAGGAGACATGGATGATTTTAAGGAATCGGGCTTATTTAAAAGTGTATAAATGTTGGCAAATCTTACCAATTCTTAAAATGCCAACTATAAAATGTTTGGCGATATTTTTAAAAAAATATTTTAATTTTCAAGTATTTTATATCATTTATATAATAATTTGGTGATTTTTAGGGTGAAAAAAGTTTACCCCATCAAAATTGGGCGAAAGAGGGCTTCAAAAAATGCAAAATGACGAATCTTTTTTTGGAGAAAAATCCCTAAAAATAGCCCATGGACTAAATTTGGCCCCTAAAATTATCCCGGGTAGGAGAGTGATGTAATGGATGTGTTTTCCATAATTTAATTTTTTTTTTCTTATATTATATTATTATAATGTTAGCAGGTTTGAGTTTAAAGATTTTATTGTGAATTTAAATCCATATTTAATCTCTTAAATAAATATTAAGATTTTAGTTTTCTTTATTTATTCTTTCCTAGCTAGATTTTACAAATTAAAGTGGTTAAAAAACATTAAAAGTGTTAGTTTTTCAACATTAAGCTAGCATTAGGTTAGGATCTTTACTGAGAGAATAACAAGTACATCAATCAAACACAAGCACATCACAAGAGACAAGAGACACAAAGAGTTTTCCTCGGGGAAACCATAAAGGAGAAAACCCTGCAACTTCCTCAGAGATAGAATCAGCACCAAAATAGTAAAAGCCCCAAAGCAGTAGTCTTCTTCTTCTGTCTAGTCCCAGTGTATTTCCTTCCTCACTAATGCGCCACACTTAAGTGAGTGAATGATGTGATGTACAAGTGATAAATAGAGAGACTCTCGCTCTCTATTTATATTCTTCCATTCACTTGAAGTGCACTCAATCATGTTGGCCCAACTTAACAATTACTTACTAGAGCCTACATCTCTATGAGTGTATAATAACCCTAGTGCCCCGAAACTGGGGGGACTTTAACAATGAATTGACATGACTTGTTTACATTATTGATCCTCCCGATCGGAACATCGGGGCATGACAACATGACTCAAATACATAATAGAAACATCCCAGAATAAACATCGGGTTACAATACATAAGATACATAGATGAATACATTCTGAAGTTACATATACATCAACACTTCCTCTTAACTAGGAAGGTATTCTTTCGACACAATTTTCAGCACTGGTCTTCTTCTCTGTATCAACTGGATCATCTCATCATCTGCATCTTGAGTCTTCAATTCATCTTCACTGGATCTGGATCATCTCTCAATCTAGATCATCATCACTGGACTGGATCTGGATCATCTCTCGATCTAGATCATCACTACTGGATTTGGATCATCACTCGATCTGGATCATCACTGGCTGTCATCACTGGATCTGGATCATCTCTTGATCTGGATCATCACTGGTGCTATCTCATGATTCTTCTCGTCACAGGAAGTTCTACAGAGCTAGCCCTTTTTCATGCTGGTTGTAGGCCTACCCATCATGTAGGTCTTCTCCCAACACTTACATCTGACCTACTCGTCAGAAAGGAACATCCATCCAGACAGGAACACATCCTATCACAGTGATGGAAGACTCCCATCCAGACAGGAACACATCCTATCACAGTGATGGAAGATTTCAGCACTTACATATGACCTACTCGTCAGAAGGGCACATCCATCCAGACAAGAACACATCCGATCACAGTGATGGAAGACTCCCATCCAGACAGGAACACATCCTATCACAGTGATGAGAGATTTCAGCACTTACATCTGACCTACTCATTAGAAGGGCACATCCATCCAGACAGGAACACATCCTATCACAGTGATGGAAGACTCCCATCTAGACAGGAACACATCCTATCACAGTGATGGAAGACTCCCATCCAGACAGGAACACATCCTATCACAGTGATGGAAGACTCCCATCTAGACAGGAACACATCCTATCACAGTGATGAGAGATTTCAGCACTTGCATCTGAGCACGTGAGAGCACATCCCTCAGTCGCTCCAGAAGGGCTCTGCACTTACATCCATCCAGACAGGAACACATCCTATCACAGTGATGGAAGGGCTTGCACTCACATCTGATCCTACGAGAACACATCCCAGCAGTCATATCAGAATGGCCCCCGGTCCTCGACTGAGCTACCTGGTAACTGACCAGGCGCTTCCATTCTCCTAGAGAATGGCAGTTGCCCTTACATCCGACCTGTTCGTCGAAATGGCCAACACTCACATCTGACATGGAAGGAACTTAATCCTTTAGCCATGACAAAATGGTTCAGCCCTTACATCTGATCAAGTGGGAACACATCCCTCTATCACATCAGAATGGCTACTCAGTCCTACACTGAGTGATCCCGGTAACTGAACAGGTGGCTCCATTCCTAGAATGGCAATTGCCCTTACATCTGTCCTGCTCGACAGAATGGCCAGCACTCATATCTGACATGGAAGGGAGCAACCCTCTCACCATGACATAATGGCTCGGCCCTTACATCTGACCATGGAAGGAACCAATCCTCTCACCATGTCAGAATGGCTATGGGTCTCATCACTTTCTCTTGGAGGGAACCTCGATCTGGAGAACACCAAGTCTCTCCCTGAAGTACTCGAACTTCAGCCTAGCCAATGGCTTCGTCAATACATCAGCTATCTGTTCCTTCGTCGCAACATACTGGAGCTTCACTGCTCCTCTCTGCACCATATCCCTGATATAGTGATACTTGATCTCGATATGCTTCGACTTGTCATGGAACACTGGATTCTTTGATAACTTCACGCAACTCTGGTTGTCACAATGTATACAAGTAGCATCCAACCGGAGATCAAATATATCAGACAGTAGCTTCCGCAGCCATACTGCCTCACAACTAGCTGAATAAGCTATGACATACTATGCTTCAGCTGTACTCAGTGCCACACAGGATTGCTTCCTACTAAACCAAGAGATCACACCTGATCCCATACTGAAGCAACATCCTGAAGTACTCTTCCTGTCGATGGCACTACCTGCCCAATCTGAATCAACATAACCCTCTAGGTTAATCTTTCGATTCGCATCATACTTGAGCCCATAATCAACTGTACCCTTCAGGTACCTCAGAATATGCTTTGCAGCAATCAAGTGAACACTTCTCGGATCTGTCAAGTACTGGCTCAAGGTGTTCATAGCAAAGCAAATGTCTGGTCTCGTGTTCGTCAGGTACATCAATGACCCAATCATCTGACGATACATCGTAGCATCAACTGACTCTGATGAAGCATCACTCAATAGCTTTAGGTTCGATGCCATAGGTGTGGCCATAGCTTTGCAGTCCATCATCCCAAACCTCTTCAGGATCTCTACTGCATACTTCCCTTGTCCAAGGAAGATTCCATCTATACTCTGCCACACCTCCATACCTAGAAAGTAATGCATCATCCCCAAGTCCTCCATTTCGAACTCAGCAGCAAGCTTTCTCTTCGTATCAGCAATCAACCCATCTGTACCTGTCACAAATAGATCATCTACATACAGTAGGAGTATCACTGGGTTTCCATCTTCAACCTTGTAGTAAAGGTTGGAATTTGCTTTACTCTTGGTAAATCCCAAACTGGATAAAAGGCTGTCAATTCTGTCGTACCAGGTCCTAGGTGCCTGTTTCAAACCATACAGGGCTTTCTTCAATCTGCATACATGAGAGTCTCTGTCATGTGTCTCAAAACTGAGTGGCTGTTCTACATACACTTCCTCTTCTACTACACCATTCAAGAAGGCAGTCTTGACATCCATCTGGTGTATATTCCATTTCATCACTACAGCCAGAGCAAGTACTGATCTGATGGAAGTGTATCTGGCTACAGGTGCAAAGGTCTCTTCATAGTCTACTCCCTCTTTCTGAGAGAATCCTCAAGCTACAAATCTTGCCTTATACTTTTCAATGCTACCGTCTGCAGCATGCTTGATCTTATAGATCCATTTGGAAGTTACAACTGACTTCCCTTTTGGTCTTGGGACAACATCCCAAACATCATTCTTCATGATCGATTGATATTCTTTGATCATAGCATCCTTCCATTCTTTCTATTCTGCCGCTTCTACATAACTGGAAGGTTCTTTATCAATGAAATCACATAGTAAAGATACATACCCGGAATTAGATCTGGTCCTCTTTCTTTCTCTGTGATTCTCTTCTGGAGCCCCATCTTTCTGCACCTTGGATAAGTTCACGCACCCAAGTAGGTTTCCTCTTATGAGGATTCTTCTCCAGACGTGGATCTACAAGTCTTTGTGGTTCCTCGAACTCTCGATCTTCTTCTTGAGCTTCTTCGTTCATGATTGTATCATGAATCCTGGGTACTTCTGCTTCTGCTTCTTTAGGTTATTCAGCAGGTCTCTTTCTGGATTTGCTGTAGGTTGTGCCTTCATCAAATGTCACATCCCTGCTGATGTCAATCTTCTTGTATCCTGGGAAGTAGATTCTATAAGCCTTCGATCTTTTTAGAGTATCCCACAAATATGCCCTTCTTTCCTGAAGGATCTAATTTTGTTCTCTTCTCTTTTGGAATGTGTATGTATACAGGACAGCCAAATATTATGAGATGGCTGACTTCTGGTTTCTTGCCGGAGAAGACTTCTTCAGGAGTCTTGTTCTCGAGTACTCTATGTGGAGTAGGGTTCTGTACATATACCGCTGTTCTGGCAGCTTCAGCCCAAAGATGCATAGGAAGGTCTTGATCATGAAGCATTGCTCTTGCAGCTTCCATGATAGTTCTGTTCTTCCGTTCTGCAATCCCATTCTGTTGTGGATTATAAGGAGTAGAAAACTCCCTCTTAATCCCTGATTCTTTACATAGCTTTTTGAATTCGTTCGAAGTGAATTCTCCACCATTATCTGATCGAATGGTCTTGATCTTCTTTTCAGTATGGTTTTCGATCAAGGTTTTGAATTCCTTGAATTTGCTGAATACTTCATCTTTGTTCTTCATAAAGTAAATCCATGTCTTTCTAGAAAAATGATCAATAAAAGAAACATAGTATGCATACCCGCTTAGTGAGTTTGATGACATAGGTCCGCATACATCGGAGTGGATGATTTCTAAAATGCTTTTGGCTTTGCTTTCGCTGCTGGGAAATGTCTTCTTTGTATTCTTTCCTTTCGTACAACCTTTGCAGACACCATCATGTTTGGCTTGAAATTCTGGAAGACCTTCAACAACTTTGCTTGCAATAGGTAGTGCTCTGTAATGCACATGTGCAAGCCTTCTATGCCAAAGCTCATTTGGTTCTACTGTATCATGGATCAAGGCTTGTTCTAGATGACCCTTCAATTTGTACAAGCCTCCTTCTTGTTCTCCAATTACTACCGCATCATCGATGGTCTTTCCTTTTGGCCACATGATGATTTGACCATCTATGAATGCAACCCGCATTCCTTTTGCATCCAATGCTGAAATGGATAGAAGGTTCTTCTTGAGTCCTAGAACAAACAATACTTCTTTCATTGTTAGGGACTTACCAGAGTCTAGCTTGTATGAATATTCCCCACTACCTTTTATTGGATATTGGTAGTCATCTCCTAGTTTCACCTTGTGAGGTGATTCATGTTCTGACAGTCTTACAAAAGATTCCTTCAATCCCATCATATGTTTGGAAGCCCCACTGTCTATAATCCAATCATTACTACCATGAGTAATGTTACCTGTGAGAGCGGAGATTAGAACATATTCATCCTCGCTTGAAGAATCTTCACTTTCATATCTGGATCTCTTCTTGGATGGTTCATCATCCTCTGCAGCATGAGCATGGTGTCTTCTTTTGTTGCTCTTCTTCTTATGAGATTGGTTCTTGTTCTTAGGACAGTCTTTTGCAAAGTGTCCTATCTCATCACATGTATAACATCTTAATCTAGATAGATCCCTTTTAGGATGAGAGCTCTTACCTTTGGAGTAATGATGTTTTCTTCTTTCCTTCTTGGAGTGAGCTGTGAGGGCTTGATCTTCACTACCCATATTTTCTTCTCGAGCTGCTATCTGAGCTTCTTCTTGAGAGTATTCTTTCCATAATCTACTGAATTTGACTACCTTCTTCCTAGCACAGATTCCTTGGATGAAAGCATCCCATGACCTAGGGAGGCCATTCAAAGTAGTCATCACAATATCTGCATTTTCTACTTCTTCATCAACAGCTTCTAATTGTTCCTTGATCTGAGAAACCCTTGTGAAGTATGACTAGATAGTTTCTACATTCTGAATCTTCACATTCTTCAGTTGGTTCCTTAGGGTCATCTTTCGATTGATGTTCTTTCCTTCAAACAATTTGGTTAGGGCATCAAACATAGCTTTAGGTGTCTTGAGAGAGGACACCTGTGGAATAAGGTGATCCTTGATAGAATCAGCAATGATCCTCTTTTCCATAACCATCTTCTTCTTATGTAAGGCCTTTGCCTCATCTCCCTCTGGAACTGGAACCTCCTCATGAATGTAGGAGTCTAATTCATTCTCTTCCAGGACCAGGGAGATCCTATACTTCCAAGCTCGGAAGTTATCAGCTCCCTCAAGCTTTTCATCAAGCTTGGTATGATGAGACATCTTAAATGAGAACCTTAAATGGAATACAAAAGATTTTAGATCTTACCAGGTTCAAGATGTCGGATCTGAAACTTGAGCTGAAATCCTGCGGAGCTGGTTCAGGAGCAAACTAGGGTTTTGCTTTTCCGGAGTTCTGTCCACCCAAATGCCTTGAAATTTATCCCTAACTTCGATTTTTGGGAGGAGATCAATCCAGGCCTGGGCTCATTGAAAAATTCCTCTTCTGTAAAAAGGCCTAATTTTTGACCCGAGTGACAGGTCCAATACTGAAAAACCTCAGAATTGGATTCTGTTTCGACAGAAAGATGCGCGCTAAGGAGGAGAGTTGTTCCACCTTACTTTTGCTGAAAATTTGTGGAGGAAGGTCCACAAACTAGGAAGCCCTAGTTCCTGCAGATGCACAGTGTCTTCTTCTCAGGTTAGCTCTGATACCATGTTAGTTTTTCAACATTAAGCTAGCATTAGGTTAGGATCTTTACTGAGAGAATAACAAGTACAACAATCAAACACAAGCACATCACAAGAGACAAGAGACACAAAGAGTTTTCCGCGGGGAAACCCTAAAGGAGAAAACCCCGCAACTTCCTCAGAGATAGAATCAGCACCAAAATAGTAAAAGCCCCAAAGCAGTAGTCTTCTTCTTCTGTCTAGTCCCAGTGTATTTCCTTCCTCACTAATGCGCCACACTTGAGTGAGTGAATGATGTGATGTACAAGTGATAAATAGAGAGACTCTCACTCTCTATTTATATTCTTCCGTTAACTTGAAGTGCACTCAATCATGTCGGCCCAACTTAACAATTACTTACCAGAGCCTACATCTCTATGAGTGTATAATAACCCTAGTGCCCCGAAACTATGGGGACTTTAACAATGACTTGACATGACTTGTTTACATTATTGATCCTCCCGATCAGAACATCGGGGCATGACAACATGACTCAAATACATAATAGAAACATCTCGGAATAAACATCGGGTTACAATACATAAGATACATAGATGAATACATTTTGAAGTTACATATACATCAACAAAAAGTCATACTCTAATTATTATATTGTGAACTTAGTTTAGAAAAATATTTCATACTTGGAAATCAATATATACATTAACAAGCCCGCATGGGTGTAGACTGACTGGCAAGTGCCGTGTAAATGAAGGAATGTTGTAAAGGAGGTCTCAAGTTCAAATCTCAGCCAGACTTATCCATGCCCCATGCTTGTGGGCTGTGTGGACGCACCTGGGGTTATAGTGGCAGCCGGCGAGAATGGACCCCATGTCACGCGAATCCCAGAACCGCCCAGTTACCGATTCCCCCAATACAAAAAAAAACCATATATATATATATATATATATATATATACACACACACACACACACACACATTAACAAGCCTAAAAGCTCTAAGATTAGTTAAAGTCGTTAGAAACATAGAAACTTCTTCATATGGTCAATGATTAATCTATAGAGAACTAAATGAAACACACAAAAGTATAACAAAGAGTATAAAAATATAGTGAAAACTTAATTTCTATTAATAAATAAAATAACAGGAAACTATAAAATATATATTAGTTAGAATGGTGGTAGTTAAACTCTAAAAGGAGAGATGGTGACTATGCGCATTCACACAAGCTAATACAAGAGGCTGCCCATATGTCCTTTTAACATAGAGCAAGAACCCTAAAGGTACAAACTTTTAACATAGAGTAAGAACCCTAAAGGTCAAAAACCCTAACCTGAGGAGGCAAAGTACCAAAAAATATTTTCTCTAATAATAACGCCAAAATTGTATTGTTAGGCATAACTTTTACATCAATTTCCTGAAAGCATAACTTTCACATACGAGCTCCATTTGGTGCATATAGTATCCCATTGGAAAGATCTAACTGAGAAGCACAACTAATGATTGGTATGTTGTTGTGAAGGATCAACACATTTCATCAAGGTTCCTAGTATAGAAAACATTGTCTAGGCCCTCAAAACAACCCCATAAGTTTAGGACTCGAAAATCCTAACAAAATTGCCCAACTAGAGAATCATGTTGAGTTAGTGGAAGAGGTGGTTGGCCACTGATATCCACTTGGATCAACAACTTATACAACCCATGGACATATTTCACCTAAAACAAAAAGGAGATAAACTTATTTGGACAACACCTGAAAAGTGAAAAGATGGACTGGCATACTTCAAGGAAGATCTCTTACCCTCTTAACTCTTGTATAGATAAAATTCCTTCATATAAGATAATAGCTTCTTTTGAAAGTGAGTCTGCATGTTTGTTGAATTCACTATAAATGTGCTCCATAAAAAGACATTCAAAACCAGTTTTTCTTTCAAGAATTTTATGAAGCAAAGGAGAAAGGGCTAAACTTGGTAATTGGATTTTTTCCCTTGCACCAGTCTGCTAGTATTTTAGATTCTCTGAACACTTACAAGTTGATGATACCTTTGTCTAGAGCAATCTTTAAAAGAATCCAAAGTGCATAGAGTTTTTATCTATTATTTGTATATTAACAAGAACCAAACTTCATAGTGAAGAAGTGATTAAGATTTAGAAACAAAATAGGGTTTGGCAGGTGTGGGAGTGATCATCTTTGATCCAAGAGGAAAAACAATCAACTCTTTTGCATGGGGACTTGGAATCAAAGGCCCTTTTCCATGGATTGGAATTTGTTTCTAAAATAAATATTCTTAGTCTTATGGTTTTTGGTGACACAAAGGAAGTGATTCAGGAGATGTGACAAGGGCATACAGAAGATAAGTCAAGTTGTGGAAGGATTTAAAAGTGCATCTTGCACCTTGTCAAGCCATCCTTGATAAGATTATACCACATGAAAAGAGAAAACAATGGTATTGATGATAAGCTCGCAAATCAGGTGCAAGAAATGTGCAAGGAGTGGTTGTTTATGCAAGCAATTCCATGGATACTAAATGTGTTCCATAATCTTAAGGACAAGGAACCTTTCTCATGGGTATAAAAATGATAATTGGGAAAAAAGGATTATAAGGGTGTTCCCAACCCCTCCTCCATTCCTTCCCCACTCCCTCCTTTGAGTGGGACACCTGACTACACGCATGACAATGAAGCCTTCAACTTGCATGACATGGAAGAGACATGACAATTTGGTTTAATGAGCTCTGAGACTTTACTAAATCCCCATTCTTTAGAGCAGGTTCACACACTTGATAGTTATCGTGCTTTGTTGGAAACGAAGATGAATTTAGATAATTTCTTGAAGGTGGAGAATCTCCGGCAGCAAAAGCATTCTACAGGAAAAAAAAAAATCACCCAGTGCAGCGGGAGGAGACCAGTCGGATAATTGAGCTCTCCTTGTGTCAAAACTTTCCGTCCCTTTCCTATGAAAGGACTTCCTTTGTTTTGAACAACTATGGTTTACAAAAGAACAACGAGCAGTAGGACAATATTTCCATAGACTTTCCTCCAGCTGGGTTTACAATGGCAAGTTGGACTAAGATGTATGAAACCATTCAAGGAAGCATGGAATATTTTTAGAAGAATTTAAGAATGGTATATGAAACAACAAGCATATTTATTTAGGGTACCATTTATGTTTTAGAGGATGTCAAGTATAACTCGCTTCAACTGACTTGCTTGGAATCTTGAATCGATGATTTGGATGGTAATATGAGGGACCTTTTGACCTCAATGGAAGAAATCAAGAAAGAGATTAACATGATGGCCAAGCTTAATCAATGCAACCATTTCTAGGAACCCCTCTATGAAGATGTTCTCCCTATGGAAGAAGTTTCAGTCACATAGCCATACTTTGGCTTCCTAGGAAAGCAAGAATAGAAGAATGGCTTCTCTTTTCCAATTTTTCTTGAATTTTTTTTTGCAAGTTACCGTGTAGTTAGTTTACTCGGGTATATTCCACCCAACTCGTGGATAAGGATGGGAAACATGTGGGAAAATTTTGCAAATATATAGTGTTGGGACGTAGAAATGTCCATTTTTTATCCACTTTATCTTCCTCTATTCCTCACATTTCATCGTCCCATTAACCTTTTATCATACCATTTCCATACATATATGTGGGTTTCACCTTATTATTTCCACTTTATTTATTTTCAGTATTATAAGTGAATTTATGATTAAATATTAGAAAATTAACATGTTTTTCACTAATATATTAAAGTATGGATGAGCTTTGTAATGTGTAGGAATATGTGAAGGATTAATTCAAAGAAAAGAATTCACGTATATCTCCTCCATCATTTCAAGGAGATAGTTATGCAAAGAATATTCCAAGGAGAAGATCATGGAGATTTGGTTGAGAGACATGTGGAGAATTTGTGAAAGATATGTGGAGGATTTGAAGGGATCATATATCTTGTAATAATAGGAAAGTAGTTGAGTGGTTGAGTGAATAGTGGATCTCTCATTATGAGATGGTTATTTCCTTCATGTATAAAAGAGTGCTCTCTCTTCATTTCGTAATAATTATTAAATGGGATATTATATTAGAATATTTTAGATCTTAGATTATCTTAGAGAATAGTAGATTGTAGAAGTTAGTCTTGACTTTGTAATATGGAGAAGGAAATTCTTAGCTTTTGTTCATAATCTTGGTTTGATGCTTTCATGATTTATGATTGATTCTTGTGATGTAATTTAAGATTGCTTTATTGTTGATGTGAGCTCACATGTGTTCTCTTGTTGCTCTTCATATGTTGTCTTTATTTTATGCAATTTACTTTTACCCGTGTGTTTCATCTTCCAGCATTATATTAGCGATTGCTTGTTTCAGTTTAAGGGAGGTTAGATTAGATTAGTCTTAGTTTCACGGGGGGTTAGATTAGCTTAATTTCACTTCAGTCTTGCATATACTTTGTAGGTGCTTCGTAAGACTACGAACCTCGGATTGACAAATTAAATGGATGGGCAATTACTACAACGAAATTAAAACGACATTAATTCAACCCAACATTTTGGCGTCGTTGCCGGGGAAGCACGATGGATTGAAGTGTAGATTTCAATTTCTGCAAGTGTGGTAGTGTAGATTTCAATTCCTGCAAGTGTGGTAGCGTATATTTCAATTCCTGCAAGTGTGGTAGTCTAGATTTCAATACATGCAAGTGTGGTAGTCTAAATTTCAATTTTTGCAAGAGTGTTTAATTTTCGCAACTGTGAAGAGTTATTTTTTTTTTAGAGTGTGTTTTTTTTTACATAAATGGTTTGTTTTTATTTAAGATTTTCAAATTTCAGTTTTGGGTGCTGTAAGAATCCATTTTTCAACATGGTTTAATAATGAGTATAAGTCTGGAACTACTCACTCATGCCTTGGCAAAAGCTGGATTTTCCTCTTCCCAGGAAGAGGAGTTCTTGGCAGCAATAAGAGATTTAACTACTCCTCCAGAATCAAACAAGGAATCATCATCCAAAAACTCCTGCGCATGTGAGGGCGAACAAGTATTTGAACAGGAGATCGATGAAGACGAACAGGAGATCGAGGAGGACCACGAGGAGTTGCAGCATGATCTGAGGAGTGAAAATTATGCCTGCAAAATCCCTATCGAACGATGGTTTCAAGTGAGAATGAGGTTAGAACAATTTAGTTTTTCTTTTTATTTAGTTAGATCACAACCACAACAATTAAATTCGTTCATCTTTGTATATTTCCATTGTTCATTCATGGGATTGAAAGATAATATATTCCTATTACTGTTGCGTGTATGGCTACACTGGCTATTTGATTACATGTAAATGTTTTCTAATTCCCAATTAGCATAGAGTAGGTAGGATTTTATTTCTAATCTTTTCTTTCACCTAGAATAAGTATGCTCTCCTCCACGCTTCGTGCGATTGTGAGGATCGAAAAGTAGGATGTTTTCTAAAATTTTCAAGAATAAATAATTAATGTTTTGCAACATGCTTAATTGATTTCATCTTTATTTTGCAATTCATTATCTCCATTTGCTAAAACCTTTTTCAATTGCTAAATAAAAATAGTCTGCAATTTCATTTTTAAGCTGAAAAAAAACGCTGAAATTATAATGCTGAAAGCAGCTGCAAATCCAAGCTGAAACAACACAAATCTATTGCATTTTTTTTGACATTTTGGCTTGTTAAAATTCGCTAAAACACAATCGAGACAGTCCTATTTTTAGGGACCATAAGGGCTTAGTTTTAAAACCTGTTTCTATCCAAAGTATCCCTTTAAGTCTAGTTTCCAATCCAATTTGAATTCTTCAATTTGGTTCTAAAACGAAAAAGATATGGTCAAAACACTGACTAGGGGTGGAGTAGGCAGCTTAAGAACATAGTTGGAACAGTCACGTTTTGAGAGACCTAATGGATGAATTTTAAGAACCTATTTATACTGCATACTCTCCTATCAATCTAGTTTACAACACATTTTGAATCATTCAATTTCGATATCGTACGAGGGAGATATGCCCAAAATACTGACTACTATCCTAAATCTGCACTCTAAAAAAATCTGCTTTCTTAGTTGTTCATTGGAATATTTGACCCATCAATTCCTCTTGTATTCAAAACCTGTTTCTATTGGAGATACAAAGATGAATTTATTTTCATCTCCAATTTGAATCACATCAATCCATCTTTTAACGAAAAAGTTGTACTCAAAATAGTGACCGTTGGTCTAGGCTGAAACTCACAAACAATATTAGGATGCAGGCTGTTATTCAGATTATATGATATACCATACCATAGAATTTTTAAAACCTATTTCTACTGGAAGTATCCCTATGAATCCAATTCCTTTTGGCTTTGGAATCATTCAAATCGGGCGTGAAACAAAGAATTTATTACCAAAACATTGTTAGGTAGTCTACGTCGGCCCAACATTTTGGTGTCGTTGGCAAAAGTGCAGAATTTGATTTAAGGATATCTTGCAAACCGTGGGATATTTTTTCCTAAAATTTGGACAAGGAATGCATAACATCATGAAAAACAACTGTGGCAAGTTTCAGCTCAGTACAGTGCACGGTTTTCAAGAAAATGACCATCATCACCTACATCCAATTCACATTTTTCTCGAAATCCGTGATATGGGTTTGTCTAATGTTTGGTGTGGAGATGAATTGTAATGGTAGTTACTTTATTACAAAATTTCAGCCCAACCCAGTTTGCATCTTGTGAAATATTGGTTCAGGAAGTTCAGCTGCAACACATTTTTTATTCATGTTCATCTACAAAAGTGCAGAAATTGAAATCGGCATATCTTTCAATTGGTAAGTTGGATTCTCATGATTTTTGGACAGGAAGTGTAGAATACCAAGATGAACAAGATTGGAAATTTTCATCCCAATCCAATGTACGATTTTATAGAAAATGACCATAATCACCTACAACCAATTTGCATTTTTCTCGAAATCCGTGATGTGGGTTTGTCTAATTTTTGGTGTGGAGATGCATTAAAATGGTAGTTACTTGCTTGCAATTTTTTTTTCTTAAATTCACTTTGACAATAATCGCAGATGAAATGAGCATGAAAAACAGGTAATTTTCTTTGCAGCTTATGTACTTCTTTCTGTATGATATGTTTTCTTTTATGAACTTTTCACAATTTTTATGCTAGGTTGCATGAGGATATGCAACCAGATTAGTTCGGGAGGGAGAAATATATTCAATACATATTCACTAATAAGTTTTCATGCAGGATTTTGTACTAAAGTTGTTTTTTTTCCAGGTTTTAAAGACAGTCGCATTTTGCTGCTGAAGTGATTTTTCAAAGAAACACAAATTTTTTGAGAAACATGCTTTGATAGACAACCTGAAGGAGCTGTTACTCATGATGTTTTCTCATAAACATCATAACGTTGATTGTTACACAGAAACCATCCATAAACTTGTGTCATGATTGTTTATCCATATTTTTCCTTCAGAGCACCTTCATCATCCATATCTTGAAGTCCACTTTCCATTGCTTTATCTATCATGACTTCACACATGCCTATCTTTTTGAGTTGCATACACCCCTTTATCTTTTTCAGTTCATTTTTCCATTCTAGTTTGTCTTCTGAATAAAACCAGCTCCCTTTCCATGACTACATAGCTTTGCCATATCCATTGTTTGACTCTGAGACCTTTTCACTGATAGTCCTACCAGTATTTTTATACCAACTCATGTTGACTGATGTGGGATTCCTTAAGGCCCACCTTTCAACAAGTCTTTTCCCATCGACCTCAGCACCTTATCTGGGATATAGACTAGAGTTCATTATTAAGTACCTGGAGGCTTGCATGCCTTAATGGCAAGTTCTCTTGCTGAAAATCATGGGAATTCATCATTGTCCCTTGATCGCCAGATCTTGCAAGTGGCTCGACATCAGCACATATATTCACACTTCGCAAGATGTACTTGGGTACCTTAGCACTCATTGACATCACTGGTGAGTTGCCTCGCATTGGTTAATGACATTCATCAATGGCTGGTAATCCAATGATTTCTCTTCATGCTCGACTTCGACACATTTATTCGCATGACTAGAATTGTACCACTGGGTTTTGTAGCAGGTGAAGACTATACATTATTTTTCATGACTCCACCAGCAGTTGCAGAAACATGAATTCGGATCTATGAGTATACCACAGTTCCACTTTCTACCTTCCACATTTTCCATTATTTATCAGTAGCAGTTCAGATTCCTCCACTTCACATTACAGCAGTTCCAGCAGTTACAGCCATAGCAACATTTATAGTTACATATTCTCCATGATTCAGCAGCAGCAGTTCCGATTCCTTTATTGCCCATGATCCAACAGTTACAATTGCTATAGCAGTGACACATTCCATGATCCAGCAGCATCAGCTACATTCCTATTGCATCGTTCATCTAAATTTTGGGTAAGTGGGGGTATGTTGTTTTCTAAACTTTAATCATGCAATTCCTTACATGCTAGAAATGAATAATTTGGAAAATTCCCTCACCATCCTCCATTTCTTTCACAGCCCATTCTAGTTTGCATGAGGACATGCAACCACATCAGTTGGGGAGGGGAAACTATATTCAATACATACTCACTACTATCATTCCATTCTTTTCACCACCATCACCCATTTTTCATCTCATTAACCATTCACGAGCATTTCTTTTCCAACAAATCCTCTATTGCACTTTGCTTCATACACATTGATATACATATTGGCATGATTCATAAAGAAAATGATTTCTTATGCACAATGATGCTTTCTATGCACATTAATAGCTTATCATTTTCAGTGAGTGTATGGTTAAATTATTATGCAGCTAGAAAACAGATGACGAAATGAATGTTGTTAACACAAGAACCAACATTCTTTACATTCATGGTTGTCACACAAGAACCAACCATAGGGAAATGCTAGTTGTTACTCATGTATTTCACACCTCAGAAATATTCATTGTTAAAAAAACATCATCAATAAAAGCCAAAGTTTAAATGCCAAAAGTTCTTGAGAAGAGCCATACACGGTTGCATGAGGACATGCAACAAGTTCAGTTGGGGAGTATGTTGGGACGTAGAAATGTCCATTTTTCATCCACTTTATCTTCCTCT
>LPNX011057429.1:107548-120853 GCA_001517045.1 Pseudotsuga menziesii
CGCATGTGTTGTCTTGTTGCTCTTCATATGTTGTCTTTCTTTTATGCAATTTACTTTCACCCATGTGTTTCATCTTCCAGCATTAGATTAGGAATTGCTTTTTTTAGTTTAAGGGAGGTTAGATTAGATTAGTCTTAGTTTCACGGGGGGTTAGATTAGCTTAATTTCACTTCAGTCTTGCATATAATTTGCAGGTGCTTCGTAAGACTACGAACCTTGGATTGACAAATTAAATGGCTCGGCAATTACTACAATGGAATTAAAACAACATTAATTCGACCCAACATATAGTAGCTTATGTATTTGGGATTCTGTGTCAAGCAGATCTAACTATTAAACTCTCAACTCTCTCTTTTTGTATATGAATGGTTGTGCACATCCTTTTCTTTATTATAATTATTGTTTCCTTTTTTTGTGATTTTTTTTTAAAATAAAATTGCTCCATCTCCACATAAGCCTAGTACCCCCTAACATGCACCATCAAACTATCCCTAAGCTTCATTACAATTGATACAAGGTTGATTTTAGGTCCGAACTGGCTTCAATGGTTTGTTTGTCCAAACTTCTTGAATAGAGATTATAATTTTGTGTGCCATGGAAAAGGGATCCCAGTTTTTTTCTTCAAAGGTTTATTTATTTCTAGTCCACCACAAGCCCCAAAATCACATAAGAAGGAATCTCTTGAAATTGATTCATTGTTGGATGTTCGAACCAAGAAACAAAACAATCCAACAAATTAGCTTAGTATCAACTATTTAAAATTAATTTATTACATAGTTTCTAACTATTAATTAAGAACTTGTCTAAATGTGCTATGAAATGGCCTATTCTGTTGATTTGAGTAATAAGAGGGAATCATTTTGGATTAAAGTAATCACATATATCAATGTTCACATTACACATTCCAATTGCATTAAAGGTAGATATTTGTATTAAAAAGAGGCGTGATCAAATCAAACAGCTATAAGTACAAAAATAAGGAGTCTTTTTGGGACTTTAAAGACTTGTATTCTCCCATTAGAGAGATGGGAGGTAAACATTACACTTTTTCCTAAATTTATTCTTTCCTCTAGTTTCTTATATATACTACTAGATTCTTACAAATGGATTACATAACAATTAAATGAAAAAAAAGTACATGATTATTGAGAAGGATGAATATATTTCCACCCCTTAAACAAGGGTGAGTCTAGTATGAGCAATAATCTTGACTATAGATTTGATTACGTTTATTTTTCATTGTATTCTTGATTTGATTTTCTTCCTGTGGTGAGAGGAGGAGATAGGTGATGAAATTTCTTCAAGTCTTCGACATAAGAAGCGTTTGAATACATTGAAGGAGTATCTTCCACTGTGGGAAGTTTCTAGAGAGATTCTTGTTATAGGACCTCTTATGGAACATTAGCAGCCTCTAACTCCATAAGGGATTTAGATGGAGTACCACTTCAAGTTCTTATTGTTGTCCAACTTCAACATCTTTAGATGGTTTCTCAGCCTCCTCATTTTTATTTCCAAATCTTCTAAAGATTCAAGGGCTTCAAATATGTTATTGCTTGGCTTAGGAATATCTTCTTAGGCATTGTGAGTTTCTTCTACCTCCTTGGAGAAATATTTCTTGCACCTATTCTTTATTGTCCTGAAAGTTTTATACTCCAAATATTTGCATGGATACAAAACCTTAGAAGGTTGAGTCTCTGGAATCTTTGGGTTGTTTTTAGCAAAATTCCCATACTCATGGCAATAAATACATTTGAAAGGGATCTATTCATAATCCATAACTTGAATATGGAACCATCCATCCATAGTGATTTGCAAAGTCTCAGGGAGGCCTTTATCCAAATTCACTTCCACACAAATACAAGCACAAGAAACTAGGTTTCCCTTTTTTGTTCCCTATCAATGTGTTGACTAAGCTTGTTCCCAAGATCTATGAGAGAGCTATAATTTTGGAAAATCACTAGAATATGGGGAATCCTTGTCCACACCAAGTTGTAATATTCTCTTTCAGATTGAAATCAAGAGACCATGGAGCTAAAAACACCCCTCTAGATGTCATGAAATAGGGTCCAAAGCAGAATATAAGTTTACAATCTTCTTAACAAGTAAATATGAAAATAAAAAATCCCTTCCCATATGAAAATGAATTGACCTAACCTTCAATATTAGAGATCGAATGTTCTACTAGCTAGGCCTCCATATCTCATGGACTTGGCCACAACCTAGTAAAATTTCTTCCTAATGTGTGATCATACATGAAAAGAGTTTTCTATTTTGGCTCTAGAGAAGATAAATCCAATTGGAAATGACGTCCATCTACTTAACAAACTTTCTCTAGAATATATTGGGTCTTTTAGCAGGGTTAAGAGAGCTACCTACTACCATCTTAAATTTGATAGCATCGTAGTCTGTGAAATCCATTGTAAAACTCCCTCTAATCAGGTGTACACTCATAAAAACTAGCTACCGAAACTTGTATGGAAAAATCATGCCTTCTAAATAGTGAATCCTATCAAAACCGATATTTATCCTTATTGGAGCAATAATATGCCTTAGTACCTTAATGATCTACCTAGGAGACATAAGCCTTGGCCTTGTGCTATGTTCTATGGTCCAACTTAGGTTATACTGATCAATACTAGTCAAATAGGTGATTCTGGCTCATTAATTGCAGTTGAGGTGCTCTAGTTTGAACATACTGACATTTCAGACTATGCATTAATTGCAAACCAGTTCCATCTTTGAATAGGAGCGCTAGTGTGTGTGAAAGTGTTTCTTTGTGGTCTCCTTGGCATTTATTTGCCTCCTAGAGATTCATCCACTCACCCATGCGTTCTCCCATGCTTTCCTTCCCTCATTTATGAACCAGGCATGCTTCTTACCTATTCACACATGGATTTGTGATAGTTTGGTTAGGTTTGGGAGCCTATTGGTCAACCTAGGGGGTTTAGGGGTCAAATCCTAGTATGACACTTGGATGCATTCACATGGCCACCAAGGGATCAAGAATTGCCTCCGATGTAATATAAATATGTATCATACATACCTACAAGGTGTGTTGTAATATAGTGGTTATATATTTGCACCTTTCACATGTGCTATTCTAGCTATTTCTGTCTCTTTGTTTTTCTCTTGCATATTTTGTCAAACACTTTGATGGTGAAATTGTTCTAGATCCTAGATATACTTGAGAATCAATTCTCACATGGTATCAGAGCTAGTTGGAGCTGCAAACAAATCTAGTGAGGTTTGAGTTGTTGTTTAGGGCATATTTCCAGTTTATCTGAGTGTTTTTCATTGCAGGTTCTTACAACAACTTCATGTATTCACAAGCACTTTCTCTCCTTTCCCCATTCAACTATTCTGAATAGAATTCAAATATGTGTGCATATCTTAAGATGTAATGTCTCTATGATGTGTCCATTGGTGCTGTGAGAGATCTAGAGTCCTATAAATAGAAGTGTGATTTGCTTAATGACAATGATAGAGCCTATGGAACTATGTGTCTCGCTATACCTCCTACCATGCACTATCTCCTTGATTCTGTTGAGTACCCATTCGAGCTTTGGAGAAATCTAGATGAAGCTCTTGGAATGCAGCAAGAAGATGTGATCTATATGGAGAGAAAGCAAATGGGGACCTCCTTATGTGTTCTCCCTCCTATGATCTTGACCTCATGCATTTATTTTTTAGCAGGGTTAAGAGAGCTACCTACTACCATCTTAAATTCTATAGCATCGTAGTCTGTGAAATCCATTCTAAAACTCCATGTAATTAGGTGTACACTTATAAAAAGTAGCTTATGAAACTTGTACAGAAAAATCATGCCTTCTAAATAGTGAATCCTATCGAAAACAATAGTTATCCTTGTTGGAGCAATAATTTGCCTTAGTACCTTATGATCTACCTAGGAGACATAAGCATTGGCCTTGTGCTATGTTCTATGGTCTAACTTAGGTTATACTAATCAATACTGTTCAAATAGGTGATTCTGGCTCATTAATTGCAGTTGATGCATTCTAGTTTGAACATCCTGACAATTCAAATTGTGCAGTTGAGGCATTCTAGTTTGACTAGGAGCGCTAGTGTGTGTGAAAGTGATTTTTTGTGGTCTCCTTAGCATTTATTTGCCTCCTAGAGGTTCCTCCACTCACCCATGTGCTCTCCCATGCTTGCTTTCCCTCATTTATGATCCAGGAATGCATCTTACCTATTCACACATGTTCACACATGGATTCGTGACAATTTGGTTAGATTTGGGAGCCTATTGGTCAACTTAGGGGGGTTTAGGGGTCAAATCCTAGTATGACACTTGGATGCATTCATATGGCCAACAGGGGATCACGAATTGTCTTCGATGTACTATAAATATGTATCATACATACCTACAAGATGTGTTGTAATATAGTGGTTATATATTAGCACCTTTTACATGTGTTATTCCAACTTTTTCAATCTCTTTGTTTTTCTCTTGCATATTTTGTCAAACACTTTGATGGTGAAATTGGTCTAGCTCCTATATCTACTTGAGAATCAATTCTCACATGGTATCAAAGCTAGTTGGAGCTGCAAATGAATCTAGTGAGGTTTGAGTTTTTGTTTGGGGAATATTTCCAGTTTATCTGAGTGTTTTTCATTCCAGGTTCTTACAACAACTTCATGGATTCACAAGCACTTTCTCTCCTTTCCCCATTCAACTATTCTAAATAGAATTTGAAGATGTGTGCATATCTAAAGAGGCAATGTCTCTATGATGTGTCCATTGGTGCTGTGAGAGATCCAGAGTCCTGTAAATAGAAGTGTGATTGGCTTAATGACAATGATAGAGCCTATGGAACTATGTGTCTCGCTATACCTCCTACCATGCACTATCTCCTTGATTCTGTTGAGTACCCATTCAAGCTTTGGAGAAATCTAGATGAAGCTATTGGCATGCAGCAAGAAGATGTGAGCTATATGGAAAGAAAGCAAATGGGAACCTCCTTATGTGTTCTCCCTCCTATGATCTCAGCCTCATGCATTTCTCAAGAAGTTGTTCAAAATGAAGAAGAAGAAGTAGCTAGAGACTCAACAAGTGATCCAACTCAAGTTTCTTCCTCTGTGGCTTCCTCTCCTTGTCAAGAAGTTATTTTTCATGAAGATAACATACGAGTTGCTACCATCACTACTGCTGAAGAGTTATCTATCCATTCTATGCCCTTCTCCTCTATGTCTTTTGTTACGAATGGTGAAGATGTATTGCTAATTGATGTTCATAGCGAGAGTTCTCTAGAAGATGGGTTTTCTTCACATGAGAGTATTGGTTAGAAAGATGGAGAGGCTTGGATTTCAAGTGAATATCTCTCATTGCTTCACACTATTTTTCCCATGTAATCCTCCACCATCACTAGTAGAGTTCCTTCAAGTTCATATGAAGAAGGAGAATCCTTTGCCATCACAATGGCACATTCGGGACTCTTGTTCCACCTTTTTGGAACTGATTACAACCTTCATTCAAATTTGATTCTTCAATATCATTATGACTTGCTTGGCATCACCTATTCTAAAGCACTTCAAGTCTCTTTCAGGCATGGAACATTGTTTGGTTCAAGGTTCAAGTATGAAGAGCACCATTCGCTCTCCTACCAGTGCATTTCAGTTGTTCTACATGATTTGAGGATTCATCATGAAGTTGTTCCTGAGTTGGTTGAGAAAATTCCACTTCTTCCCGAGAAGAATATTCCTCTAGACATACCCATCTAGTTTGGAGTGTATACAATTTTGTTTCTATGTCATAATCCATTTTTTAGGGGAGGTTTTGTCCCATGAGGTTTTCCTCCTTACCTCTGTTACATGGATCGATAAAATTTTGTTGTAAAAGGTGACTTGTGCCTTAGTTGCTAAGGAATTAATAAATCATGTGATGTATTAAGTTAGGATTAAGGGGGGGGGGGTCGTTGGAGCAATAATTTGCCTTAGCACCTTAATGATCTACCTAGGAGACATAAACATTGGCCTTATGCTATGTTTTATGGTCTAACTTAGGTTATACTAATCAATACTGGTCAAATAGGTGATTTTGGCTCATTAATTGCAGTTGAGGCACTCTAGTTTGAACATCCTAACATTTGAGACTATGCATTAATTGCAAACCAGTTCCAGCTTTGACTAGGAGCACTAGTGTGTGTGGAAGTGGTTTTTTGTGGTCTCCTTGGCATTTATTTTCCTCCTAGAGTTTCCTTCACTCACCCATGATCTCTCCCATGTTTTCCTTCTGTCATTTATGAACCAAACATGCTTCTTACCTATTCACACATGTTCACACATGGATTCATGATAGTTTGGTTAGGTTTGGGAGCCTATTGGTCAACCTAGGGGGTTTAGGGGTCAAATCCTAGTCTGACACTTGGATGCACTCACATGGCCACTAGGGCCTCACGAATTGTCTCCAATGTACTATAAATATGTTTCATATATACCTAAAAGGTGTGCTATAATATAATGGTTAGATATTAGCACCTTTCACATGTGATATTCCAACTATTTCAGTCTCTTTGTTTTTCTCTTGCATATTTTGTCAAACACTTTGATGGTGAAATTGTTATAGCTCCTAGATCTACTTGAGAAGCAATTCTCACATGGTATCAGAGCTAGTTGGAGCTGCTCTAGTGAGGTTTGAGTTGTTGTTTGGGGCATATTTCTAGTTTATCTGAGTGTTTTTCATTGCAGGTTCTTACAACAACTTCATGGATTCACAAGCACTTTCTCTCCTTTCCCCATTCAACTATTATGAATGGAAGTCAAAGATGTGTGCATATCTCAAGAGTTAATGTCTATATGATGTGTCCATTGGTGCTGTGAGAGATCTAGAGTCCTATGAAGAGAAGTGTGGTTGGATTAATGACAATGATAGAGGCTATGGAACTATGTGTCTCTCTATACCTCCTACCATGCGCTATCTCCTTTATTCTGCTGAGTACCCATTCGAGCTTTAAATAAATCTAGATGAAGCTCTTGGCATGCAGCAAGAAGATGTGAGCTATATGGAGAGCAAGGAAATGAGAACCTCCTTATGTGTTCTCCCTCCTATGATCTCGGCCTCATCCATTTCTCAAGAAGTTGTTCGAAATTAAGAAGAAGAAGTAGCTAGAGATTCAGCAAATGATCCAACTCAAGTTTCTTCCTCTATGGCTTCCTCTCCTTGTCAAGAAGCTATTTTTCATGAAGATATCATATGAGCTACTGCCATCACTACTACTGAAGACTTGTCTATCTATTCTATTGCCTTCTCCTCTATGTCTTCTATTACAAATGGTGAAGATGTATTGCTAGTTGATGTTCATAGCGAGCCTTCTCTAGAAGATGGGTTTTCTTCACGTGAGAGTATTGGTTTGAAACATGGAGAGGTTTGGATGTCAAGTGAAGATCTCTCATTGCTTCACACTATTTTCTCATGTATTCCTCCACCATCACTAGTAGAGTTCCTTCAAGTTCATATGAAGATGGAGAAGCCTTTGCCATCACAATGGAACATTCAGGACTCTTGTTCCACCTTCTTAGAGCTGATTACAACCTTCATTCAAAGTTGATGCTTCAAGATCCTTATGAATCACTTGTGGTCACCTATTCTCAAGCATTTCAAGTCTCTTTCGGGCATGGCATCCTGTTTGGTTTGAGGTTCAAGTCTGAAGAGCACCATTCACTCTCCTATCACTGCATTTCAGTTGTACTACATGGTCTGAGGATTCATCATGCAGCTGTTCTTGAGTTGGTTGAGCACATTCCACTTCTTTCCAAGAAGAATATTCCTCTAGACATACTCATCTAATTTGGAGTGTATACAATTTTGTTTCTATGTCATAATCCATTTTTGAGGGTAGGTTTTGTCCCATGAGGTTTTCCTCCTTACCTCTGTTACATGGATCCATAAAATTTTGTTGTAAAAGGTGACTTGTGCCTTAGTTGCCAAGGCCTTAATAAGTCATGTGATGTACTAAGTCAGGATTAAGGGGGGGTGTTGGAGTAATAATTTGCATTAGTACCTTAATGATCTACCTCGGAGACATAAACATTAACCTTGTGCTATGTTCTATGGTCTAACTTAGGTTATACTGATCAATACTGGTCAAATAGGTGATTGTGGCTCATTAACTGTAGTTAAGGAACTCTAGTTTGAACATCCTGATATTTCAAACTATGAATTAATTGAAAACTAGTTCCATCTTTGACTAGGAGCGCCAGTGTGTGTGAAATTGGTTTTTTGTGGTCTCCTTGGAATTTATTTTCCTCCTAGAGATTCCTCCACTCACCCATGCGATCTCCCATTCTTTCCTTCCCTCATTTATGAAACATGAATGTTTCTTACTTATTCACACATGGATTCCTGACAGTTTGGTTAGATTTGTGATCCTATTGGTCAATTTATGGGGGTTTAGGGGTCAAATCCTAGTGTGACACTTGGATGCATTCACATGGCCACTAGGGGTTCACGAATTATATCCAATGTAATATAAATATGTATCATACATACCTACAAGGTGTGCTATAATATAATGGTTAGATATTAGCACCTTTCACATGTGCTATTCCAGCTATTTCAGTCTCTTTGTTTTTCTCCTGCATATTTTGTCAAACACTTTGATGGTGAAATTGTTCTAGCTCCTATATCTATTTGAGAAGCAATTCTCACAATCCTTATTCTAGGTGATGAATGTAAATTGTATGCTTGCAAGCGAAGAAACTCGTTTCCTATGCAAAATTGATGTACCCACAACAATATCGAGTTGAATACACTGCAAAATGGAGAGAGAAAACATTCTAAATGCAGATCATTTAGATCAAGGTTATATTGAATGTTTCCAAGCAAATTTGTATAGAAACGGCTAGGAAAACCCTATCCACATGCTCCTCATCAAAATCTCTAAGGTAAAACCCTAGTGGAGTTCTAAATTCAATACTTCTCCAAAATTACATTTTCAATAAAGATTACTTAACCAAATTGAATGATGACAAATTAGAAAAAAACAAAATCATAAAAAGTTAAACTTTCTTAGTTATTTAAGAATATAAAAATACACTTAAAGTTTCCAAAAGATGTTTTAGGCTCAAAAACTATAAAATATCTCCATTCATATTACCAAAAAGTTAAAATCTTGTATAAATTTGTAAAATTGTTATTTCATATTATTTAGGTTCACCCACTCTCCTTTTAGAATCCCTCAAAGCTTACTTTAAACCACAAAAAAGATCTTTCTAGATCTTCCTTTTTCTTCTTTACTTGGGTCATATATTTTCCATTGCATAAGTATTACATGCCAATTATCCCAACGCTTTCCTTATTTTTTCTAAGTTTATTTTTATTAAAAAACTATCAAGATAGGTGTAACCCATATCTTGGGTAGGTGCCGCAATATCCTTGTAGATTGAGATATCAATGTAATAAACCAAAGAACTATAATGGGGAGAAACATAAGATTAGAACTTCTTGTCTCTTGGGGATCCTTTTTTCACAAGAAAATGTGGCATTGACTCCTTATCAATTTTTGGAGATTCTAAGATTATTATTGAGTGGAAAAATGGATTTATAACTTGCAGGTGCTTCCATTAAATAGTTGGTGCAGCAGAACAAATATTTTGATTAGTTCGTTCAGCCAGATTTCCTTCTTACATGGTTCAAAGATTTTCAATTCGGTAGCGGATAAGCTGTCAAAGTTGGCGGTGTCATATGCTTTTGGAACTTTACATTTTCAAGAAGTGATTGATGGAAAAACTTCTATGTTAGATTCAGTCTCCTTAGACTAATCTTGTCGGTCTTTTAGTTTCTTTCTGATGATAATTTCTCATGTTAGAGGTGCTTCTAAGCCTTGAACAATGCATATCTTTTTGAGAAAGTATTTTTTGGGGCTTTATTCAGTTAGTTTTGTTAGAGTTTTCAAAAGTTGTATGAGGCAGGGACCTTGATTTCTCTGATTTTTGAACTCTGTCAGCTTGTTTCTTAGGATCCAACAATTTGAAATTGCTTGGGGACTATTTAAAAATATATCAGTTATGTAACAGACCTTTTTTTTATTCATCATGAATATCAAAAAAGCTTTTTCGGGGGAAAAAAAGTTTTACTAAATGGTTAATGCCATACCTTCTCTATTCTTGGGTCAAGAGTCATTTGACTTGGTTTGCCGGATATTTATGCTTCTCAACATCAATTTAAGAGATCTATTGGCTTAAACTCCATTTCTAAATCTCGACCTACATTCAAAATATTGTTTTTTGCTGCTATAGTCATAAAAATTTCCTTCTCCTATAGGGAATGAAGTAGTGAATGATATCACTAGTATGCCTTTAGTGGGACACCATAGAATGACATAAAAGTGGCATGGATGATCCCATTAAGAAGAGTTTAGGATGTCTTCCCTTAGTTTAATCATATTTTGAAATGTTGGATCTTCTCAATGACTACTCTCTTAACCACAATATTTGAGGGACTTGATCTAAAAATTACTTGTTTTTTAATCCTTCCACCATGGGTATTGCTAATTCTTTAAAGATTTTTTTTTTCAAGTAACTATGACATGAACATGAGCAGTAGGTTCAACATTAGAGGGATACCTACTCAAAGTTTAATTATTGAATCGATCAACTTTTAAAATGTTATTTACAGAAATATTGTTTTGTATGTTAACTTCTACACAAATCCTCACTCAAGATAGGCTTGTAAGTTTTTTTATTTTATGGGAGAGCCATAATGCTCCCATTGATGCCCTCAAAATACCCTAGGACCTAGGGATGTGACCCCTTAAAATATTTTTTTCCACTAATCTTGATTTTAAATATCTTGTGTGAATTGAGCCTCGTATTATTGACACCATTGGATGTACTAAGTTTCTTTGATTGATTTTTCTAGTTGCTCTCTTTGATTCTCTTATGATTATAGGTGTTGATGCAATAACATTGTTTGTATTACTACTAAAACATTAATGGCTTAATATTGATTGATTTGCCTATATTATTGATTGATTTTCCTATAGATGATTTTTTGTTTTGATGTTATTTGGATGCTTCATATAACTTGACGAGCTGATCTAAGTTGAATAATTTCTTGAATGATCTTCTGTCAAATGGTTTGCCTATGAAGAATGTTTTATGATTTGGGTTGACAAGATAACGCCTTGATTTTCCATTCACGCCACTTATTATGTATGCGCACAAAAGTTATGCATAGGCTTTGAAAAGCATTGCATAATCAAAGGCTTATAGTCACAATGTTTCACATCAAAAGTTTAATTAAAATTGTGATGGCATGCATATCAATTTCCTATTAATATTAATGCCTTTGAGTACTATATTGCAATAACACATGTCTTCATTCAATTAGATGACGAGAAAACCACTAATAAAGTAAGACATGTGTAAGAAAAATGTATAACAATTGATTCATTTGGTTAATCATGACCTATTGGTTAATCATATAAAACACTAAAGTGAATTAAAATTGGTTATTTTGTAGCTTCTCCAGAGAATCGCCTAGTTTAAACAAGGGGAAGAAGGTCTGACATTGCCTTTCCCCAAGAGAGAAAAGTGATAATAAGATCAAAGTAATTCTCCCCATAAAGCTCCACATCAATTTTAGTGAACTCGAGGATATTTCATTTTTTTTGGGTAATTCTTAATGCATTATAAAGTTGTATAACATTGATATCTAATTCGGAAGAGTGAACTCCTTCTGTGGCTAGGGTTTTGAGAGTCGATCAGGTATTTTGCCTCCATGGCTAGGTGGCTAGGGTTTCAACCCTAGCCGTACCTTTTTGTTGTGAAGATTCATGCTTGTGATTTCCTTAGAGTATGAACACCAGACTCTCCTTGGTGTGGTGTATATTCTTTGCGCGAGGATTTATTGTTTGTAGGGCAGCGACGACTTTTTTGGGGTTTCGAGGAACCATTTTTGGGTGGTGGAGGAACTATATCCATAGTGCGCACAACTCTTTGGTGGAGTGGTGTCTATTTTGTGTGGTTCTCTCTCTCTTTTGGCGGCTGGTTTTTCATGGGGACCAAGTGTAGCTACCCGCTTGGGCTTTCCTCTTTGTTGGAGACGTGTGATTTCCCACTGTGCTAGTGGTGGACGGCCCGACCTGCTATTGTCCCTCTGCTTGTGGAAGCGATCCCTTCTTTTTTGTCAGCGGTCCTTCCCTTGCTACTGTGCGTGGCTATGGATGTGGCTGGTTGTCTGTTTCTGCAGTGTCTGTCCCAGGACGTGGTCGCTTCTTGGTCTCAGCTCGATGGTTGAGGCGATATCCCTGTATCAGATGGTCAGGGTTCCAACCCTATCCACTATACTTTTGTTTCTTTTGCTCTTTTGGAGCAGTTTGTACATGCCCCAGCTCTTACTTTGGCTGGGGGCTTTTGTTTTGGTTGCTCAGGGTGTTGAGAATTGATTGCGGTATTTTTTTCTTTGGCTGGGAGACTGGTTGCTCAGGTTTGAGCTCTGTTTATGAGTATTGTGCTCCATTTGTGGGGTTTGAGCACTGTTTGGGGGTTTTGAATGGATATGATACGTAGTATCATAGATGTGTATCTCGTTACCTTTGATTCTAATGAATATAAAGGAACTGCTATTTTTCTTCTGGAAAAAAAATAACATTGATATCTTGTAATGGTTTAGAGGAAAATGTTGTTTAAAGTTGATTAATTTTACGAGTTCACCAATTTGGAGAATATTATGTGAAGTTTAGTTTCTAGCTTGTTCATATATCTCCATGGGATTCCTAGGTCATTCTTGATACTCATTGAGAGGTTTTGATGATGGAAAAACCATGGAGACGTTCATTGGATACAATCATGGATTTTATATATAATTATCTTATTGTTGAGGGGGCATATATTATTATTTAGGGAGATTGCGTTACTGAATTATGTTCACTTTCTCGCATTCTTTGTTATTGTTGTTTATCTAAGAAGCTTTTGAGTGAAGTAAATAAGTTTCATATGTTTTAGACAAAATAACATATTTCTTCTAGCTTTTGCCTTTATCATATATATATATATAAAGGTGGTTCATCATGAAAGCCTTGTTTACACTATGGCTATGTCCACTTGAGAAAATATCTCTTATACTTGCTTAGAAAGTATACATAAACGGGCAACAACAACAACCCCCAAAAGCGCCAATCACGATAAACGAATCACCAACCTAATATTTCATTACATACAAGGGCTCCCAAGGAGAAAATGTCCTGGGTGAGATTCAAACCCGAGTGGGGAATGCAATAACCAAATCTCCCAACCACCTGAGCTACGTCCAATGGACGTATACACACACACACACACACACACACA
>LPNX011057429.1:126723-215985 GCA_001517045.1 Pseudotsuga menziesii
ATTGAGGTTGATCTTGAGCCAACAATTCATAGATGGAGGTCAACCCATAATTAAAAATACCCTATCTTGATGAAAATGCTATTTCTATTGTTCATTGATGTTAATTTTGACGTTGGTTAGCTCAGCTAGATGTTTTTGGTGATTTTTTAGATATATAATTTAATAGTCTGAGCAACCTTAATGAAACATATAATTTTGGCCTTCAGGTGATGTACAAATAAGATCACCAACCATATGCTTGTGGACACTATGTTTGTTCTCACTTTACTTTTTCCAATGAAAAAGTAGCATCACCATTTTATTAGAATAAAACAACAGAGTATAATCAGAGAGAAAGGCCCCTAGGGATATGTCAAGAAGTAAGATTGGTTTCCAAGATGGAAATTTGTATGTTCTTGCATCAACAAACAACAATAACCCAAAGTTGTTAACGTGTGATATATAAGTTCTACACCATTCATACAAAACAAAACAAGTCCTAAATAAAATCAAAGGCTACATGAGAACATGAGATTTGGTCTATAAGAGGGGTTCTGTGAAATATTCATACATCAATGATGATTTGGATCAACCCAAATGTCTAGGAAATCCCTTCATCGTCTAGAGATACATATATTTTGGAGGGAGAGTTTTTTCCTCTCCTTTGTTTGATACCTTGATAAATAAAGAGCTCAGGTCCCTTTTGCATGCATGATTGAATATGGTAATGAATTCTAATTGAATTCTTTGTAGATGTTATGGAAGTGAAGAACGAAGAAGGTATCCTTTAGATCTTATGGAGACTACAAGAAACCATGAAACTAAATGTTTTTTATTTGTTCTTTGTATCCTTTTTATAGAAATACTTCATATATTTACAACCACACCTAGTTGAGGGATTTGAACTTGGGTATCCACATTAATAGAAGCATGTTCACTTTAGTACTTGATGTTAGACTGAGCTATTTGTTTCATTGCATCCAATCTATCACCAATTTAGAATCCCCATGATTTTTTTATATTTCCCAATCCTTCTTCTCTTGCTAGGTTCACGAGGATGATGGTTTCCTTCACTTCTATAAAAACAATTGTGATAGGTCTTAATCCACACCCAAAATATTGTTTCTTTGAGTATGATATGTTTAGAATACTCCCTACTCCACTTTGCATTGGATCCCTATTTGTTTCCCTATAAAAGAAACCATGTGGGTTGTTTGCATTTATGTAAGGTTTTACTTGCTTCCCTTGTTTTCTATGTTTTGATAGTTCGCATACCATTACAAAACCATGGTCATCTAGTTGGCCCTCGCAGGGTTCCAATACCTATCCAAAAGAACAGATAGTTGGCATTCACAAGGGCTCCAACACTCTTCTTTGGGAGGATTTAGGTCGAGCTCCAACACTCCTTCCCTGTCATTAGAGCTCGCAGAGGTCACAAAGTTCACCATGGAGGTCGTAGAGGAGGTCAAGTAGTTGGAAAAGGAGGCCGAGGAGGTCAAGGAGTTCATAGAGTAGGTTGGGGAGGTTAAGGAGTTTGCAGAGGTCACAGAGGTCACCACGAAGGTCGCAGAGGAGGTCAAGTAGTTGGAAAAGGAGGACGAGGAGGTCAAGGAGTTCATAGAGCAGGTTGGGAAGGTTAAGGAGTTTGCAAAGGTCACCACGAAGTTCTTAATAGAGGTCGAGGAGGTTGAGGTGTTCACATAGGAGGTTAAGGCGGTTGAGGAGTTCATAAAGGAGGTTGAGGAGTACACAGAGGAAGTCAAGGAGGTCGTCAAGGAGGTTGAGAATCCACAAAGGATGCAATTCCTCCAAAATTGGTCAGTACCCACACTTACTTCACCTGAAATTTATGAGTTTGACATAATGTGCTACAGATTTTGGTCGGACACCATTTTTGTGTGAAATGCACCTTTAATTCTTCATGAATCCACATTTTTCAATCATCATAGATATGAGCAAAATGACCAGTCATGGTCTTCCCTTCCCATAGGTGTATAATCTAAGACTACATACAGAGGAGAGCTATAAGACAATGTTTAAAAACCCCTTACATTGATTAATAGTTGTGCCTACCCCAACCCCTTATGTGTTCCTAAACATAAAAATGACTCTCAAAACAGCAAAGGAAAGGGGAATTATGAATTGGATTGGATTGAAAGGTCACACTAGTCCATGGCTCAACTTGGGAGGGCCATGACAATCTACGACTAGATTGGGGATGTGACCACAATCCACGACTAGTCCTAAATGGCTTATACAGTCACAAACCAACCCTTAGAGGGCTTACACAGTGATTCCCAGCTTCTAGACAGTATATACAGTGAAATCCCAACCTAGCAGGATCATACACAGTCATGTCCCAGCTACAAATAGGTCACAAACTAGGTATAAAAGCCCCCCAAAATTGTAAAAACCTTAAAATGTGCCCTAAAAATCCCTAAAACAATCCAAAATTTTCCCTAAAAGCGCTAGTGACCTCTTTCCTTTCTCATCTCCTACCTCTCCTCTTTTTTTCATTTCCTTCTTCTATTTCCTTCTCCTCTTCTCTCCTTTCCTTTTGGACTAATCCCTCTTCCTTTAGCCCACCTCCAAGCCTCTCGGTCTACCTAATTATGCCCACGATCTTCCACCAACAGTCCAAGAGCTGACTTTTCTTACCCTCAACACCCTTTCTTTGGCATTAAAACAACCTCGCCTACTCACATTATCCCTCTGTCCTCTTTGGTTCTAGGATATAACAACCTTATGCTAGCAATATACAGTTTGCAAATTCATTTTGCATACTGTCTCTAAACACTACCCTAAGCCTCCACTTGAACACATAGCAAAAAAACAGTTGGTTGAGGTTAAAATCAATGATAAATAACATATTTTGGATGCACACTGCCTAGGGCACTTCCTACAGTACATTTCAGACCTCATATGCAAACACATGTTGTTCTCTTTCCTTTATTGACATGAATGGACAGTCTTACAACTAGCTGGTAATTGCATAATGAAATGAGGGATGTTACCTCCATTTTACAGGACTGTCATAAGTGTTTGGTGTTGTGTTTAGATATATGATAGACATAAAGGATTGATATATTTTCTAATTATAAGTATCTCAATGTTAATTGCAACTACCTAGATCCAAGGGCTACCAAATCAACCCTAGCCCATCACTTGCACACTCACCAAGGCTGCTCCCCTATTTTATGGAATTTATTATTATTTTGGAGGAGTTGGTCCATCGTTTCAAACGTGGAAGGGTTAATCCTTGATACTTATATATTATCTAAAGAACATGGTTGTGTGGGGCCTAATTTACGATGGAGTTCTATATCAAGCCCACTGTTTGCACCCTTCTATAGGGCACACCTTCTTTGGAGTTGTTTTTAGTAAGAGTTTGATTTGGTTTAAGAATGAAATGGCCCTTTCCTCACATGTGGCATAATTTAAGAATAGGAGCACTCCGCATTTGAGGCTCTTTGTGCACACATCTCTAGGTCACGCCACTCCAAGAAGCCTTGCAAGTCATATAAGAAAGAGTGCTCATGTTAGGAGAGGACAAGTGGCATGTTGGTGAATATGTCAAGCACATTTGAACTCTTCAAGGCTAACATACTAAGGTTTTGGCCTCATTTTATTATTTTTTGTGTTGGTGGTAGTTGGATGGAAACCTAAAAAAGAATAGAAGATCCTCATTTTCAATGTGTTTCTTACATTGTGGAGAAATGCCCTAGGCCATTGGGTTGAATGCTGAAGATATATTTGTATATTAGGAGCTAGATTTTGGGATATTCAAGGCTATCATTTTTGCATTATAAGGCTGTTGTCATGTACTATTTTTTCTTTTCCTAGCTGAAAAATACTTTTGCTAATATAGTGTTTATTAGCCATCATAGGAGGGTTGTGAAGAGTGATCTGTTTGTCTTCTTAAGACTTGATAATATCAGGTTTGAATTGTGCAATGTATGGACTGATTATTCAATGGATTATTGTCTCTTTATTGGATATATTCAACTTTAATGTTATAATTTGAGGCACATTAATAATGGAATTGTTGTAGTATATTTTTGAGCTTTGTACATTGGTTGTAAGTGTAAATTGCAGACCTGTTATGGCCAAGCCTTAAAAATATTGTAGAAAAAGCTTGACATGCCTAATTAAGGATTTTGGCTCAAGTGAAAGATACAATTTTTCTAAGCCTATGAAAGAGGAGTTAAACGATCAGCACCATTGACATCAGTTTACATGGAGGGCTTGGTTCTTTTGATTCAATGCCATTCCCATATTCTCATATAGGATAGATTCCAAGGAAAAAGCTACAATCCTGCCAATCCTACATTCATAAAAAGTGTTGTCTACCGAATTCCTACTCTCTATGTGAAGTTTGATGAGGTTGGAACCACCATCAAAACCCTAGGTCCTTCTTAGATGGACTCAAACCCTAGCACTTCAATTATCCTCTAGGTTTTGTCTTTCAAAAACCCCAACCCTTCAAGTATCTTCTAGGTTTTGTCCTTCACAAACCCTATCACCTTCCTTCCTTGCATAAAGACAAGTATAAAGACTCCAGGAAAGGTTTTATTCAAGTTACAATTGATCCAATCAACTCTCACATGATTCTAATTGAATATTAGAACTAAAGACACTCTCCTTAGGGCTCAAGTCCCAACATATTACAGATCTGAAATTTACTTATTAGCAACAGAATTATTACAACCAAAAATCTGCCCTCTTAGCTTCAATATACTTGTCAAATCACTCAAAAAAATTAGCTAACTGCCAAACAACCCTAGAAACTACTCATTCACCATGGGAATATACTTTGAAAACTAGCTCTTCAAGTACACAGTCTGGATAAGAATGTACACTTGACATATACATAAAATGAAGTTACAAGTACATACCAACAACTTATCACAAGTTGGTAAAAAATAGTCCTTCAATATTTTCCATAAGCTAAGAGTCTCCAATGCATCCAAACCTTAGCTAGGGTGTCTACCATAAATAGAAAACACTAATGAGCAATATAAAGGCCTAGCAATGTATCCCACCAAGCTATTAGCCACACCAAAATCCTAAAACAAGTTAGCACCAACACCAATAAGTCCATTCTTGATCTTTCACCAAGCTTGCATCACACAAACTCTCCAAGCAAAGTGCTCCAAGACTCCTCTAGGGTTTCTTTGCCACAAACCCTAGGTCCTTCTCACATGGAATCAAACCATAGCACTTCAAGTATTTTCTAGGTTTTATCTTTCACAAAACCCAACCCATCAAGTATCTTCGAGGTTTTGTCTTTCACAAACCCTAACACCTTCCTTCCTCGCATAAAGACAAGTATAAAGATTCAAGGAAAGTTTTTTCTTCAAGATACAATTGATCCAATCCACTCTCACTTGATTCTACATGAATAATACAACTAAATACTCTCTCCTCCATTCATATATAATAGGTGAGGGAGGCCAACAATAGTAAAGTGGACTAAATCCACAAGCAACCTAATCTATTGTCAAGATATGGTCTCCTCTTGAAGTGCTCTCTATCCAAGGTGTACACATGTTGAGACAAGGCTCCTCAAGGGGTGTGCTCTCCAAGCATAGGTTGCATTTACATAATACTTTTGTAGAGACCACCCATATAGGGATTGCAAAACTATGGACTGGTGTGACCTTTCCTTTACATCTTATGAATTGGATAGGAATTATCCGAGTACAACAAAGTTTTGTCACTGATTTTCCCAGCCATATTCACCATCTCAAATTTTGGAAAGTTCATCTAGTTTTGCACACAAATATTTGTTTTTGCATTATGGAAATGTTGTTGAACAAAAAAAAAAACAAATTAGTCATTTCCAACAATGTAACTTGAGGCAATTTCATTTTGATGTCATTGCAAAATAATTCCAGCCAAGAATCCCTATATTTTTAGATGCATGTGTGGGTAAAGGATCAGCCCTTGAGCCATTTTTTAGGCTGGAAATGAGATAGTACAACAAAGTTTTTTCGTTGATTTCCCCAGCCATCTTCAACATCTCAAATTTTGGAAATTTCATCTAGTTTTGCACACATATATTTGTTTTTGCATTATGGAAATGTTGTTGAACAACAAGATAAAGAAAACAGTCATTTCCAGCATTGTAACTTGAGGAAAAATTCCATTTCCTTGTTTAAACATCTTTCTTCATGTCAAGCTGAGAATATTCTGATGATTGAGGAGCCTACATCTCTATCTTGAAGATATTGTTGATATTTTTGCAGGCTGGTACCCTGATGTTGATTATGTTTAAACTTTTACAAGCCCTATCCAATCTTGGATGGAAGAGGCTTGTGGGAAGACTTGCCATGCATGTTAAATGTCTGATAATATTGTACATGCTCATGATCTCATGATGAGTTGGTGATTTTCTGGCCTATTTAATCACACATAGAGAGCTGAGAGCAACTCTTAGAAGTGGCGCTACTATCACCTCAGCAACTTCTGTTCATTTTAGTGCTTAGATAAAGATCCAACACTAAGAGGGTTTCCCTAATCTCAATTAAGTTAGAGGGATGGTTCTAATGGAGGATGACTTTGGATATTTGATTTTAGAATCAACTCCGTATAAGATACTTCAAGTCTTGGATAAAAGTATTGATTTGAATTTCAGAGCTGGATTATGATATATGCAAGGTTGATTTAGGTTTTTGGATCATGATCCTTGAATATCGATTATTACCCTCAATTTCCATATTTAAAGTGAAACTGGCTTGTTGTTATATAGTGTGGATTTGACCAACAATAAGTGTATTAAAAAAACAACAAATTCCATCCTTTTAAAATGAATGAAAATGAGTGCAAATAGGGCTAGAATAGAACAAGCAACTAGGTTTTACATGGAATACTTCAGAGAACCACTTAGTTACTTGTATGCATTATCAACCTAGTGTATTTTGTAATATTAATTAGGTTGACAGTTACAATAGACTACAGATCTATTATAGACAGTTAGAGGCAAGAGAAAACTGTGAATTTAATGCTTCTAAGAACTTGCAACTTGAACTAACCCATAAATTGTACCAGATATGAATATGCTTAGATGACTGTCATAAAAGTGCTTTTTATGATGTTAATTTTTCCAACAAACCACTCTTAAACAATTTTGAAATTTAACCCAGTTAAAGATAGATTGAAGAAGCACAAACATGGCCAATTTTTAAGCAAATCTATAATTAAATTCACCATGAATTGTCTGCTAATAATCGGTATGCAAAACACACCCTCGGCTGCCCTACAAATCAGATTTAAAGGTGCAAGGTACAACCTAAAATGAAAATTACATACAACCCTGAAGGCTCTAATGATGCAAATATTTAGGGTTTTGCAGAAAAATTATGCCTAATCGAAGCCTCGGTCCCACCAATTATTCTAATCGAAACCTCGGGCCCACCGCCATCGTTTGCTCTTTCCCTAGGTTTGGACTTCTTTGTTTGGACTGTAACTAGGTTTTTTCTTGGGAGTATTTTTGGTTAGAGGAGAGAACCATGATTTCAACTGAAATTTTCCATTTGGGTATTTACTGGGAAATCCAATAATTTCTCATAGTTTTGTATCGTAGTTTTTCCAATAATGAAAGGATAGAGGTTGTGGGGCATCTCATACTTCATATGTTATGGATGATGTGAAACAAATCCCACGGAATGAAATCGGTACACATAACAATGTTCATCTTCAAGAGTTTGAGAATGATCTCATGGAGGATGGAGAGATTTAGGGTGATTCCAGTTGTTACAAGGTTCTATGAAGCAAGATATTATGTTGAATATTTGATTGGAGTTTATTATGTTGAAGGGGGGAAGAATGCATCTTTCCATCTTATGAATTTTATAGTAATTATGACAAAATTCCACCCTAAAGACGGGGAGTTGGTTAGACATGGTTGTAAGGTTCCCGAAACTGTTATGGGTATTGATTTGGATAAGTCTCTTTCTATCATCGATTGGAGTTTGTTTGAGATGTAGCTTTAGATCATCTCATAACAATACATCTCTTATTTACTTAAACTGGCATTCCACCTGGATGCTTTACTGTTTCATGTTGATACAGGATCATGTCACTCTCATCAAAATCTTCAAATTGTTATTTAGACATTAGGGTCTTCATATTTCCCAAGGGTGTGTATTCTCTTAAAGGAAATTAGTGTAATTTTCCTAAGTTTGTAAATAGGTTTTAGGAAGCCTAAAACCATGCATAAATATATGATCTTCATAGACACTTGTGTAAATATCAAGAAAATAGTTAATGACAAAATGAATAGATAAGGATTGAGTAATTCGGTTCATTGGATACAGGGGTTGACTCTATTATTAAACATTTGTTACAATTTTATAAGATTTAGTTTAGGAGTTTGTTGTGATGAGTTGGAATTTTATCTAAGTTATATGCAAGCCTACGGGTGTAGAGAAAGGAGAGAGGAGTGGCCAAGAAAATGAATAATCGGGCAATGTAGAGTTGAGAAGTGACCTAGAAGTTGTGTGATCAGGTCAGTGTAGTGATAGAATCTCTCTGAATGTGAAATCATGTATAGAGGTTGGAGAATGTAATGCATTTCATCGGATATCTGACATATATGGTATACAACCGACATCTTCAATTCGTTTGTTATATGAATTTATCCATATCTATAGGGAGCACAATATGAGTGCAGAACGTTTATCCAAGGAGGCATTGAATATGAAGGTTGGCCTCCTCTCCTTCTCGTAACTTTTAGAAGGAGACATCATTGAGGAAGGCATGATACAGTTAATTTAAGAGCTTTTTATTTTTGTGACATAGTCTTTTTTGGTTCTTTCTACTATGGGATACATTAGCATCTTTCTTGTTTTAGCTGGGGATATAGAATTTGTTTTAATCCCCTCAGGGGTTCGTTTTCTCCACCCTCGATGCCTCCTTGGATAATATGTTTGGGCTCCTTATGTTATTTGTGTGGTATTGCTACTTCAGTCATCTTGGGATTGTGGGTTCCGTCCCTCCCCTTGGGAATTTTTTTGATACTTATGATCTCCACTCATGTCTGTACTGAATTATTGTTAGGACTATGTAAAAGTTACCTTTGATTCACTATTGAATATTGTAAAAGTTAAAAGATACACCTAAGAATATTGTAAAAAACATAGTTTGTATTTTGAGATAAATTGGCTGAAGCATTTGCTATGGAACGACTTGATATCTATATCATGTTAAAAGACTATGTGATGAACTGTTATACTAGGGAATTATTGATATTATTCACGATAACGATATCACTATTAGGTCATGCTTATAAGTCTTTCCAAGTTTTTTGCTGGTATGTTTCTATTATTTTCCAAAAACATTTTCGGCCATGGTGCAAGTAGAACCAAACAGGTATTTGTCAAACATGTATTCCTCCGGCGAGGGGAGTTTGGGAAGGCTAGAGGAAAGTGAGACATCCAGTAGGTCTACAAGGGCTAGATCAACTAGATGCCATAAGATCAGAAGAAAATTCAATAAACACATGCAATGTTTTCTCAGAGGAGGGGGGTCATGTTCCTATGATGATGAGACAATAGGAGACATCGAGGTGCCCTTAAGGTACAAACACCTAGTGAAACAATGGGTACCTAGGGATCTTCCTCAAGTCAACACTGAATTTTGTGTGAATGAGAGGATATATAGAATTGCACCGTCGTCATTACATGGATTAGGGTTGTTTTGCATGAATGGCATAAAGGTTGGATACGACAGATGTACATAATTGATGGAGTTTGTTGGACCCTCTTACAACTACAATGATTGGATGGGCCTGGTCCAATATACATGAAGTATGCGTAGATATGGGTTTTCAACAAATTATTTACAACTGAAAGACAAAGATCAAAATAAAGGAGCAACATTGTACATTGACGGAAGGCCAAAAATAACTGGGAATATTGCGGGTTTTATAAACCGTACACAACCAGGGTCTACACTTAAGCAACAAAACTGCATATTCAAGACGCGTGAAGGAAAATGTGTCTTTGTATGTGCCATTAAATCAATATCTGCTGGGGAAGAAATGCTTATTATTTACAATTTGAATCGAGTAGATACAAACACGGTTAGTATGGATGTGGTACATCCAACAATTTACCCAACCTTTTATAATTATTTTAACATCTTTAGGATTTTTTCGTTAGCAGATAATTAATTTTTTTATTAAATTTCCTATGTTGAATTCATAGGGAGGTGATGGGGGGCGCATCACCCCAGCAGAAGGTGAGAGGAGTACACAATCCATGAGGCAACATGTATACATCAAAATGTTATGTTTTAAAAAACATTTAGAGAGTATTTTGGTTTTGTTAGGTAATTTTTAGTATGTTTTTGATGCAGGGTTCTTTAAGGGGAACCTCCCTCACAGTAGATGTTAGTAGACCTGCCTCAAGGTGACAGGTATACAAGGATATTGCCATTGTAAAAGATTAGGATGGAAAAATAGATCTGTTGTTATGTATTTTCAATAGTATATTCGTTTTGTTTATATAATCTTATCTATTTTTCATGCAAAGTGTTGATTAGGGAAGCCACCCGAAAATTGATCAGACGACTGCAACATCGGGGCAACAGGTAAACATGAATGTAATTCTACATTTTAAATACTTTAAAATTGTACACATGTATAACGTGTAGCATAATGTTTTTTTTTTTTATGTATTTTTTCATTTTTATGTTTGTGTTCATTATGATAATGTTGTATATTTGTTTTGTAGGTTGATGATCGGGGAAAGTCCCCACCTGTTGATTAGACTACGGGAGCCTTGGGGCAACATGTAAACCTAAATGTAATTCTACATTCTAAATACTTCAAAATTGTACACATATAAAACATGTAGCATAATGTTTATTTTGTTATGTATTTTTTCGTTTTTACGATTGTGTTCATTATGATAATGTTGCATACTTTTTTTGCAGGTGGATGATCGGGGAAAGTTCCCAGCTCTTGATCAGACCACATCGTCATCTAGGCATCAGGTAAACATATATGTAATTCTAGGAATCTATCATGATAGAAAATTTTTGTTAATATAATTTTTTGCGCAGACTATTACTTCAACAACTAAGCAATGTCTTATATATTTTTGTAGCAGACAAATAATTCGGTCTATGAAACGAAAACTCATCAGACTTTATATTTTGATGTCTACTAGTTGTTCAATGATGCCGAAATTGGTACTTCTATAGACCCGTTGAAGGTGCTACATAATACCTTGAAAAAACAACATGAGGAAATGGTTCATCTGGCATTGACAGTTCCAATGACAAACGAGATCAAAGAAAAGGTTCATTTATTGATCAAGAGATGTCAGTCCTTGAAAGTAAGTTGTAGAATCAGAATGTAAATTCATTTAGAACTTTATCATTTTTAATTTTATATGATAATGAACTTATAATACAATGGTTTGTATTTATAGGAAATTCTACAACTTCACATTGGTGGTGAAGGCAGTAACTATAGATTGTTCAATTTAGTTTTTATAATTTGTTTCTAATATACCGATATTTTTTTTAATGTTGACTAATGATGGCATGATTGTTTTGTAGGAAATGATGTATTTTATAAAAATTTAAATGATTTGGCCTTGGAGATATTCGGGCACACTATCCGCACAAGGTGGGACAGACATGCAAAAGCTTTAAAGGATGAGTTGACTAATCGGTTGGTTAGTCTGTTCGAAAAAAATACCTTCGATATATTGAAGGTCCTCAAGAAGGCTAGACAACATCTAAATATTGTTTGAGACCAATATAGGGTTCATCTAAAAAAGAACCCTAGGTATGAGTGCCCTCCGATGATTCCATCAAGGGAGTGGAAAGTCCTAGTGGAAGATGGAAAAGAGAGGGTTCTGAGAAAAGCAGGAAAGATACCAACAGGAACAGGGAGGTATGAAATACATTCCAAAATGTAATGGTAAGCCTTATTATTATTAATTTTTATATCGAATTTGGAACATTGACTAACTTAATTCAACACTTGATTAGGCTATCAGACACATCAAAGGCCACCAAGGCAAGACTGGAAAAAATTGGTCAACACAATCTTGGGCTTGGTGGTTATTCGAATTTGGCGGCACGATTTGTAAGTATCGAAAACTCGATACTGCATCCAAATAATATATAGAAAATTATTTTCGTTTTTTTTTGGAACAAAAATGTAAAATTAATAATGTCATGCAAATATGCAGGCCGACCGATTCAAAGAATTTCCCACTCAGGAAGACTTCAAGCCTATCTTCCAACACGGTTTTGAAGCCATTTTTGAATGTCGAAGAAGCTTTCCTGGGCATACTGCATGATCTTCTGCTGATCCATCTGGTGCACAGGTATATAAAAAATATATAGTTTAATGAAAATTTATTAATTCTCATGCAATTTATTCATTATGAAAAAGTGACATAAACTATGTATTATGTTTTGAGCAGGAAAGTAATGATCCTGTTAATGTCGAGGTTGTACACCAACCAGTCGAAGATCATGCTTTGATTCCTGGTAATGAATTTATTAATATGCTACTATTTTGTATAGATAATTGCATATGATGAACATTAATTCTAATTCTCCACAATTCAACTGCAGAGCATGTAGATGTAGGTAACACTGAACAGGTTGAGCCTGTACAGGATAATGATGAAAATGATGATGTGCCCATGCCAGGTAAAAAAACACTTTTGTAATGTTTTTTTAAATGAATTACTTGTAATTATAAAAACAAAAATAAATTAATGAAACATTTTGACATTATTGCAGCAATTCTGAGCCCCTCGCCGCAAGTTCAACCCGACGGGCAATCTACTAGGGAGACCGATGAGCATATTACGGAAGATGCGCTTCTTGCTAAATATGTAAAGAGAATAAAAGTAAAAAGGAAGCGACTGAATAAATTTTGAGTAATTCTTATTTATAACACAATGTAGTAAATGATTTTTTCCTCTATTTAATGAATGAATGTTTAAATGAATGCTTTAATGAATGGTTTACTGAATGTTTTTATCAGCTATTGACTAAATGAATGGTTGAATAAATGATTTAATGGATGTTTTTTTCAGCTGTTGAATAATTGAATGGTTTATTGAGTGATTTAATGAATGGTTTAATGAAATATTTTTTTAGCTATTGAGTGAATTAATTTGCTGTAAATTGTTATTTGCAAGTAGATGCATTGGGTTTGGGTAATTGAGAGTGATGTGAGGGGAGGAGGGTCCATAAGAGGTTCCACCTTCACGTGGTTGGTCATGTTCAGTAGATAATATTAAATTATTCTTGAAACAAAGATGAGCTCAATGAATGGTAAGGAAGTATATATTACAAGCAATTATTTCTATAATTGTAGCATTTAAATTTTACTATTGCTATTTGACACGTCCATTGGAACTTGTTATAGATAGTGTTGGGAAACATTTTCATAGTTCAGAGGAAAAAAATGGCATTTTGATGTGATCGATGACCTTATATACATAGTCTTGTGGTTCTCCATATTTCCTTAGGTGATCTCTTATTACCAACTACTTTACTTGAATAGTTGAATAGTATTGTAATTTACATTGTAATAGTATTGTATTAATTTAGATTGGTTTTGTTATTTTCATAAACATACAAATATTTATTTCATGTGTCCTAACATGAAATTATTGCAACAAGAAAATATTTGTAGCATGTTGAATGATGTTTTGAAAGGTAAAGCAGAAGAAGACAGTGCAAAGCTCCACAAATCAAGGTAAGTTGTAACAAAAAAAATTATAAATAGTATAGGCAACATATTCCTAATTCTCATACATATTTTGGTTCAGTTAATTTGATTTGTATTCCATACTTGCTCAATTTATACCATTCTTTGTTCCCTATAATTTTAACTTGCTTGAATTGATAATAGAATATATTAGATATGCTTAGAAATTATCAAATATGCTTAGAAGTCCAAAAACATGGACAACATGTTTTGTTGCCTGAAAATGTTAGGTTCCTTGTTGTCGGTTTTGAATGGTTTTCTTTGTAATGGAATCATTGTCAAAATAATAGATACGTTTTTCAAATCTTATTAGATTGCAGATACAAACCTAGGGTTTCCCCAGATCTCTATATATGGTCAAAAGTGATAATATCAAAGAGATGTGAATTTTCCTTGATCTATATATCTGGAGGATTTAAAATGATTTTATGCATTTGTTGATTTTTATTCATCCACGTAATCACCAACATTGAATTTACATAGACCTGACGTCAATCAATACCTTTCACAAGTGATAGAGATCTTTCTCACAACAAAACCTCTCTCTTGGCCACTAGGGATAGAGATATTGGCCCATTCAATATTTTTTATAATCATGCTTGGTTCACTTTATCAAACACTCAAAGTCCTAGAATTATACTCATGGTCCACCAATATCCATTCATCTATGCCATAAATTCTGGAATAGAAGATAAAAGTATTAAAACTTGGGCCAAGACACATTCTATAGATCCCTCAAAGGAAATAAAACAGAACGAGAAAAAACTTAAACAAAACTAAAATGAAGAAGTAGGGATCTGGGGGGAGTCAAGGAACAAAACAAGTATAAATTACAACTTGATCAGATGATACAATCCAAAGGAGGAGGTTAAATCCAAAAAGTCTACAGCTTAAGACAAGTAGTAAGAACATTAGATTTTTCATAGTTGAGCCAACTTTAGATTAATATGGAAGCAAAGAGGTCCATATTCATAATCTTATATATTTCTAAGATGAGTAGATGAAGGAAGTCATTCATGCCAGAACTTTCTGTTTTTTAAATACCACCACATTTTTCCCACATAATTCCTGTGAACAAAATTTGCTACTACAATATGCAAAAGGAATGATACACTGTGTAGGTTTGAATTATTGGAGTTGGACACAATTATGGAAAATACTATAACAAAGAAGTTTCCCGTGGAAAATAAAGATTCCAAAAAATAATATACATTATAAAATATTCTCAGTAGTACTTGATTTCATGAGTGACATAATTGTTTCATTGGAATACATTTCTATTTTTGGAAAGGTCCCATTTGCACATGTTGACTAGAAGCATCTATCAAAAGAGCGAAAACGTTAACAACCTTAATATATATGATCCATCACATTTAGAGGAAGTACAAGTTATGCATCCATAAGAGACCATTCTATAGACTACTAGCCTCCATTCTTATAAGACATATTGTAGACACCAAGGTGTTAGAATAATCAACCCATAGTTACCTACCTTAGACATTAAATTAATCATTTTTGTCTTATTTGCCTAGTTTCATGTGTCCCACCTTATGCAAGTTGTCATTTGCCTATCCATAGTGGTAAAACTTGCCTATTTTGACTCATGTAGCACATGGGAAACCTCAAGGAATCAATTCTGCTTTATTCCTGGTCTCCTAGGCACCCTTCTACTTTTTCTGCTTTATTGCCTTCTTTTTCAGTGCTTTAAGGCAATTGGGAAAGTTTGACTAGGTGAGGTGAACTAGTTTTTTGTCCTCCACATCCTCCACTCTTTTCTCCTTTGAAAAGCATGTGTGATTTGTCATTCTATCACTCTTTATCTTTCCTAAGTGCTTTTTCCAATTCATGAGCTCCATGACTGATTTGGAAACTACTTTATGCACCTATGGGGGAATTGCTTAATTTTAGTAAGCCTGCTTTTGACTAGATTCGAATTGCCTTCTCATGCATTTGAATATTCTATGTAATTATTTAATGCAGCAACCTATTATGTTACAAGGTTGGCTATTGTACACTAAGTTAATACAGTTTAGTGTTCAGATCCATTTTCAGTCTCTTTTGTGAGTGATTTTGCATGATCAATTGATAATTGTTGCGAGTAAAATTGTTCTATCACTGGGTTCAGTTTCCACATGGTATTAGAGCCATTGTATATCAATTTCTCTCCTTCAATTTTGTTTTGCAGGTTTGACATCAGTGACTGGGAGCCTTCTACTAACAGCCGGGACAATTTCTGAGCTATGGATCAATCTCAGAAGATCATCTTGACTCCCTTCAATTTCTTTGAATGGAAAGCAGAGATGGAGATATTGTTGAGAGTCAAAGGCCTCTATAGGGTGACTATGGAAACAGTAGCAGATCCCAATGAAGCTGCAGAGAAGATAAAATGGCACAACAGGAGGGATGAGGCCTATGGTCTCTTGTGTCTGAGTATTTCCAGAGACCTCCTTTTTCCATCTTGATGGATTGACATCACCGAATTAAGTATGGGAGAAGCTTATTGATATTTTTGGAAAGACAGATGAGATGAGGGGACATCAAATCGAAAATGAACTGATCTCCCTGAGTCCAAATAGCTTTGAATCACTGCAACTCTATTTCTCCAAGTTCAAAGCACTTGTTTTGCAGCTAAAACAATGTGGGATCGAAAAGAAGGATGATCAGCTGGTCTTGGCCATTCTCTCGAAGCTTGGCCCTAACTATTCAGTTTTTGTTTCAACCTTCTATGCCACAAAGTTGAAAGCTCGAACCTGGAAGATGCCTAGCCTTGCAGATTTCATGGAATCTCTCACACAAGAACATGACAAGCTGGTGATGATGGGCACCATCAAACCATCCAAAGACCAAGCTCTGGTTGCTAGAGATTTGAAGGTGGATTCAAAAAGAAAAAAGAAAGATAAAAAGCCACCTGAGAAAAAGAGAGACAAGAACAAGTCTCCAGATGAGCCACAAGGTTCCAAGAAGAACTACCAAAAGAAGAAAAACAAAGGAGAAATGAGCAAGTGCGCATACTGCAATAAGGGCAATCACACTGAAAGATCTTGTATGAAGAAGAAAATATACATGCTGACCCAACTCCTGGAGAAGAATGGCATCTCCCTTCTAGACAACTCAAAGAAGAGAGAAGGAGGATCAAGTTCAGATGACAGAGAGAGAGTTCATGCATTGGTTGCTGGCACATCAAGCTCACCCAGTTTTATCATTGATTCTGGAGCTTCAAGACACATGGTTTCGACCAAGGAGGCATTCTCCTCACTTGACATGTCGAAGGGACCACCTATAGTACTGGGAGATGACTCTCTCACTGAAAGTTTGGGCAAAGGGAGGATTGATCTTGATCATGGTCAGTTCAGCAATGTGTTGTATGTCCCTGGTCTTGCCTCCAACCTCTTATCAGTGTACCAGATGACTCACACTGGGTCTCCAAAGAAGGTCATATTCTCCCTTGATAAAGTTGAGATCACAGAGATCTCAAGTGGTAAGGTCATTGCAAAAGGAGTTGCAAATCATGCTCAAAAGGTATACATGTTCTCACACTTCCTACCCTACTCAAACCCCTATACTCTTTTGATTCATGCTAATGAGGCAAGCAAGCTTTGGCATGAAAGATTTGGCCACCTAAATTGCAAGTATCTTTTTGATCTTAGTGAAAAAGAGATGGTCATAGGGTTGCCCAAGATAAAAATTTCCAAAGGAGTCTGCCAAGGTTGTATCCTAGGAAAACACACAGAGCATAAATTTGAGAGAGCTAGTCATGAGAGAACCTTTGCACCCCTCGAGCTGATCCACAATGATGTTTCTGGCCCATTCCCTCATATGTCCATGAGTCAGGCCAAATATGCATTGACTTTCATAGATGACTTTTCCAGGTATTGCTGGGTTTACTTCCTGAAACACAAGTCTGAAGTTTTTGGCCTCTTCAAAGTCTTTAAGGCTTTGGTTGAAAACCAGTCTGGGAGGAAAATCAAGGTCCTCAGATATGACAATGGTGGTGAGTATGTCAAGTCTAATTTTATTAATTATTGTGTAGATGCAGGTATTCAGATGCAGCATTCTATCCCTTACACACTACAGCAGAATGGTGTTGCTGAGAGGAAGAACAGATCACTGAAGGAGATGGCAACATGCATGATGGAGGCCAAAACTTTGCCACCAAAGTAATGGGCTGAAGCTATCAACTGTGAAGCCTATATCCAGAATAGGGTGCCTCAAAAATAGCTTGATGGTATGACTCCTTTCGAAGCATGGAGTGGGTACAAGCCAGATGTGACCCATTTCAGGATTTTTGGCTCAAGGGCTTGGGCTAGAATTCCAACAGAAAAGAGAAAGGCTTTGCAGCCCCAAAGCCAAGAGTGTCTATTTTTTGGATACTCTGAAGATTCAAAAGGGTACAAACTTATAAATTTGAGCACAAACAAAGCCTTCATCGAAAGGTGTGTTCATTTTCAAAAAGAACCCGTTGCAGTAGTGAAAGTTGGAGAAACCTCTTCACCACCTGAACCTCTGAAAGTAAGTGAAGAGTTTGTTGAACATGCTGATTTTGATATGTCTGATAGTGATGAGTTTATTTCAGACCCTAACAGCCCTACAAGGCCAAAATGGGCAGCCAAGACACTATATGCAGCAGGAGAGCTAGCTGGGAATCCCAATGACCCAAGGAGGACTAGATCTCAATTTGAGAGTGGTCTGTGCATGAAGGATCCTATGTTTGCTAAGAAATGCTATTTGATGGTGGAATATGATCCTAAAAAATATGAAGAAGCAGCAGGAGATCCAAGATGGCAAGCATCCATGAAGGAAGAGTTCAGCTCACTCCAGAAGAGCAACACATGGGAGCTAGTGGATCTTTCCCCAGGGAGGAAGTTAGTTCAGTGTAAGTGGGTCTACAAGACCAAATTTGCTGCGGATGGTTCACCTCTGAAGTACAAGGAAATATTGGTAGCCAAGGGCTACTCATAGGTTCATGGCATAGATTACAATGAGACCTTTGCACCAGTGGCAAAGATGGACTCCATCAGGCTAGCCTTAGCCATTGCAACCTCAAAGCAATGGGAGGTACATCACATGGATGTAAAGTGTGCCTTCTTGAATGGAGATATCACTGAAGAGATATATATGCAGCAGCCTCAAGGATTTTATACTAACCATTCTCTTATGTGCAGGTTGAGAAAGTCATTGTATGGGCTAAAGCAAGCCCCCAGGGCTTGGTATGCCAAGATTGATAGCTTCTTGCTATCACTGAATTTTGTTCGGTGCAAATCAGATCCAAACGTCTATTTGAAGTTAATTAATGGTTCATTAATGATCATTGTGTTATATGTTGATGACCTCCTCATTACAGGAAGCTCAAAGGATGAGATTGCTTCCTTGAAGGGTGCAATGAACCAAGCCTTCTCCATGATAGATTTGGGGCTCTTAAGCCAATTCTTGGGGCTTGAGATTGCTCAAAACAAAGCTGGAATCAAGGTGCACCAGTCCAAATATGCCTTGGACTTGCTGACCAAATTCAAAATGAAGGATTTCAAACCAAGCAAGACTCCCTTCCTTTCAGGAGTGAAGTTGGAAGAAGCTGATTCTTCACCTATGGTAAACAATACACTGTATAGGAAATTGATTGGATGTTTGTTGTATCTTACACATGTACTAGACCTGATATTTATTATGCAGTAAGTGTGGCTTCTAGATACATGGATCAGCCTCATGAGATCCATTGGAAATTAGCCAAAAGGATCCTTAACATTGTTCAGGGAACAAGGACACATGGGATCTTCTACAAAGCAAAATCTGATCTTGATTTGATTGGATTTATTGACAGTGATTGGGCAGGTGATAGCGCAGGTAGAAAGTCCACATCAGGATATGTGTTCATGCTTGTAGAAGGGCCAATCAACTGGTTAAGCAAGAAACAGAGTGCCATTGCACTCTCATCTACAGAAGCAGAGTACAGAGGAGTTGTTAATGCAACAACTCAATGTTTATGGTTGCAGGGTTTACTTGGAGAGTGTGGCTTCAAATCAGAGTACTCAAATACCATCTACTATGATAACCAGAGTAGCATTCGAATCTACAAAGATCCAGTTCAGAAGCATAGAACCAAACACATTGAGATCCATATGCACTACATCAGAGAGCTTGTGCATGATGGCACCATTCACCTACTCTTCTGGTCATCTTCAGAACAAGTAGCTGATATGTTCACCAAAGAATTTTGTGAGAAGACCTTCATCAATCTCAAATCACTGCCGGGGATTGCTGATCATGCTGTGAAGCATGAGTGAAGACAAGATTTCCAAATTTTGTTTTACAGTCCATGTTTAAGGGAGGATTTTCCCATGTGGTTTTTGCCTCTTTCCTTGTTTAAATGGACATGCAGTATGTAAAGGGTGACTAAGCCTTGTTGCTAGGCCCTATAATTTTCTGATATATTACTCATAAGTTAGGCTTAAGGGGGGGTGTTAGAATAATCAAACCATAGTTACCTACTTAGACATTAAATTAATCATTTTTGTCTTATTTGCCTAGTTTCATGTGTCCCACCTTATGCAAGTTGTCATTTGCCTATACATAGTGGTCAAACTTGCCTATTTTGACTCATGTAGTGCATGGGAAACCTCAAGGAATCAATTCTTCTTTATTCCTGGTCTCCTAGGCGCCCTTCTACTTTTTCTGCTTTATTGCCTGCTTTTTCAGTGCTTTAAGGCAATTGGGAAAGTTTGACTAGGTGAACTAGTTTTTTGTCCTCCACATCCTCCACTCTTTTCTCCTTTGAAAAGAATGTATGAGTTGTCATTCCATCACTCTTTAGCTTTCCTAAGTGCTTTTTCCAATTCGTGAGCTCCATGACTGATTTGGAAACTACTTTATGCACCTATGGGGGAATTGCTTAATTTTAGTAAGCCTGCTTTTGACTAGATTCGAATTGCCTCCTCATGCATTTGAATATCCTATGTAATTATTTAATGCAGCAACCTATTATGTTACAAGGTTGGCTAGTGTACATTGAGTTAATACAATTTAGTGTTCAACTCCATTTTCAGTCTCTTTTGTGAGTGATTTTGCATGATCAATTGATAATTGTTGTGAGTAAAATTGTTCTATCACTGGGTTCAATTTCCAGCAAGAACTTCTAGGTAGAATCTCATCTCACATACCTTGTTGACATAAGAGGAAGCTTACCTTTGCAAGAAAGGTGGATATATCAGTCCACTTTTGAGAAAGTGTTTACTCATTTTTAATAGAAATTGGAGTTAAATTTCCTCTTAAGAAGGGAGTAATTTATGAGCACTTTAATTATATACCATTATCTATGTTGACCGTGTGTAAATCACTATTTGCAATAGACTTCTTTGAAGATCAATTGCCTTCCATAATGCAACAACATGTAGTGATTGTGATTTTGGATATCCAAAGTGGCATATAACCCATCCATTAGCCTCCTATCACCTTGAAGTAGCAATTTTTTTCCTGGAAACACCAAGCTATATTCTATAACATTATCACTCTAATGAATAAAACATTTCTTTATTCCCTATAATTCTCTCCAAGAGAAATTGCAGGCAAAAGCTTTTAAAGTTGTGCTTAAATGAATGCTTCAAATATGTGATAGGTAAATTATAGTCAGGTACACTATTTTCATTTTCAATTTTAGCTTCTGGGTTTCTCACAATTAGAGATGAGCTTGTGAAGAAGTGGATCTCTTTATAGTTTTCCATGTCAATTTCGCTCTTATCAACCTGCATATATATTTCAATAAACTCTTATATGCTTCAACACTTTATATAGCATTCCATTATACCAGCTCATATTTAAACTTTTATAAACTTCCCTATCCCCTATTACATTTCAAAAAACTACTTTACATATTGTCAACTAGTGGTCTGATAATTAGGTACAAAAATAATATAACAGATTCAACATCCCATACATAAAATATTTAACCATCTTGAAATAATCCCATAAGTCCATCTCATCATCTCTATTTTCTATCTATTGTTCAAGCTTTTAAATCATTTATTTTATTGAACATGATTGAAACATAGGCATAGAGAGAATGGATCCATCCTATGTATGAAACTTTTCAAAGTTGTTTTTCTCTATTTATATGCTTTTTAATAGACCTTATGTTGGGCCTATATTTTTTTACAGAACAATAGCATGTAGACATAAAATATCATTAAAGCAACATGATGCATGGAAATGAAATTTATATGCTAAGGCATTATATATGATATGTTTGATAGATGTATGTTCATTGTTACTAGAATCTGTGTTTATGCTTTCTTATACAAATATATATAGCTATTGAGTCACTACAACTAGTAGTGCCATCAACTATGTCATATATAATATGTTAGAAACTACTTGCTAGGACAATATTATAATCATTGTAACTACTTATTTCTTAGGTAATTAAATTGCTAAATGTACAACCAGTTCATGGAGTCCTCATAAGAAATTGATTACACAAGGAAGGTCACCATAAATGTTTCCAAAAGTAACTTTATGATATTTATTATATTTTTTTTCCACCCATTTCATCTATCGAAACAAAGGACTCAATGATATGACAATCCCATGAGCATAAATTCTTGTTTTGGATAGTGACTAATTCAGTGGATTACATTTTGATCTTTAATTCCAAATTTCTTGTTAGAATGGGAAATGACCTCCCTACACCATTTTCTTTATAATATAAAACGTATGATGCCCTTTTATTTATTCTCATCTCATATCTTGTATTATGGCCCCGACATATAGAAAAAAACCAATAACAAACCCATTCATTGGCTATTGTACTTTTCCATCTCTAATGTTAGAATGTGTGTTCGTGCTTCCTTATACAAATATCTATAGCTATATGAGTTTCTATCACTAGGAGTGCCATTAACTTTATCATATATAATAGATTTCTAGGACAAGTTATGATCACTATAACTAGTTATTACTTAGGTAACTAAATTGTTTATTTAACAACTAGTTCACATAGTCCTCCATAGAAAATTATTTCCACAAGTAATATCACCATAAATGCTTCCACAAGTTGGCCCTTAAGAAATTTATTATCTATGCTTTCCATCCATCTCATCTCTTTATGAAAAAGGATTCAATGGTATGAAAATCACATGAGCATAAATTCTTGTTCTAGATAGTGACTTCTTTGAATTACATTATGAAATTTTAATTGCAATTTCCAACTAGAATGGAAAACAACCTCACCATACTATTTTCCTTGTAATATTCAAAATATGGAACCCCTATCTTCATTATGATTCTCATATCTAGTATTAAGGCCTTGAAATATGTAGAAAAACCAATAACAGGTCCATTACATGTCTATTGTACTTTTCTATATGGACATCATTAACCCACTTAGTGCAATTTAAGCAAAAATAAATTGACTACAATAGAAATTCCATAGTTGGGCATTATTAAACCCACACCAAAACGAGTTGTGCATGAGTACATGCATTTGTAGCTAGCTTCCCAAGTTAGGTATATATATACTCATTCAATTCAAATTATTATAACTCAAAAGAGGAGCAATAGAATTGTTAATCTAGGCATAAATCATCATCATCAACATAGTTGGGTTGGGCATTATTAAACCCACACCAAAACAAGTTGTGCATGAGTACATGCATTTGTAGCTAGCTTCCCAAGTTAGGTATATATATACCCATCCAATTCAAATTATTGTAACTCAAAAGAGGAGCAATAGAATTGTTAATCTAGGCATAAATCATCATCATCAACATCATCATCCATCGTCTTCAATGTGTAGAATTTATCTCAGAAAAAAAAATAAAATTTGACAAATACCCGATTTGCACATTTAGGCCTTCTGATGTAAGATATAGTTTTTTTCATTGTTAGAATACCAAAAAACATTTACATCATTGAAACACGACTAAAAATTCCAATTTTAGCTTGGGAAGATATCAAATGCAATTTGACGTGTTCTGATCAATTCTAATTCTTATAGCAGTATACAAATTTTCATGTTGTAGACCATATGCCACAACCTTCATTTTTGAGCTAAAATATTGTTGATCCCAAATTTGTCTTCATTTTGGCAGTTAAATTACTCATTTAAACATATGTTTTATTATCTTTTTGCATATTTTATGTCACGTAGATCACTATTCAACCCATGAATGAATGTATTTAAGGTTTATGTAAAATCCTTTTATTATTACCATTTTATGATTTTATTGATTAAAATTAACATTGTTGAAGCGCATTTGATATATTAATTGATATGTACATTTGTTTGCAGGTTATATAGTATTTTTGAATGAATTAACAACAAGCACGCATTCAACTTGCCATGGGCATAGCACGTCCAACTCATCATCCAGCTCGTTACGCGATATTCGTTGGCAGGTTTTCGGGCATTTAAATGTTGTTATTGCTGACCATAGTCCTTAAGCACACCAGCAAACATACATTGCATTCATCCTAGATATGCGCCCAACATATCCAGCTCATTGTTCAGATTTTTGTCCAAATCGTTAACCAGACCGCGCACTATTGAGAATTGATTTCAGGCATTAAGACGTTGGAATAGTATGCAAAACTATTTATTGTCCACGTATCTAGGTAATGAATCTCACATTCTAGATGATCCGCCAGCCTACAGCCTCCTTCGTCGACACCTCACCGACAGTCCACCTGTTGGGTTGATGCATTAGCCTGTGTTCTAGAAGACTCACCTCCGTGTGCTCTCCTCTGTCCAACACCACTCCACCTATTGCGCTAAAGAAGGAGTTGTGTGCCACATCATGCACGCTGAAGAGATCCGTTCATGCTAAAGAGGGAGCCTATGCGCTACATCACGCAATTAAGAGAGCCAATGCGCACTGAAGAAGGAATGGTCCTATGCATTGGAGTTCAATTAGTTAGATGCCTTTATGGTTGACTAAATTTAGAGAGCAGTCGACCACTAAAGGGTCGACTTGCTCATCCCTGTAAACATTGTATATAAACACCTCCATGTGCAGAGTTAGGGAGTTTATCAATTCATTTGTTAGACAGTTGTTTTTGAAGAGAAGAATTCTGTAACTCTGTTCCATCATTTTAATAGAACCGCATGCTTTGCTATTTATGATTGCGTTTGAGTAAGCATTAGCCAGGCATCACCCCTGATTGCTGAGAGGGCCCCTCATCAACCAGAGGTTTCTTTTCTTTTCTTGTTTATTTCTTTCATCTTTTCTATTGTATTTAGTTTAATTTCTAGTTTGTTTTATTATTTCATTTGCTTCCTGTAATGTATTTTATTTATGAAATATTAAATAGTTAGTTGCACGCATAGTTTTTTTTTAATGTGCTTTCAGTCATTTTATTTCTAGTTTACTATTCAGCTTTATTTACAAGAAATAGAATAGATTGCTTTTATCAATTTAAATAGGTTCATTTCTGTTTATTTCCTTTATGTTCTAAGTTATGCAATTTGAATTCCAGTTTTTTTATTAATATGCAATGATTTCTTTATATTCATGAATTTGTTTAAGTTCATTTAATAGTTAAATTTGATTAATAAATAGGTTTATTTACTGTCTATATGCATTATATCTGCATGTGCACAAATTCAGCTGAAGAATAGATCATTTAGGTTAATTTATGTTATTTTAATGGTACAGACTGTCACTTGGACAACTTGTTTAAACTGTCATTCAGTCACCCCTTTCAGACCCACAATTCAGTCTATCATTCAACCCACTATCTCATTTTTTGTGTTTTTAATGTGTTTTGAAATTGTTTTAAGTTCTGTTTCTTTAGTATTTGAAGTATGCTTTGATTGTAATAGTTAAATGATAGTTTTATTTTTATATTAACGTTAATTTGAATTGTTTTAGGTTATTTATTAAAAGTTACCGTACTCATTTTTCACCTTAAATATGTTTTGAGTTATTTTATGTTTTGTTTCTTGAGTTTGTTTCTGATTTCTTTTTACTGTTATATTGTTTTGTGTTCATGCCTTTGGACTAATTTATCTATTTGGATGTAAAATTCAGTATTATATGTGTTATCTTTACCATGTTTTTAGGTTGTTCCTTTTTCATTGTGTGATTACTGAAAGAGACTTGTAGGACGAATTCAAAGATATTTTTATTAAGTTTTGTTCTTGTTTCTTTTTATTAAGTTTTGTACTTGTTTCTTTTTATTAAGTTTTCTACTTGTTTATGAATTAGGTCTTCCTTGTATCCTAGTTTCCCATTTGAAAGATTAGTTGTTGACAGTATCTTTTTCCGGTTTAAAATTATTTGCTTATGGAATAAATTATTTATTATTTAGTTTATTATCCTATTCCAGTTTAATTACCTTAATAATTGAATTCTTAGGAGTTTGACTCGATTTTTCATTTTGAAATATCTTTCGATCTTTTGTTTTTTAAAATATTTCCACGACACCATAGGAATCCCTCTACCTTCGCATATATTTTGTGTCAACTCTAAGCCTACCTACCCCGGTCAATAATTAAATATTAGGTGAATTAATCTAGACGTTATAACACCCAAAAAATATGCAACCATTTCACAGTACCATGTTGATGCTATGAAGTACTGATACAGAATTCACTAAGCATTTAGTTCTAGCTTAGACGACTTGGTCTTGGAACAGTAATTGTTGATGAAATATGGGTTCTATCCTAATATTGCCAAAATAATTTTGATCTTTTATTTTGTCAAAATTTCCTAATAAAAAAACGATTTTGAACAAATTGAATCTATTTATATATAAAAAATACAAATTCAAAAAAATAAAAAAATTGCAATTTAACTAAAAAATTATATAACAAGAAGATTATTTATATTGAAACAGTCTTTTAAACAAAATATATAAAAAAATCCCAGGTTTTAAAAAATGTCCATTATGCTTATTTGTGAAGCTTCACCGACACTATGAAAATTTGAGGGGTGCTTGGTTGCCTAATAAAGTTGATTAAGACTTATCTAGCTTTTGATGCAACGAATCTTGTTGAGTTTGTCCAGTTAGGTTTCCTCATAGAAAATATGCAATTTTCTATGAAACTGTCTTCAGCAAAGCCATTTTTCGTTTGGGAGAAAAGCACAATTGTCACCTACATCCATTTGTCTTTTATCTAAAAAATTATGCATCCATTTCTTTTGATCTTTGGTAGGTGTGTTTGTCTTTGTGATTCCACTGCAATTTTGTTCATAACTCTGATCCACGTGTGCTTTTTAGGATATTCCTTTGAGATGATTAGACTGTTTCTTTGAAGGAATATGATCTGATACCATTTGTTGGTATCATTGTAGAGAGTGTTAATACATCAAAAATATTACTTTTTTGTTTAATTGAACCAATTCACAGTTCCTTGAACAATAGATTGACTAATTTTTAATTAGTCAATTTGTAAAAAACTTGAAATGGACATATCTTGAAAACCATTTGTTGCATCTAGAAATTCCACATTGCCTGTTAGCCTTTTAGAGATCCTGACCTGATACACCTTGGTTAGCTTTTTTCCAAATTTTGGAAGGGCAATGCTTTTCTCCTGTTTGCACAGAGCATCGATGGTGCTTCCCACAGTGGAGCAATAAGCGTCAGTCCACATTTTATTTGGAAAAAAATTAGGTTGGCACCTTTACCCTTTCTACTAGGTGAGTCGATAGTCCAAAAAGAGGAAAAAGAAGGTTCTGGAAGCTTCCTTGTAGGAGCCTCCATGGAGTCAGTTCCTATTTGCTTGGGAGAGGTGCCATTCACCTCCCTCACCTATTGGGATTACCTCCTATCCATTCTACAAGTCAATCTCATGTGTTTTGAGCCTATAAATGAAGCCTTCATGATGTGAGTGGGGGAGGTCAAAATAAAGTACCCTTATGTTGTTGGATTGAAGTCCGAGTTAAAGGCAAGATAGAGTTGGCTTGTATGTGAAGAGATGCTCATAGTTACGAAGGATTGTAGATTTATTGTAGAGGTTGAAGCCATCAACATCAAGGCTTGGTTGTAACTTTACTCTCTCATTATTTAATACAAAAATGTTCCCCTTTCCTATATTTGATGTGTTGTTAATTTCAATTGAATATTATCAGATTCCTTAATCACTGATTGATTCATGATGATACTATGACTTTGTGTTTTGTGTTTTGATCTATTTTGCAGGTATTGAACATTGCAAGGGATTTTAGAACAAAGACAAAGAGACTTAGGTCTAAGGTATGGTTTATTTCACGTTGCTCAAATTGATTGCTTAAGGAAAGGATATACTGATTTGTTCTTGTTGGGTTTTGGATTTGTCTTTTATAATGATTTTTATTTACATTAATTTCCTGCCTATTTACTATAATTTGATACAACTATCCTTAAAAAGGGATATCTTTTATTGTGTTTCATCAATTAAAACACTTAAACGTAAATGAATCTTAATATGTAATTTTTAATGTATTAAACACAATATTGTGTAAATGATAAACATTTCGGTACTTCATCTAACCTTTCATTCAGCCCTTCTTCCGGTCCTAAGTTTCGCACTAGGTTTGATGACATGTCTCTTATTGGTTCACTAAGTTTGGCTTGCCTTTGTTTTTCAGCTCTTGTGGATCCCGTTCTTGTGCCATATTTTCGTCTTTGATTCCTTGGGCTTATGCTTTTGATGTGGTGCTTCGGTAACCAAACCTTGTAGCTTGTTGGTTTCTTTTCAATATTTGTATATTCTTCATTGACCTTACTCAATTCAATTTATTCCTTCAAAGTATACTTTAAAAATAAATGATATTTTTAAATTGAGTAAATATATTAATTTTTTATGAAGATATATTATTTTTTATCTATTTTCTCTTAAAATAAACCAGATTGATTATTCTATTTTCATTGAGAAAAAAAATTATGTTAAGCTTCATTAAAATTTTACTAAACTTTTGGTTCTATCATTTGATTCATGTATTTTCATATTGATGTGATGCTAAAATATATTCGATTTTAAAATAGTCTATATTTTTAAAAAGGTTCAAATCATCATTAAATCTTACTATGATTTACACTTAGTTTAATCCAAAGTTTACTTACCATGAAATTCAAACTATGTCCTCACAATTCTCTACAATATATTCAATGTATTAAAATTGAGTAAGCCCAAATTATATGAGTGGAAAGCTATATATTTTTGGGAAATGAATCAACCGCCATTTTTTATATTATCATGGTCATATCATCTGAGTTGCAACGATGGAATATTGGTTTCAATCTTTCCTTTGGTTTTATGAATTTTTCACATTTTAAACCTTGTTACCTTCATATGAAAGTATATTTATATTGGATATTATTTTTAATAAAAGAGGACTTGATATAAAATAAAATATAGTAATATTATCCTTTACTTTAAAGTCACTCCTTGTATTTTGTTTTATAAATAAAATGTAATAATTGGATAGAGTGAAAATTATTTTACGCAGTCATCATTTAAACTCTTTTCCATAGTCCTCTAAAATCCAATGTGGCAAGTATATTGCATTGAATTAGATTTGGTTTCCCATCCTTTAAATCTATTTAATATGCTACATTGTATTTTGGTGCAGGATCAAGGCTAATGTAGTTCACATATATATAAAAGGTTACAGAAATACTCCAAGTGAATATTAGCTCCTAGGATTATGCGGTGGTGAAGATCTGCTATAAAGACATTACGACGAATATGCAACTGGGAATTCATCAACAAATCGCTAAGATTGAGGGAGGAATATCATTTTTCCCTCAACAAATTCTTAATTTGTTGAGATGCCATAAATAGCGAAGACACATTAAGGAATGGGATTTGATTGCTACCGTTAAAACTTGCCAAGTTAGGGATCTATTAAGTATGCCACATCACCAAATCCATGAATTCAAAGATATCTGATTAGTTTGGTTTGAGATTGAAAGACGTGAAGTGACCATTAAAAAGGAACCATTTCTAGAAGATCCGTGTTCCTATTCGCCCAGCCTGATAATGCATCAACTTAAAGGAACCAACACGCACGAATTGTGGGAAACGAAATGTGTGTTGTACTGAGCCGTTTTCTTCAGTAATTAAGACCTCCTATTTTTAGAGAGGTCAACCACTGAAAGGGTCAACCTGCTCTCCCATTGTAAAATTTTTATAGAAAGACGTCTCAGGTTGAGAAATGAAGATATAGAAATGGAGAAGAAAAACGTTTTTTTAATTTAGCTTCTAGTTTTAATACAAAAGCGTTGTTGAGTTGTTGGTTTTATCTTTTGCTTTATGGTTGGTGACAGATTAGCTCGTGAATGGAAGCCACTGTCACCTGAGAGACCCCCTCAATGACAAGTGTGTATTTGTTTGTATAGATCCGGATCTAAACCTGTGCTTCCTGTGCATTTCTGTTCTTTCCAGCTAAGTATTATTTATGCAATTAGTTAATAATTTCAATCTGTTGTTGTTTAAATTGCTTATCAATTATATTAGATTCAATTTTCTTAGTAGTTAGCTTAGTTACAAAGCTCTGTGAGTAGGAAATTTACCTTTGTTTTCTTGTTATTTATTTTTTGTTGTAGGTGTTTTATTTCATTACTATTTGCTTGCTATTTATTTCATGTTTTGTTTTATTTTCATTACTGTAGAATTAATTAATTCATTTCTGTTGATTTCAATTTGATTAGCACAATAGTTTAGAGTTTCCTTTTTCTTTTTCCATCACACTTTGCTTCTGCAATTCTCATCCCTTCCATCACATCTTTGTCCCTCTCTTTATCTCGTTGATTTCCTCTGCTGCGTCCCTTTAGTTTGCTGCTCACCATAGGTGTAAATCACGTTTCCACTTTTAATAATTTATGTTCCATTCCTCTTTCAATTCTCCACACCATACTTGTTTGTCTCCTTTCTGTCCAGTTCCATTGCATAAATCAGCTTTGTCATAATTTCATTTTTTATCTCTCAGAAATTCACGTTCACATTTTCGTCATTAGTTCAGGGGACGAATTTCAGGGACAATGTGTGAGCAAACCGTAAGGAATATGAGGAAACGGTTCGAAACCCACTTCCCAATTAGGCCCATTTACCCCTAACTGCCGATAGTTTCAAGAAATTCTTAACATATAGGAAGAAAACCATTTCCGAACAGACCTCTGAGTTTTTCCCATTTGCATTTTTCTCTTTTCTGTGTGCATAGATAGTAATTTCATTGCATTTTGTTGTAGCTAGTTGTTTGATGTCATAACTTTTTTCCATTTGTATTTGATTCCATGTGTTTATTTTCAAAAATTACCCTTGCCATAGTTAGATCATGAGATTGCATTTTCTTCTTCATCGTTTAATGCGTTTTGCTTCCATTAATTTGATTGATGTAGGGTTGTATTTTATTTCCAGAATTACATCATTAAACAGAAGCAAAGTTTAGTCATGAGGTCCCAATATTTAAATATTTTTCTTTATTTTCATTTTCCTCAATTAGGTAGCTAGATTGCATTTTTTCTTTTAGTATTCATTATTTTTTTGCATTCCTTTATAGTGTTGTAGGGTTTACTTGCTTTCAATTTGAATTCATAGAAGATAGGTTTATGAATTTCATAGACACAAACATTGGTTAACGAATAGACTTTGTTTTAGATAGCTTCTCAATTCCTAGAATAGGATACATAGATTGCTTATGGTTTGAATGATTGTTTAAAAATAGTTTTGCTTCTGTAGCTTAGACTTAACAATAATATTCCTTTAGAATTTCATAATCTGCAAATTTCATTTATCTTGTCGTAGTTTTTAAATGCAACTTTAACTTAGAGTAGTTTCAATTACAGTAATTTACCTTTAAGATTGAATTGAAAAGTGAACTCTATGCTAATATCAAACTTATTAAAACTCATGCTAAGAGAATCCATTAATTTGATAAAAGCATTGAAATATTAATTGCCAAGTTCACTTTCTATCACATGTTCTGTTTTCGGTGTCATTACTTAGCTTTCTGCTTACTTGAATTAGTTTCTGAGTTATATTAGAATGAATAGTTTCCATTAGTTTATTTCATTTGCAATGTTATTGATTTCTAGAATAGTATTTCATTTTTTCTCTTCAATTCATAGATTAGTTGTTAATTAGATCAGATTAATCAGGTTTCTTATATTAGTTTACTGCTTTCCGCAACACATTTTTTACACTTGGTCCTTAGATTAATATCTAGTTTGGTTTATACGTATGCATAGTTAGATAGTTAGTTCATAGTTGAATAGTTAGAGTGAATTTCTAGATTAGATAGTTAACTTGCTCTTCTTTTTCAGTAGAATAGATTTATGTTCATAGATTAAATAGAATAGTTTACTTTCTGTAACAGTAGCATCATTTCCTGTTTTAAAGAATAATTAGTTTTCGAATCCATAGTTTAAGTCTTAGTATTTGTTTTCGTAGTTATTTGCACAGTTAAGTAGATCCTCATCTTTGCATAAGCATATAGTTCCTACATTCATGAAATAGATTAGTTAATTTGCTGCAAATTTTGAATAGTTAATTTTCTTTCATTAGATTAGATCGCTTTCGGACCAAGTGACTGCTTTCCTATATTGGCATCTGCAATTTCATTTCATAGAATAGATTAGCATAGCAATAGATTAGATCTGAATTCAAGTTGTTAAATAGTTTCCCGCTTTCATAGATATATTAAATTGTTGCATTTTGAATTATGTCGTGCATGTATTTTACAATCATGTAGTTGCATGTTAGTGCATTTGCATATCTAGTTAGCCTAAGTTATCTTAGACTTTGGTCCTGCATATATTGTGTTGACACCTCTAATCTTACGAGCCCCCGATTTGACAATTAAGTGTTGAATTAGATAGTGCATATTTTACCCAACAACTCTTTTGTTCTACACTTGTGATTTAGAGGGTAGAGGAACAAATGGTGTCTGCATCGATTGAATGATTCCTGATAAAAAAATTGGCAACCATACTGGGGACAGTCTAATCTGGTCAGATCTGGGTTAGATCCATCCAGATCTGGTGCAGATCCAGTCAAATCTACAGGATTTGGTAACCATCTTGCTATGAAGGTCATTTTCTCTTGCTTTAGTCATTTCAACCGATAAGGTAAGCAAACTATCTTACTGTTCCAATTATTGCCTCTGTTTTGGGAGTGGTGTTCACTTTTTGCAATCCAACTCAGTTTATTTTTTGGTTTCTCCTATAGATCCTTAGTTTTTCAATCTACTCATCCACCGGTGCACTTACCTTTGGTTGACAGAGTGCCAATCCCTCCAGGGCGCCTTTTTCCTCTTGACACAGAGTGTCGACAATGCCTTTCTATAGATCAGGTAGAGTGTTGACCGCACCTTACTGCAGCAGACCAAGTGCGCCGATCCTAGCTACAACGCTATCGTGCAGCCTATTTCAGTGCGCCGAGGTAGGCCTTTAAACCACCTTTAAAAACATTTTTTGCAATTTTTTGTGATTATTTTCTTCTCTGAAATTTTTTGTGTGATTTGCTTGAGTTTGCATTTTCCAAGTTTGATGGTTTTGGTGATCCTGATTCTCACTTGTTGAGCTCAGCTCCAAAGATTTTGAATTCTTCATTAGTATGAAAAGAATAGTGGAAAAAGTTCAGTTTTGGATTTTTTGTTATGTGGTTCATGCTTTGAAAATTGTATTTTTGAAAAAGAAACCTATAGCCTCTTTCTGAGTTAGTTTGCTTTAAGCTTGCGTGTCTTTTATTTTTTTCCGAAAAATACAAAAAGAAATTTGTTATTTCGCCTTGTTTATGCTTAGGGAAGTTTCATTTTCATTTGCATGAGTAATTGGGACAAATATATATTTTTGGCATCATAGAAAAAGTTAAGTTTACATGCACATTAGAGGCTTTGTTTTCTTTCTTAAATTCAAAGATTTTGAGTGCTTGTTAAAGAAAATTTGTGTTCGAAAGAATTTCCTTTGCAATTTTTTTCGTTGGGTCTTTCTTTTCAGCTGTTGAAAGCGTCATTGGATTTAGTGTGTTTCTTAAAAGGAAAAAGAAAAATTTGGCCTCTTCTTTTCCCTAGTTAGTTCTCATTGAAGTCAAAAAGTGAATTACATATAGATTAAATTTGCATTATTGGAGACAACACCTCACAAGCATTCACTAATCATTCAAATAAAATAAATGGTAGCTTTAGGTTAAAATTGTATAGAAAGTTGAGTGATAGGTTAGTGACGTGTTTCGGCATCATAAAACGTAGGAGCTGTCATTCTTTTCCTGCATTGCAACCCGGGACCTTTGCAGTTCTTCCACGTACCATCGATATATTGAATGGCCTTTCATGTACCCTTGAGGTATATACAAAGGTACTTCACATACTTGATTGTATATCGGAAAGCCCCTTGTGAACGGTTGTGCATTAGACAACACTACTATGGATTTGAGCTCGCATGTACCTTGCGTATATCAGGAGACCCTACTAGGATCCCTTGTCCATCTGAGAAAAAACCTTTGGTCGTCTTGTTTGGAGTAATACACCGAAAAAAATATTTGGGGAGATTACTACGCATGTGTCATCTAGGTAGTTGGGTATTCAGTTGATGGATGGTTGATACTCTTCGCTGCGTTTTACTATTGGACTCTGTAGTATATCGTGCGTTTCACCTACTTGAAAATCCTAGTGAGAGACCGGCTATCTTAAGCCCATCCTATCATTTAAGACTGCTTATGACCTTTAGCTTGCGTAGGTGTGTTTTTCCTCTTTTTTGACCTAGATTTGAAAACTTCAGTCACCACCATGGCTAAGTAATTTACGAGGCATCATTCCCGTAGATTACAGGGTTTACCACTTGACTCTCCTCCAGCCGTGGAAGGACAATAAGGTGTAACCATGGAATGACTAACTTCGGCTGATGCTCATATAGAAACTACTTCAACTACCAAAACTAGAGAATATTTCTCTATCTATAACAATCCTTTGGTCCAACTGCCTCCTACAATGGACACCACCTTTCACTTTTCGATGGAGGGTCATCCCGGCTCATCCAACTGGACTGTTAATCACCCACTTGATGAAACTATAGAGGCAGAGTATGGCCCAAATTCTCCTTTTTAGAGAACATATTTAGGATGGACCATTGTTGAGTACGGAACTACCACAACAGAGCTAGATATACTTGCTCCTTTAAGGACAAGGCTTGAGAATGCTCCATCAAATGAAGAATTGTTCTTGGAATCCATCGAGTATGCACGCAGTTTGCGCGAACGTGCAGACGAATTAAAAAATGAATAAAATGAAAGGAGGAGAAGTATTTCTCCTCTTTCTAATCCTTCAAGAACCACCCCACCCAGGTATCGTGCCCTTTCATCACCATATGTAGCTCAACTTCCGGAATCACCAACTCAAAATTTGGTTACTCAGAATCTGGTTTCCACCCCCGCCCCTAGTCACAATCTAGTCCAAACACCCTCTCCTAGTCAAACTTCCCCATCTGTTTCGAACTCTCCAACTGTTTCTACACCTCGGGGGGAACCCCTAGCACAAATTTTGTTACCTACTTGAGGGACTATTTCTAGTATGGGGAAAAACTTATCTACTGGACCACCATCAATGAAATTTCCTCCTCCCAATACCACTATGGTTGTACTTCCTTCTGTTCAAGGGGGATCCTCTTGGGTCCAACCTACCATTTCTTCACTTTCTTGGGGATATACTTATCCCTGGAATCAACCACCTACAGTTCAACAAGCTTATCAACCCATACCGTAGTGAGGAGTCTATCCCGGAATGCCCTACCCTGTAAATGCATTTGTACCTTGGGGACAACTGAATTGGTCTAATGTCCCATCTTATGGAGGATATTTTTTCAATACTGCTAGAGGGTATGGACGCCCACCTAGAGGACCCCCGCTTGGAGGACCTCCGAGAGGACATGGAGGGCTGGGAGGACCTGGAGGATCAGGAGGATCCAGAGAACCTGGTGGACCATATGGAGGACCACCACTTGGAGGCCCCCCTCATGGAGGACCACCACTTGGAGGCCCTCTTCACGGAGGAACACCACCACCATCCCCACCTAGAGGACCACCTCCCTTGGGTGGCCCACCTCCTAATGGACCTTTTGGTAACCAACAACCTAATCAACAAGCCTTGAGGGCATCATCCATGCCCATTTACCAATTTTCCTTTGGTCTTACTGGTCAACAAATGCCATATCAGTATTGCCAATACCCGCAACCTAATCATCATTAGATCTACCAGATCTTTCCAGATTGATAAATGACCCAATTCATCATGACCCCTCTTGGCCAGCCATTCCAGTCAAGTCATTAGAGGAAATTTCAACTCAAAATGGGCCTTTTAACTTTAACTCAAATTCCATGTCATCATGTGCTAGCCAATGAAATTGCTTTAAATTTGAAATACCGTATAGGTCTTAAACACCTTTTTAATATAAATTTGGGGATAGGTATCATTAAAAAAACTACTTTTTTTGTTTGTATTTTCGACATATCTCCTTGTGTTTTTACTCAAATTTCAATCGAGAAAGCTCGTTGGATGCGGAATTAAATTCCGTATCCAATGAGTACCCACTCTTCATACTTTTGATGGACCCTGATGGACCCCGCTACCCCCAAAACATGAAATACCTGAAAAAACGTGATCATCATCACGTTTTTTCAGGTATTTCATGTTTTTGGGGTAGCGGGGTCCATCAAAAGTATGCCGAGTGGGTACTCGTTGGATGCAGAATTTAATTCCGCATCCAACGAGCTTTCTCAATCGAAATTTGAGTAAAAACACGAGGAGATATGTCGAAAATACAAACAAAAAAGTAGTTTTTTGCTTTTCTTCCTCCAAAATTAATAAATATTATTTTATTATTTTAACTATTATTTTATTAATTTTTTTTAGGAGGCCCATTTTGAATTGAAATTTCCTCTAATGTACCTTCCGATATACCAAAGTTTGATGGTAAACTTGGTGAGCATCCTAAGAACCATGTGATGAATTTTCATCTATGGTGTTCATCCAATTCTTTTATGGATGGCTCGATCCATCTACCATCATTTCAAAGAACCCTCACAAACATTGCTGCAAAATAATATAGAGCTACTACAACACTCTTTCTAGGATTTTAATGCCTTAGCAATGGCATTCTTAATGCACTTTCAGTTACCCATCTGGTATGCAACAGGTACATACCTGTTGACCTCACTTCATCAAACCACATCAACCCATATCTTCGATCATATCCATGAATGGAGAAGAAGATGCAGGTTAATAAAGGCTCACATTCCTAATTAGTTACTATCTGATTGATTTACAAAGTCTTTAATCCCACCTATTGCTAGAGATGTTTCCTTGGGAAGCATTACTACCGAGGAAAAAGATATTGGTTGCGCTCAGTACCTAGACTTGGTTTATTCTCAGTCAGTTACTTTAAATGATTTAATTGCACGTGCTCCTCAACCCACAATTGATCTGTCTAGACCCGTAACTGAACCACCTGTTGATGGTATACTTGGTTCAGTTCAAACACAAACGACGGCCAAATCTTCCAAAAATCAAGCTCAAATCGCCACACCAACAGGTCAACCTGCACCACCCTCCAAAAATGCACCCTCTTCCGTTGCTTTCGTCGAAGTAAACGTGGTCCAATACACCGATTCTTTGGTTGGAAAGAAGAAAGGAAAAAATCAATAAAAAAAACTTGACAATCAATAGGAAGGAAATAAACCACAACATCTTGATGTATATTCAAAAGGTAAGAGAAAGGTAAAATATCCTTATTTAATCTGTGGAGGTGATCATTTCACAAAAGAATTTCCTTGTCGTGAGGAAATTAACAAAATTTTGAAAAGTTTACCCTCCCAAGTAGTTCTCAAAGACCCTTTCCCTTCCCAACAGTAATTGATTGATCATCAATCCTTACATGAGCCTTCTTCATCTACTGATGAATTTAGAAAATGTCTAGTGAAACAATTAACTTGAACATAAGATCACATAGTTATGACCCTCCTCCAGAGATGAAACCCGATTAAGTTTCATCTGAAAAACCTTTGGTTTCCACACCTCCTTCGAATAATGGTCTTCATTTTGAAAAGCCTATGCCTGAAGCAATCTTTTGCCCATGCAAGAGTACTCTTCATAAGTCCATCATCAATCCTAACGCACATGCTGCCCAATACTATAGCATTGTAGAAGATTTGGCCCAAGCACCCTACTCTATGTCAGCCCTGAAAGTACTCCAAAATTGTCCCACCCAGCGAAAAACATTTCTCACGGTACTTGGATCGATGGATCCTGAAAACAGTAATATCATTGCTTTCAAACTAGATGACTTTAAGACTAGGCGCTCACATCAGTTGGATTTCCAGATAACCACTAAAATGTTTGGGAAGAGTATCCATCGTATCATTTTGGGTGAGGGAGCCTCTACTTTGGCCATGTCTTTGTATTGTTGGAGAGCCATTGGTTCTCCTGAGGTCAATCGTTCACCTACCACTATCAAGGATTTTGATGGTCACAGCTTTCAACCCTATGGATTACTTCTTGCTATCCAATTCGAACTGGGGGGGAAGTCAGTCTCCATTCATATTGAGGTCATCGATTCTCCTTTGGATTAAAACCTACTCCTATGTCATAACTAGTTTTCTGCTATGCAAGCTGTAGCATCGACCATTTTTTGGAACGTCCAGTTCCCATTCCAAGGAAGGATTATCACCATATATCAGTTAGATTTCATCACACCTAGTGCTATTACCAACAATGCAAACAACGTCCTGCTTCTGAATACCCCACAGTATTAGGACATAGGAGTAGGTCTTATCAAATATTCTTCACCAAATCCTCCTCCTACTTCACAAGCTGCATCTATTAATATGATTTCTAACACTATTATAGACAAAGCAAAATCAATTGTCGATGAATCAGCATCCTTTACCCCTTTTGAAGAAGTTTACAATGCAATACAATCCACCAGTGACCCCACCATCAATGACCGTTTGTTGATGACCTCTCATCATTATCACCTACCATATTGGCTAGACAACCCCCCCCATATCTAGATTACCTTTCACATACACTTCCTATTGATGAATCCATTATGGAAGTTATGTCGTTAGAGGAGATGCCTTGGGAAGACCGTCATTATTGATCTTCTTTCCTCCCCCCTTGCCATATGGTAGAAGAGAACTTTGCAATAGATGTTTCATATGATATAATCACGGACCCTCAGTCTTCGATCCTCACTCGTAGTGTCAAGTTTGAAGGAAATATTTGCAATATTAGTAAAACCATGACCGTAGACATATCAGTGAAACCATGTGTTTCAAAGAACATTTATATTGGCTAGAATTCTTCATCCTCTGAAATTCAATCATATACAACCTTATTTAAATAATTTCAAGATGTCTTCACTTAGACATACGAATAAATTCCAAGGATTGATCCCTCCATTCTTGTTCATGAAATCAAAACCTACCCCGGTGCCAAGCCAGTTTGCCAGAAATTACGACAAGTACATCCACGGAAAGCTGCAACCAGTAAGGAAGAAATTGAAAAACTTCTAAAGGATGGTTTTATTTACCCCATTCCTTTAATTGAATGGGTGTCCAATATAGTCCTTGTGAACAAAAAGCAGGGTACTATTAGGGTTTGTATCGACTTTAGGGACTTGAATAGGGCTTTTCCAAAAGGAAATTTCCCCACTCCCTATATCGATTAGATAATCGATAACTATTCTGGAAGCGTCATCTTTTCATTCATGGATGGCTTTTTTAGCTATAATTAGATAGAGTCTCTCATTAGATCAACACAAGATGACTTTTATTTTCCAATGGGGGACCTTTGCCTATCGCAAGTTACCTTTTGGCTTGAAAAATGTTGGCACTACATTTCAACACGCCATGTCATATGCCTTCCATGATATGAAACACATTGTGGAACCTTATCTCGATGACCTCCCCTCTCACTCCAAGCAGCGGGATATCCATGTCGATTATTTAAGAGCTATTTTTCTTAGATGTCGTCATTTCAATATCTGTTTGAACCCCCGCAAATGTGTTTTTTGTGTCGAAACCGACAGATTGCTTGGTTTCATTGTCTCTAAAGATGGCATTCGTATTGATCCTTTGAATATCGAAGCTATTCTGGCCCTACCTACACCAAGGAATGTAATCGAACTCCAAATTTTTCAAGGGAAGGCAAAATTTTTACGTCATTTTTTCTGCAATTACGCAGAAAGGACACACAGTTTCATGAGGTTTCTTAAAAAGGATACACCTTTTTTCTGGGATGATTCTGCGCAGCATGCGTTTGATAATCTCAAACATGCACTTACCAATGCACCTATGTTGCAGCCACCTTATTACACCAAGAACTATTCCTTGTACGTGGCTACCTCCTTGTCTACTATAGGAATGGTCCTTGTTCAAACATATGAACATGACCAAGAACATGTGATCTACTATGCTAGTAAGAGTCTTCTAGATTCCGAAACCTGATATTCACATATGGAGAAACTTGGTCTAGCCACGGTCATCACGGTATAGAAGTTTCGTCACTATATCTTGCTCCGCACTACTACTGTTTATGTTGAATCTAACCCCATGTACTACATCTTGACACGTCAAGTACTTGGGGGAAAATACTCACGATGGATTGCTATCCCCAAAAAATTTGAGTTGGAGTTTTCTAAAACTACTTCGAAGAAGTCCCTTGTCTTCGCAGAGCTCATATGTGACCTTCCCCGTACCACAAGGAATACAGAGCCCATTGATTCATTACCTGATGATTCATTGTTTCTCATTAGTAAGACTGACCCTTGGTATGGAGACATCATTTTGTATCTCCAAACCTTACGATATCAGCTCACCGCTACTTGTGATGAGTGTCATCGCATCCGCTACCAGGCTAAATAATATCTCATCTTGAATGATACCTTATATCACCGTGGTGTTGATTCTATATTACAACGTTGCCTCACACATGAGGAAGCTGAAATCATCCTGAATGATTGCCATGATGGAGCTTGTGGCGGTCACCTCTCTGGGTTGGCAACTGCCCAAAAAATCTTGTGTGCAGGGTATTTTGGCCCTCAATTTTTAAATATTGCATTGAAATGGTCAAAAAATGCTCAGTATGTCAAATTTTTATTACCAAGAAGTGTACCGATCTAGCTCCACTCCATCTTGTCATAGCAGTTGGCCCTTTTTCAAAATGGGGTATCGACTTCGTGCATTGTAGACCTACCTCAACCGGGGGGCATGGCTACATTATAGTGGCCGTGGACTATTTCACAAAATGGGCTGAGGCTGTGCCCACATACGCCGAAGACAAGAAAATAGTTGTGTTATTCTTGTTTAACCATATCATCGCTAGGTTTGGGATTCCTAGGGCTATTGAGACTGATCATGGGTCACACTTTCAGAAAAAAATGATGAAATAAATTAGTACAAAGTTAGGGTTTCGTCATGACAACTCTACACCTTACAACCCTCAGGTCAATGGCCAGGTTGAAGCGATAAATAAAGTGTTGAAAACTATGCTTCAGCGAATGGTAGGATAGACCAATTCAAAGTGGCACTTGCAACTATTTTATGCACTTTGGGCCTATAGGACCACTGTAAAGACTTCCACCGGTTTCACGCCTTTCCAATTGGTATATGGATTGGAAGCAACTCTCCCGATAGAATGTGAGATCCCTTCTCTGAAGCTAGCTGTGGAAATTTTTCCTAACACCACTATAGAAGAGGAATGATTCCTGTATCTAAATAAACTTGATGAAACTCATCGTGATGTTTCCTTAGTAAATGAGGCACACAAACAGAGGATGAAAGCTCAATATGACAGAACCGTTCAGCCCCGCTCTTTTGATGAAGGAGATCTGGTCTTGACTTGTGACCAAAAGCATAATAGGTTGGAGGCAGGAAAATTTGAATCCATATGGCATGGGCCTTACATTATCTGTCGTATCTTGGATAAGGGTGCATATGAGTTAGTAAATTATGATGGGATACCCTTGGGTGAGCCTTGTAATGGGGTCTACCTTAAAAGATACTATTCCTAGGTCATATAGTATAGACTCTTTGTAAATACTATTTATAGATTATTGTGTGTCTTATTTTGAAAGTGTGGTTTTCTGTGTGATCTAAAATGTGTTTTTTCAAACCTTGCTTATGTATACCTTATGTCTAAATGGATAGATGACTACTTTTATCGGTTTCACCGATGGCGCTAATCGTTATACATTGAATCTTGCATCAGTAGCTTGGGTACTATACTCTCCTTTAGGTGATCTGGTGAGTTCAGGGGGTGTTTGTTTAGGTCCCTCCACCAACAATCTAGCCAAATATCACGTAGTGATTGGATTGTTGACAAAAGCCCTAGCTAGCGTTGTAAGAGAGATTAGGGTTTACCTAGACTCTAAATTATTTGTTCAACAGCTTAATCAGGTCTACACCGTCTGAAACCATCTACTTCTTTGAACATTTCGAAGGGTTAGACTATTAGAAAGATCTTTTGAGCAAGTCACATATCAACATGTTCCGAGACATCTGAACGATGTGGCAGATTCCCTAGCTAATTATGTCTTAGATTGGTACATTTCTCATAATTAAAAGTCCATTTGTAACATAAATGACATACATGTAAATTCATAAGTAGTTATTTATTTAACACATCATGTTTCTTGCACACACAACTGTAAATAAAAAGTTTGTCATATATATATATATATATGTAAAACTGAGATACAAAATTAGGTTGAAGCATCGAGCTTTCAGTGCCCTCAAAGTTCAGGACTGTAACAAGTTCAAAATATACATATAGATGGGAAAATATGAAGCTTCGAAGCTTTCAGTATACATATACAAAAAAGGGAAATCCCTGTAGACTAGTCATCCTCTTGGCAGTGCTCGTGATAGCATATGATATCCTGATCCACTCTACCGAGTAGCCTGGAAAACCGTCAAGAGACCCCTGCAGTATGGCGTTGGTAATGCCTAGATAAATCATTGGTGGTCACATATGGAATCCCTACAGTAAGATGCTATAGGTTCTCTTGCAAATTACCAAGCTCCTCATCTGCCTTGGAGCGATAAGACACCATCTCCCTGGTCCCTGTCTTCCTCGAAATAGGTGACATACCAGTTGGGCATACTAGTCCAATATCTATATAAAAACCATTTTTACTTATCTTAGTATTTTAAATAAAAATAAAATAAACTTGAAAAATTAAAAACATTGTGGATAGTATCTTTTTTACCTTGGTCATCCCACTCCTCCCCCTCAGGTAGTACGAGCTCTGTGTTGTCCTGGAAATTTGACACTCAGAGGCACAATCTTCAATCATGAGTAGCTGGCCCCTCAGCTAGTGAAAGAAAGTTGTTCCGTAGACAAACTTGGGTCCTCTGCGTCCATGGCAGGCCATGATATATAAACCCACCTGAGCATCCTAGGAGCCTCATGGTCCAGTCTGCTCATAGTCACCTAAGGCCTCAAGTGGGGCACCCTCTGCAAAATGAAAGATACCACCACAACTCCATAGTCGAATAGCTTAAGAGTCCTCCTCTTACATTTGTTCAGTTTGTCCTTCAGACTTACCAACATGCCTTCACACCAATTGAATACTGTGGCATCCATGCACTCTAGGGAATGCAACATGTGTGACCTATTTGTCAGGTGAGCATACCTAGTCCCAACCACCTTACCAATAGTATAGACCACCTTCCTTAGGGGAAAATCCACTATCTACTGGATGTGTGGTTTCCTAGATTGAGACTGCATACCCAGTGCACAATATTGTTCAATCAAATCATCTAATGAGGACTATCCTCCTCGTGCGCCGGATAAGACTACTGGCCTTCCTCTTTGAGACAAACTAGTCAAGAAGTAGATATCCTCAATATCTATGGTCAAGTCATGGGTCCCGACCACAAAGTGCTGCTTCTCAGGATCCCACATATATATAATGTACTCTAATAGGTGGATGTATGTCTTCATGCCTGGTACCCTAAAATATTTCAGCAGCCTGCAGTTCTGTAAGGCTTCTACGGTAGCTGGAACATTAATAGCTTGGAAGTATGCTATCTCATGCTCTCTCTCTTTCCAAATGAGCATGATTTGGACAATATATTGCACCTACAAACACATAATTTTTGTATCAATAATCACATTATGACCAAATGAAAGCATAAAATGACATTTTAAAATAAAATAGAAGGGAAAATTTGATTTTTGATAGAGATAGGGTTTTTTTTTTGCATTTTTTGGGGCCTATGGTGCCTCTCCATCTTGCGGATTGAGCGCCTATGTCGCATCTTCTTCTGCTTTCATTGAGTGCCGATGGCCGATGCCTTCGTCGGCTGTGGATAGAGCGCTGTCGTGTTCATGACCCAAAAAATAAAAAGGCTGCCATAGCCCACGTTTTGACCATTCAAGGTGCCAAAAAGCCTAAAAAACTGGTAAAAAAATATCCTATGTGCAAGTAAAAACCTCCTATTATTGTTTAAAACTTAAAAATTCATTGTGGACATGAAATTCAAATGGTTGGAACACTTGCCTCTTCCAACAAGATTGACAAACGATGAGCAAGACCACTTGCAAAATCACCAATGGAAGTTCTCTCCTTTCACTCCAACTCTTAAATTCTCTAAGTGGTAAGAGTAACAATGGTAAATTTTTTTACTATTCCTCTCTATATATAGTAATTTTGGAAACTTTTGTTATTTCATTATAATTTAATCATTTTTGAAATTCAAAATTATTTTTATAAAAGTGAGTTTTATCGCTTGTTTTTATATAGTTCTAATAGAGTTGGCTTTTAATGTGTTTTTTGAGTTTTCAAGCCCAATTTTGGTTCGTGGCTATGAAACAAGCTCTTTTAGTATTTTTTAGGCTTAGAGTTAAGATGAAAAAGTACCGAGCATTTTTATACACTTTTCACATGCTTGTTAAATCACTAGTAAAAGAGTGTCGAGTCTACTTTTTCGCTTTTTCAGACTTGTTAAAAGTGGATTATGAAAAAGGAAACCCGCTATGGATTTATATTTAAGCTCTTTTTGGTCTCCTTAAAAACAAAAAAATATTTCCAAGCAAACTTGTTACATTCACGCTTGTGAAAGTATCAAAACGGTCGACTAGTTGGTGGTAGGTTATCTCTTTTTTCGGACTGACTAGGCCTATTTACGAAAAAAAGACCTTTTGTTGTTTCCTTGTGTCTTCATTCAGACTCTCTAAATATGAACGATGCTGAGTTTTCTTTCGTCGGACTCATAAAACAAAATGATAGAATACCCTATCTGGGAACGAACCCCTCCTTTCTTAGGTTAGTAAAACATGTTAGAATGGACTCATCACTTGATGAGCTATAACAAGTGTTTGTTACCCTCTTTGAACTCGTAAAAACAAAAAGAGGCACTCATCTGTTAAAGATGGGGAAATTAAAGGAAAGGGGAATGTTTTTCATTTGTATTTATGGCAGTCTATAGTCCACCTTTGAACATGACACCTGTTTGCATTTGCATATCTGAACAGTTGGGTATTCAGCTTGTGTCCGAGTCGATCCACTTTTGTGAGTCACCTAACTCCTTTGAGTCAATTCAAAGAATTCTTTGCTATATTCCTTGCATTACACCTGGTTCTATTCTCGTCAATTCAATGCTTCCAAGTCATTTGTTGTGCTGCAAATTGTTCAAAGGTTATCTCTTCTGAAGAATCACTCATTAGTAACTTTACCTGTTCATAAAGTCAGTCATGGATGAGTCAGTTTCATCAATTCAGATCAACGTTTTTCCATGTTTCATTCCACTGATGTGGGAATCATCATGGCCCTCCTATGACAAGTCTGTTCCTGTTGACTTCAGCTCCTTATCCAGGAATTAGACCTAGAAACCTAGACAAGTACCTTGAAGCCTGCATGCCTCAATGGAAGGTTTCCTCGCTTTCAACAGTAGGTTTTCATCAATGACCTCTGATTGAAAGATTCTATCAAGTGTTCGACTTCAAAACATCTATTCACACTTGGGAGAATGTACTTAGATACCTTGGGGATCATTGACATTAATGATGATTTCCCTTGCACTTGTTAACATTTTACATCAATGACTCGTAGTCAAGTGGTTTATGCCATGTTCAACTTCAAAACATCTATTCACATGGTCAGAATCAAATCGATTGGGGATTGGAATGAAGACCCTGAGTGGTTAGAATTCGTCCCTGTGGTTTCCTATGCTCAGGTTGCGTTTGGAGATCATTCATAGTCATGACATGGATCCATATTGTATGTTTGGTGGATGTGTTCCTTATTTTGAGGCTAGATGACATCGATCTACTTTGTATGATCTATAGCCATGTCTTACCTCCTACATCAGTTGTTCATGGATCTACAACATATTATTGGTATCCATGACATGGTCATCATCATGGATCTGCAATGTATTGGTCCGCAACCATGATTGAATTGGGTAAGTCAGTTTTGGTCCTATGTCAATTATGAGCTCATCTATCATTGCCTCTATACAAGACTGATATCTTGCAAACTATTTCACCTATCACTTCCTTCTAGCTTCATACTTTGGGGGGAATTATGTTGCATCTGGAAATTCCACATTGCCCGTTAGCCTTTCAGAGATCCTAACCTAAGACACCTTGGTTATATTTTTTCCATATTTTGGAAGGGTGGCGCTTTTCTCCTGTTTTCACAAAGCACTGACGGTGCTTCCCACAATGGAGAAATAAGCGTTGGTCCACCCTTTATTTGGAAGAAAATTAGGTCGGTTCCTTTACCCTTTCTGGTACATGCACCGATAGTCCAAAAAGAGGAAAAAAGAAGGTTATGGAAGCTTCCTTGTGGGATCCTTTGTGGAGTCAGTTCCTATTTTCTTGGGAGAGGTGGCATTTTCCTCCCTTACCTTTTGGGATAACCTCCTATCCATTCCCCAAGTCAATCTCATGTATTTTGAGCCTATAAATGAAGCCTTCATGATGTGAGTGGGGGAGGCCAAAATAAAGTACCCTTATGCTGATGGATTGAAGTCTGAGTTAGAGGAAAGATAGAGTTGGCTTATATCTGAAGAGATGCTCATAGTTGTGAAGGATTGTAGATTTCTTGTAGAGGTTGAAGCCATCAACATCAAGGCTTGGTTGTAACTTTACTCTCTCAATATTTAATACAAAAGTGTTTTCCTTTCCTATATTTGATGTGTTGTTAATTTCAATTGAATATTATCAGATTCCTTGATCACTGATATAAGTAATTGATTCAACATGATACTATGAACTTGTGTTTTGTATTTTGATCTGTTTACTAGGTATTGAACATTGCAAGGGATTTTGGAACAAATACAAAGAGACTTAGGTCTGAGGTATGGTTTATTTCACATTGTTCAAATTGATTGCTTAAGGAAAGGATATACTGATGTGCTCTTTTGTTTTACACTTGTGATTTACAGGGTAGAGGAACAAATGGTGTCCGCATCGATTGCATAATTCCTGACAATACCATTCATCCAAATCACATGAAATTGGTATGGAAAAAGAATTGTACCGAGATGAACAACCTCCATAAATTTCATGTCATTCTGTTGCATAGATTTGGATAAATTGACCTCTTTTCCATTGTAACTTTCCCCCCCCAACATCACTCTGCACTTTATTACTCATAATTGCTAACTTGTTACAAAGTCTTCTTTGTGCAAATATTTTATTAGGAATTTATATCTTTCTTTATTGCTTCCAATTTATCATTGAGTTTAAAGTGGTCACTTAGAGCAAACATCTCAACTCTGAAATACAAAAGAAGAATAACTGAATTGATAATTATGGTAACAAAGTATTGATATTTGCTTGAAAAAATAAAGATCTATTTGATACTTTATTTCTGGAAGGCATTGTTTGAATGCTTAGGTTATAAAAAATGTTTATTTTTGTTGTTTTTAGGCAATCTTCTAGAGGTATCCACGACCTTAAAAAGAGTATCAGTCATTTTCACTGATTTACAATGATAGATCACTAGATTTGGTATGACATCTTTTCGCTAAAGGCAACAATTTCACATTTGTTGGAAACAGTTTCGAGGTTCTTTCCCAAGGAAAAAATGTTTTTATTGAAGAAAGTCCATTTGCATCCATGACTTTTGGTGGTGTTGATCCTAATCATTTCAAGGGTAAACATCAATATGCTCTTGTTACTTGAAAGGGTTACTAGAAGGTATGTAATAGAATCATGTTAGTTTTCCAAGTTTAATATTGACTGTATTTAAGGATAAACACATGCATACCATGTTCTTTGTATGAGTCATAGTTACTAGTAGGTATGCCATGGGATTAATATACTCTAATAAATCGATTTTTCTATTTCTTTCAGTTTGACATGGTAGAATTCCTCATTGATGATCAATCAATAGGTCAGCATACAGTCCATCTTATTTAATTGGGCACATGATTGCTTCTTAAGGAATCTTATGAAAATATTGATGGCATTTTATGAACATTTAGTTGCAAGTTTCTGTGCTAGAGGTTGTGTTTCTATTGCTGATTCTGGAACTTGTTTGCTAGTTGGTCCATCAGTAAATCTTGCATACCTTTGATCTTTTGGAAATTTCTTGTATAAGTTAGTGGTGTTTTCTAGGTCTGTGCACGATAAAAGAATATAAACCACAGGGGTGTGGCACATCTGATGCTTGTATACTCAAGCAATCAACGAATGTTCAATAATGCTCATTTGATAAATTGATATGCTATCTTTGTAGTATTAAATATATATAGTTGAACCCTCATGAAACAACATGGAATTCCCTCAAGAATGATCGAAAGGTATCACACACAAAACAAATCTCTTAGTATCTTTGTTTTGATCAACCATATCTTGATCACCTCGACATATTGGGGATACTATATTCATGAATTTTACCATTTATATTGTGTTTGTTAGTGTAATTAATTCTTTAGATTATCATGATGTTGGGGCCACTTCCCAACAATCATTGAAAAGTGATTTACATCAATTTGTTCGTGTGAAAAAAATTGTTTCAAATGTACAAAAGAGGATCATTGTACTATTGCAAGGTGTGATTTCCATGCATGATCCATATTTAAAATTATATGCATCTACCATTCTAGGTGAAACTTTTATTTCCATGTACGTTCTTAAAAAACAACCCTTCCATCTTACCAAAAAACTCAGTAATATGCTATAGAATCCAACTGGCTCATTTTCAGGGAAATTTTTCTTCACAAAGAAAAGTATGCAGATATTTCCAATTAGATAAACCAATGTAATCCCATGGAAATGGATATTGGAACATGGGAAAGCAATACTTGAATGGTGTAATATGAAGAAGAGTAACTATTGAAGCATGTACATACATGGATGAATTAATTATGTCTATCTTGTTCCCAATCTTCCACTTTGGAGGAAAATTGCTTGGAATCTCATGTGTAATCTCAACATATCCTTCTAGCATTCTACTCAATTATATTAATACTTCCTTCTTGGTGTCACATTTTTCAACATTATTGGACTTTATGCCATCTAAGACTCTTATTTGCACCATTTCATAACACTCCTTGGTATCCTTTATTGCATTTATGAAGTTCTTTGTAAATAACAACACTTCTCTCTAGCCCTTATCTTTAATTGACAACTAAATTATTTTTCTATCCTTTATAATGTCCCGATTTCTTCTTAAGTGATTTATATCTCCATTGGGAATCCATAAAATACTTAATATTTTAAGTGAATTTGTGATCTCAACAGGTTGACAATAATCAATATTTGTTTTGCATGAGGGAACAACTTGAGGCCACATTCAGAAGTAATAATGAAATAGTGATTCATCATCCCTCTATTTTATGTTGAAAAAAAGTTTCATGCCAATATTATAGGTCTAGCTATGTCAATGTGTCCAACAAAGGCATCTATGATTTGTTGGAAGTGACTAATAGATTCAGTGCTAGGTGGTGAAACCATATAAGAGCTTCATCCCTAAACTACACTACACCGCTTCCTAAATGGAAACCTGTCAATTTTTTTTTTGTTAATTCTACTACTAGGAATCGCTTTTTCGATGGTGTTTTGACACTTTTGTTGGAGCTCCGACACCTTTAGCTGATGGTTAACCGATGACACCTTCCCATTGAATATTCGACGCTTTTCAAAAAACCACCGATGGATTTGCCATGCCTACGACACTTCAGCCCATCAAAAGGCCGACCCTTCAAGTGTCAGTAAGTGTTGGATATTCGATGGTTTTTCTATGACTCTGACACTTCATCCCATTAGAAGGCCGACCTTTCAAGTGTCGGTAAGAATCGGATATTTGACGGTTTTTGCAAGTTTTTAGTGACACTTTGAAATAGATAAGCGTAAGATATTCGACGGTTTTTGCAAGTTTTTAGTGACACTTTGAAACAGATAACTGTCGAATATGTGACCATCATTGATAACACATTGAATATCTAATGGTATTCCACTGACAGCCAAAAAAAGTGCATGTGTCGAAGATGTGATAGAGAAATGTCGAATTTTAGACATGCAAGGTGTCGGATTTTGGGCTCAATTTCTGTTGTGACTGTAACCTACAAGCAATTTTCCTTTATCTCGATATATGTGCATCCATTTAATCTGATTTGTTGTGTGGACATGTAATATAGTGAATGGAAAAAACATACAAAATTTCAGCCAAAATATATTTGTCATTTGGGAGAAAAACACCATTGTAAGCTACAACCATTTGTCTTTTATCTAAAAAATTGTGCATCCATTTTCTCTGATCTTTGGTAGATGTGTTTGTCTTTGTGAATCCATTGCAATTTTGTTCATAAATATGATACTTCAAGGTTGGAATGACCTTGTTTAGCATTTCATACATCAACAAATCACACTTGAATTCTTTTCATGACACATTGACAATGAGGGTTTCAATGGATTCAATGAGATACCAGTCTTATGCCATTCCTTCTTAGTTCAACTTATGATATGAAATTATATAATTCCATGAGACTTTAAAATTAATGACAACATATTCCAGCATGCACATGCTGAAGATGTTAACTGTATTGACATTTTTACAGGTTCATTGATAATAAGGATGACATTTCCAATCTTAGGAAATGCTTTTCTGGATTGTGGATCTTGGAAAATAATGCAAATATTATAGAAGATGCCATGAGAAGGCCATAATAATTTATGCTATAGCCCCATATTGAAGGAGGGAGTAAGTTGATCATATAAGTTTTAATTACAATCTCAGTTCTTTAGTATTTCTTCATTATTTTATTAGTGTAGAAAATACTCTTTCTTCAGGAAAGATTGGAAACCCAATGTACTTTTTCAAATGTATACATGGAAATAATGTCACGGTATTTGTTGTTCAGGAAATTACATATATGGGAATGATTCCAATAAAAAATTACTAATTGAAGAAAAATGATGGTAATGGACATGCTACTTACATACTAATGCAAAGGAGATTTCCTCCAATTCATCTATCATATCTTGTTTGTGGTGGTATCTATCAACAAGGTGAAACTATGTCTGAACTTGGCATATTTGGTGCATATTTATGGTATGGAATTCTTTCGTGAGATCCTTTTTTAAAATTCGAATGTCACTGGTTTGGTACTAAAATAATTAAACATATATTTCCTGGTTTATTTGCTTAAAATCCTAGAATAAATGCAGTAGCCTTGAGGGATGGTTTAAACCCTAGAAAAAAACCATAGGAAGTCCTATGCACTTTCCTAACATTATTCTAACATGGTAGATTTTTCATCTCATTTACACAGTATGCAATTTCTATACTTCATTTTTTAACCAATGTCACATGCCTAGGTTGGAGGTGTCTGATGTAATTCCTCATGGTATTCTTAATGATAATGTAGTGATCAGCCCCATGGACTGTCTTTTTCATTTGTGAACAATACTTCTCCTATGGCTATTTTGCAGAGAATGTTTAAGTAAAATAAAATTTGAAGGCAACAAATGCGTAATCATGCATGCAGATGCTGAAGATGTTAATTGTTATGACATTTTTACATGTTCACTAATAATAAGGATGAAATTTCCAATCTTAGGAAATACTTTTCTCTATTTTGGAGGTTGGACAATAATACAAATTTTATAGAAGATTCTATCAGAAGGCCAGAATAATTTGTGCTAAAGCCGGGTGAATTAGGGGATAAATTGCTCATATATGTTTTAATTAGGATCTTAGTTTTGTAATGCTTCTTCATTATTTTATGAGTGCTGAAAATATTGTTTCTGCAGACAAGATTGGCAATCTAGTGTACTTTTTCAAATATCTACATGGAAATAATGTATGGTATTTGTTGTCTAGGAAATAACATAAATGGGAATAATGATAAGAAAATAATACTCGAGTTGAAGAAAAATGGTGGTAATGGACATGATGCTTACATATAATGTAAAAGATATTTCCTCAAATTCCTGTATCATTTCTTATTTGTGGTAGTGTCTATCAACATGGTGAAACTGTGTTCAAGACTTTGAACTTGGCATATTTGGTGCATATTTACGATATGTAATTCTTTCATGGTTTTTTATGCTTAAAAAGAAAGTCCAAGACCGGGATTTCATGTTTTAATGTTGATTTCCTTCTTCATCCCCAATCCTAAGATATCCAAATCAAACCTAAATATGGGTGCACTAAGGAAGGTCTATTAATACACTTGTTATCCTCCTCCAAAAATAGGATCACCCAAAAACATAGGTGGCCCTAAAGTGGCTAGCATAGACAGGTCAACCCTAGCATTTTAGTGCACATGTTAAGACCAACATAATCTATCATTTCCATATTGATATAATGCTTTTGAGTTTTAAAAAAAGGCTAGAAGTTCCCCTTTGATTCTAAACTAATGCCAAAGAATGTTTTCATAAATCTGAATATTTGGGTCATGGCACTTCCATACAAAAGGATCTGAAACAGAGAGATTTCAACTATGCCATGAACAAAAAACCACAAATATTATTGTATTTGATTGAATAATTCCTTACAGTGGGTTTCTTGTTAATTAGATAAATCCCTTCCCAAACTTCAAGCTTAGTTGATCTTATCCACATAAATACTAGGACTTAATAACCCAAAATGCTTAGGTTTCCTTGGATTTGAGTGAGATTCATGTTCTTACATGCAAAGGGATCCTTCTATAAAGTGAACATGCCAAAAAACTAATTTTTTGGGTTATACTATATATAAATACACCTGAACTTCAAAGGATGGAGTTATTTGGTTGCCCAAAAAATTGTTGTGCCAATGAAACTGCCCAGAATTAATCTTACATGAGCTAAGTAAACCCCACAATGTTCATTTTCTAAACAAGTCATTTCCAGATGAATATGAGGCAACTACTTTAGAAATATTTTCACTATCATTTGAATGGGCCTTTATATCCTTCCTTCCTTTATTCCCCTATGCCACAGATATAGATAAAATTATTTTTTTATTCTACATTCATTGTACATGATTTTGATTGTAGATATTCATTTCTAGCAGTGAGTCATATTTCATTTTTTTCCTTTCGTTACCATTCAGCTAGGTTATTTTTTTATTAATAAATAGTTTATTGCCATTTATCCGACAGAAAGTGAGTGGTAGCTATCGTTCGTTTTCCTTTACTTTGTCACTAAACTCCGACGATATCGCCATGGCTCTGATGAGCTCGTGCCGTCGGATTTCTAACTAACAATGGCTAAACTTAGACGATCTTTCCATGGCTCAGACGGGCCTAATTAGTTGGCATAATCACATAAGCTGTCGGATATTCGACAATAGATCCGACGAGAAGCAGTCAGAGATTTGACAATAGATCCAACGAGAAGTAGTTGGTGATTCGACAATAGATCCGATGAGAAGAAGTCGGAGATTTGAAAATACCTATGACGAATCGAAGTTGGATATTGGACATTAGATCTGATGAGCAGCAGCAAAAAATTAGACAGTACATCCAATGAGAAGAAGTAAAAAATTTGACACTAAATCCGACGAGAAGAAGTCATAAATTCAACAATATATGGATGAAAGACTTCTCCATTTTAGCTTGATACTCTGTCGAATTTTCGATGGGGTTCGTAAGGGAGTCGAATATCTGACGAAGTCCCACCAACGACAAAACAAAATGTTGTTGTCGAATAACAAACACGTTCCTGTCGAAGTTCAAACATGGAATCCTACATGGAACCTACCTAAACACACTTGCATGACCCCCTAGAACATAGATTTGTTGTACGACTAGAATTTTATGCCTCGACTAGGGATTCAATAGGTGTCCTTGAAAGCCTGTAGAGTGTGAGCTTCAACGTGCCATAGAATCATGACTGTGTCTTGGATCGAAGAAAATTTGACTCCGTTGGATTTAGGACATCGAGATAGTTCTAGGGGAGGTCCTTTCCACTGGTTCCAAGGACAAGGGATCCTATTTTTGGTTAATTTTTGAAACTAGGGTTTTTCTCAGTAAGGGAATGTGAAAATTTTTCACATAGGGGTCAACTTTGTAAATTCCTCGATCGATAACTTGTGGCTAGAGTTTCCACATGGAACCTTCCTAAACATACTTGCATGACCCCCTTGAACCCAGTTTTTTTGCACGATTGGAATTCTATGTTGCGGGTAGGGATTCAATAGGTGTCCCTAAAATCCTGTAGGAGGTGAGATTCAATGTGCCATAGAATGATGACCATGGCTCAAATCAACTATCCATTGACTTGTTGGATTCTGAACATCGAGATGGTGCTTGAGGTGGCATTATACTATAGCCCCATGGACAATGGATCCTCTTTTAGGTCAATTTTGGAAACTAGGGTTTTGTTCAGTAAGGGAATGTGAAATGTTTGCACATATGGGTCAACTTTGAAAATTCCTTGATCGAGAACTTGTGGCTAGTGTTCCTACATGGAACCTTCCTAAATACACTAGCATGACCCCTCATAACCTATTTTTGTTGCATGGCTTGAATTCTATGCCCCGGGTAGGGATTCAATAGGTGTCCCTGAAAGCCTATAGGATGTGAGCTTCAACATGTCATAGAATAATAATTGTAGCTCAGATCGATGAACCGTTGAATCCGTTGGATTTAGAACATTGGGATATCTCTAGGGTGGCACTCTCCTCTAGCTCCTTGGATAAGGGATCCTCTTTTAATTTAATTTTGGAAACCAGGGTTTTTCTGAGTAAGGGAATGTAAACATTTTGCACATAGGGGTCAACTTTGCAAATTACTCGATTGATAATATGGCTAGTATTCCCTCATGGAACCTGCCGAACAACACTTGCATGACCCCCAAAAACCCTGTTCTGTTGCACAGTTGGAATTCTATACCTCCGGTAGGGATCCAACAGTTGTCCCCAAAAACCTGTAGGAGTTGAGATTCAACGTGCCATAGAATGATCAGCATGGATTGGATCAATGAACCATCGAAATCCGTTGGATTTAGACCATTAAGATAGTGCTAGGGGTGATCCTCTTAGCTGGATCGATGGGCAAGGGATCCTCTATTAGGTAAATTTTGGTAACTAGGGTTTTGCTCAATAAGGGAATGTGAAATTTTTGTACATATGGGTCAACTTTGCAAATTACTCGACCCATAAATTGTGACTAGTGTTCCTATATGGAACCTTCCTAAATGCACTTGCATGACCCCACAAAACCCTTTTTTGTTGCACGGTTGGAACTATATGCCCAGGGTAGGGATTCAACAGTTGTCCTTGAAAGCTTGTAGGAGGTGAGATTCAACGTGCCATAGAATGATGACTGTGGATCGGATTGACAAACCATTGAACCCATTGGATTTAGGAAATCGGGATAGTGCTTGGGGTCACCCTCTCCTCTGGCTCCATTGACAAGCAATACTCTTTTAGGTCATTTTTTCAAACTAGGGTTTTGTTGAGTAAAGGAATGTGAAAGTTTTGCATGCAGGGGTTAACTTTGCAAATTCCGTGACCAAGAACTTGTGGATGGTGTTCTTGCATGGAACCTTCCTAAACATACTTGTATGATCCCCTAGAACCCAGTTTTGTTCCACAGATGGAATTCTATGCCCCGGGTAGTGATTCAATAGGTGTCCTTGAAAGCATGTAGGATGTGAGATTCAACATGCCATAGAATTATGATCGGGGCTTGGATCAACGAACCGTTGACTCTTTTCGATTAAGGAAATTGGGACATTTCTAGTAGTGTCCCTCTCTTGTGGTGCCATGGACAACAAATCCTCTTTTAGGTCAATTTTGGAAACTAGGGTTTTTCTTTGTAATGGAATGTGAAATTTTTGCACATAAGGTTCAACTTTGTAAATTCCTCGACTGATAACTTATGGCTAGTGTTCCCACATGGGAGCTAACTAAACACACTTGCAGGACCCCCCTAGAACCTAGTTTTGTTGCATGGTTGGAATTCTATGCCACTGGTAGGGATTCAACAGGTGTCCCTAAAATCTTGTAGGAGGTAAGATTTAACATGCCATAGAATGATGACCATGGCTTGTACCGATGAACCGTCAACTACATCAGTTTCAGGATGTTGAGATAGTGTTAGGGGTGGCCCCCTCCTCTGGATCCATGGACAAGGGATCCTACTTTAGGTAAATTTTAGAAACTAGATTTTTTCTAAATAAGGGAATGTGAAATTTTTGCACATACGAGTCAACTTTGCAAATTCCTTGACCGAGAATCTGTGGCTATTGTTCCTGCATGGAACCATCCTGAAGACACTTACATGAACACCTTGAACATATTTTTGTTGCGCAAATGGAATTTTATGCCTCGGTTAGGGATTCAACAGGTGTCCTTGAAAGAGTGTAGGAGGTGAGCTTCAACGTGTCATAGAATGATGATTGTGGCTCGGATTGACAAACCATCGAGTCAGTTGCATTTAGGTCTTTGGGATAGTTCTATAAGTGGCCCTCTCATCTGGCTCCATGGACAACAAATATTCTTTTAGGTCATTTTTGGAAACTAGGGTTTTACTCAATAAGGGAATGTGAAATTTTTGCTCATTGGGGTCAACTTTGCAAACTCCTCGACCAAGAAATTGTGACTAGTATTCCTCCATGGAACCTACCTAAACATAATTGAATGACCCCCTAAAACCCAGTTTTGTTGTAGGGTTGAAATTCTGTGCCCCAGGATGGGATTCAATAGGTGTCCCTAAAATCCTGTAGGAGGTAAGCTTCAACATGCCATAGAATTATGACCATGGCGAAGATCAATGAACAATTGACTCTGTTGGATTCAAGACATCGACATAGTTTTAGGGGTGTCCGTCACCTCTGGCTCCATGGACAAGGGACACTCTTTTCGGTCAACTTTTGAAACTAGGGTTTTGTTGAGTAAAGGAATGTGAATTTTTTTTTCACATAGGGGTCAACTTTTAAAAATCCTTGAGCGAGAACTTGTGGATACTATTCCTATATGGAACCTGCCTAAACACACTTGCATGACCCTCACAACCTAGTTTTGTTGCATGGTTGGAATTCTATGCCTCGGGTAGGGATTCAACAGGTGTCCTTGAAATTCTGTAGGGTGTGAGCTTCAACATGCCATAGAATGATGACTGTGGCTCGGATCAACAAACCATCGAATCCATTGCATTTAGGACATTGGGATATTTATAGGGTTGTCCATCTGCTCTAGCTCCATGGACAAGGGATACTCTTTCAGGTCAATTTTGGAAACTAGGGTTTTCCTTAGTAAGGGAATGCGAATTTTTTGCACATAGGGGTTAACTTTACGAATTTATTGACCAATAACTTATGGCTACTGTTCCCAAATTGAAACTACCTAAACACACTTGTTTGACCCACTAGAAACTATTTTTATTGCATGATTGGAATTCTATGCCTCGGGTAGGGATTCAAGACGTGTCCTTTAAATCCTGTAGGATATGAGCTTCAACGTACCATAGAATGACGATCGTGGTTCAGATCGATGAACTGTCGAATCCATTGGATTCAAGACATCAAGATTTTTCTAGGGGTGGAATTTTAGTTTGGTTCCATGGACAATGGATCCTATTTTAGGTCAATTTTGGAAACTAGGGTTTTGTTCAGTATGGGAATATGATATTTTTGCACATATGGGTCAACTTTTCAAAATACTTGAGTGAGAAATTGTGTCTAGAATTCCTAGATGGAACCTACCTAAGGACACTTTCATGACCCCTCAGAACCCAGTTTTGTTGCATGGCTGGAATTCTATGCCCCGGGTAGGGATTCAACAGGTGTCCCTAAAATCCTGTTGGAGGCGAGCTTCAATGTACCATATAATGATGAACGTATATTGGATCGATGAACTATCAAATCCGTTGGATTCAACACATATGGATAGTGCTAGGGGTGGCCCTATTCTTTGGCTCCATGGACAATGTATTTTATTTTAGGTCAATTTTGGAAAATGGGGTTTTGCTTAGTAAGGGAATGTGAAATTTTTACACATAGGGGTTAAATTTGAAAATTATTCAATCGAGAACTTGTGACTAGTGTTCCTACCTGGAAATTGTCTAAACACACTTGCATGACCCCCTCGAACCTTGATTTGTTGCATGGTTGGAATTCTATGCCCCGTGTAGGGATTCAATAGGTGTCCCTGAAAGCCAGTAGGAGGTGAGTTCAACGTGCCATAGAATGATGATTGTGGCTCAGATCGACGAACCATTGAATCCGTTAGATTCATGACATCCAGATAGTTCTAAGGATGGCTCTATCCTATGGCTCCATGGACAAGGTATACCCTTTAAGGTGAATTTTTGAAACTAGGGTTTTGCTGAGTAAAGGAATGTGATTTGTTTGCACATAGGGGTCAACTTTGAAAATTCCTCAACTGAGAACTCGTGGTTAACATTATTCCATTGAACATACCTAAACACACTTGCATGACCCCCCAGAACCCAGTTTTGTTGCACAGTTGGAATTCTATGCCCGTGTAAGGATTCAACAGGTGTCCTTGATATCCTTTAGGAGGTGAGATTCAACGTGCCATAGAATGATGACTGTGGCTCGGATCGATGAACCATCAAATCTGTTGGATCTAGGACATAACGATAATTCTAGAGGTGGCCCTCTCCTTTGGATCATTCGACAAGGGTTCCTCTTTTAGGTTAATTTTGGAAACTAGGGTTTTTCTTAGTAAGTGAATGTGAAATTTTTGTACATAGGGGTCAACTTTGAAAATTCATTGACTAATAATATGGATAGTGTTCCCACATGGAAACTACATAAACACACTTGCATGATCCCCTAGAACCCATTTTGTTGCACTGTGTACTTCTATGCCATGGGTAGGGATTCAACAGGTGTCCCTGAAAGCCTGTAGGAGGTGAGCTTGAACGTGCCATAGAATGATGAACCTGGCTCAGATCGATGAACCGTCAAATCTGTTGGATTCAAGATATTGGGATAGTTCTAGGGGTGTCCCTCTCCTCTAGCTCCATGGATAAGGGATCCTCTTTTAGGTCAATTTCGAAACTAGGGTTTTAATTAGTAAGAGAATGTGAAATTTTTGCGCATAGGGGTTAATTTTGCAAATTAATTGACCAATAAATTATGGTTAGAGTTACCACATGGAATATACCTAAAAACACTTGCATGACCCCCCAGAACCCAGTTTTGTTGCGTTGGGCTCCAGAATTGTCTTTTATAATGATTTTATTTACATTAATTTCCGACCTATTTACCATAATTTAATACATCTATGTTCAATAAGGTTGTCTTTGACTTTGTTTTATTATTTAAAATCGTGTAAATGTAAAATAAGACAAATATGCTATTTTTATCTATTAAATGTAGTATTTTGCAAATGATAAACATTTCGGTACTTCATCTGACCTTTTCATTCAGTTCTTCTTCCGGTCCTAAGTTCCATGCTAGGTTTAATGGCATGTTTCTTATTATGTTCTTGGTTTGTTTTATCCCTCGACTTCTATTTCACGTCGGTTCCATGAATACCTGCACATGCAAAAACCATGAGTGATGATGAGATTTGAGCATTGGTTTAAAATTAAGTAAGGAAGAAAATAAAAATTATTAAAAAAATGAGAATTAAATAAAGAAAATAAAAAAATATTTAAAAAATGGGAATTAAATAAAGAAAATAAAAAATATTAGAAAAATGGGAATTAAATATTAAAACAAATAAAATCCACTCATACTAAATTAACCAAACCATAAAGTGCATTATGACATGGATTGTATGTCACGTGGCGAATCTCCGCTAATTTATTTTGAAGTGGGTTCATATATGTGGATCATTCCCATATATCATCTCTTTATAAAACCATTTTATTTAAGACTTTGTATTTAATACATATACCATTTCATATTTTGATAACTAACGGATTTCATGTTTTGTGCAGGTCGTGAACATTGCGTGGAAAATGGAACTAATGCATGCACTGTGAAGAAGGGAGCACACACTATGGGATGGAAAGGAGATGGAACCTAGCTCCCAACAAATAGAACCCAGCCATTATTTAAACCTGGCACCCAACAATAAATTCATGCAAACAAGCCAACATCAATTCAGCCCAGAAATTGGATTTGTGAAGTTACAAGTCATTCAGATCTTCATTCGGATTCAGATGCTCACCTAAACTGTGATATTTTTCATTTGTTTTCATGCATGTAGAAGAAGAGATCGCCAAATGGTTAAATGGGTTTAGGGAATGTCCATCCATATACAAAACCAATTGTTTGTTTTTCCAAATTCGGAACCACCTAAGAGTTATGGAAGGGGCATTTTGTCGATTTGTTCTAGATTGCATTTTCTGGGTTGGCCATTTTCTGAGTCCATTTCAGATCATCAATGGGGTTCTTCCCTTTATTTTATGGCAGTCTATTATTAGATAAGTCGACCACTCAAAGGGTCGACCTGATATCCATTGTAAACAATATAAAAAAACATCGTGGGTTGTGAAATAGAGGAGGAAAAATGCTTGTAAAACTTTGATTTCAATTTTAATAGAAGCTTTGTTCTGTTGTACATGACATTCTTGTTTTTTTGTTAATGATCGGTGTCTGAGTAGCGTGGGAACATAGAACCTGATTGATGAGAAGGTCCCCTCAACAACCAAAGGTTCTATTTGTTCATATTGAGTAGTTTCCTTTCATTTTTATAGATAAGTAATTTTGTTCTTATGTCTATGTATTTCATTTTCCTGTAGGTCACATTTTGATGTTCATGAAATACAATTATCTTTTAGTTTACATGTAATTTTCATTTTCAGAATTAATACGGCTGACCATTCACATTTTTTGTTTAGTTTATCTCTCATCCTTCCATTCGCATTATTTGTTCAGACTTCATTCCAGTCTGTCTTTTAGACTTTAATTCAAACTTAGACAGAATTTTCCAGAATTTTCAGTATTTTTCCAGAATTAACACATATTCCATTAAATTTGGAAATATTCTATTACGAGGATTTCATCCACATTGAGTTTTTTTGCAAATCTATAAATACATATTCTTTTAAATCTAGAAAAATTATCTCAAAGAACTATTCCATTAAATTTGGAAGAATTAATCCAATGAGCTATTTTCTCAATTAATATTTATTTATTTATTTCAAGTAAAACTTTAGTATTCAACCATTCAAAAGAAAATATTACATATCAATTAGAACGAGAGGAAATATTCCACCTCAATTAGAACTATATGGGTTAGATCTTGAATTTAGAACTTCCGCTAGATTGACTTCTTTCAAATTGAGGAAAGTCATAGCCTTTGAATCCTTACATAATTTCTATTAATACTATCGGCAGAGTCTTGTCTGTGGCATCTTGTGTTACTTGTAAGTTCTTACTGTGAATGAACTACTGTATCTATCTTTGTTTACAATTTTTCTAAGCCGTATCAGTACTCCTGTAGGTAGCAGAAATGGCTACTGAGTAAATAGGTGATGTCTTTTGAGGTTTTAAGTGGTCATTGGAAGGGTAGCAGCCGAGGGTTAGGAGAAGTAAATCCCTGTTTTGAGTTGACCAAAGTGAGTCGAAGCCTCATAGTAATGGACCCATCTATGGATACTATTCCTCACCTTAGCTTAGACTGTGAGTAGAGTGAAGATGAAGTTGTATCTCTCACAGAGAGATGCTCATCATTTGCACATGATTGTTCCACTTCAGATTCTTCTATCATTCACATCCAGGATAGAAATCCTTCTTCTAACTGGGAACTTCCTTCTATTATGCCTTCTGAAGTATATGATTTAAAGTGGTGGAAATATAAGTCTTCTACCCAAGTTAAACTTTCTTCCATTGATGTTTCTTTCGCTGATAATGAAGAACCTGTACACATAAATCTATTAGAAAAACATCAAATAGATTGGGCAATAAAACAAGGTTATAAATATGCACACCTTGGTGCTATTCGTCTAGGTCTTGGTCATCTGGTCCGACCATACTTAAATGTTTCCTCTTTGTGTGTAGCCGTCGATAACCGTCATCGCAAATTCTCTGATTCCATCATTGGAGGTTTCTCTACACCTTTGCATGAAGGTCCCGCCTTTGGCACAATATTTTCGAAGTATTCTATGAGTCTAGATGACCCACATATTTACAATTTGCTTAAGGCCTATATTCTCCCTCAGGGATTTTCCATGATGAATGGCTCTAAAATCCTTCAATAAAAGAGTCTTGTTTGTGTCCATTTCGGAAATGATACCTTGCCTCCACTTAAGCCTAAAGTTCATGAGAGTTCGCACCTACTCAGCGTGGTGGAGAAAGATCGATCTCAGCAAGCCCAGCCTATAACATTTGACTGGACCAGTATAAGCTATCCCCAGAAATGGGAAGTAAGATACAATGAGCTTAGAAATGTCGAGTTCATGAAAAATGGAATGACCAAACAACCCCTTACATCTGATAGACAGTCGATTTCTTTCAGAATCCCTGCTACTCCCGCCCCTACTTTTTCATCTCCCTTAATAAGATCTTCCTCAGTCTCTTCCACCTCGTCTGAGAGAAGAAATAATAATCATTCTTCTTCTGAGTTACAAAATCCTGAGACCCAGTCCTTTACAGGTCTCTATGACTCTGAACATAGAGGGCAACATGGTAACTACCTAGCATGCCGTAAAATCCTCCAAAAGCTCCAACATTATAAGAAGACCCTACTCTTGGAATGTTTACTCTCCCTCGCCAAAATAACTCCTATGAAGCCACCTCTCAAGGAAAGAAATCATATTTTCCTGGTCGTAATATGCCTGATGTTCCATTTAGGCAATACTCCTCTGATGGTGCTACAAAGAAAGAGTTTTTACCTTATAGGTCCTCTGGCGCAGATGAGTCAGCCTCAGATGAGACTAAATTAGCCAATTGGGGTAATATGCAGTCTAAGTTAACTGCACAAAATTTGGATGACATGGCTCGAGATCTCCTCGAGATCAAAAGCTCTGTTTCAGCAGAAAAAGAGAAAGTCGCCATGATAAGTACAAACCTGGAATTACTCAATCATCTCCCAAGTGATTCAGAAGATATTAAAGAATCTGTAGCTAAGGCTGCAGAAAATATTGAGCGACGACTGGCTAAGTTAGAAGAATTGCTTGATCACACCTAGAAGCTGAAACAAAAGGTTCCTGTAATAAACCCTTCTAATTTTTCTATGGAAGAAAAAGGTTATCCAAAGAAAGAACCAGAGAAAAAATTGGAGAGGAGTTGGTCTTTTGGTATGTTCAATGTCCCAGCCATTGAAGAAGAAGAAGAAGACAATAGGCCAGAATTCACATTTGGATAGGATGAAGATCACCTACAAGAGGTCAAAGAATGGATTGGACAATTCAAGTCCTTTCGCCCTGCCCTTGAGCCTAAGTACCTGCAAATGCTTGCTATGCATGAGTATTCTGAGTCATCTATAGTCAACAATCCCCCAAGAGAAAATGTTGATGCCCATATGGCCGATGCCTCTCGAGCCCCAAAGCTCAGTTCTATGTTTAGTATCAATTCCATTAATAATCTAATCTCTTCTATGCCTGAACAACCTGTGATGAACATTCAGTGTCAGACACGAGATGAGATTAAGGATGCTTGACCCTGTTGTACCATTGGTCGCTCTATAAGCGATCACAAGATATGACATTAATAGGGCAACAAATTGGTGAATTGATCATTGCTGGTTTATCTGGACTAGCAAATGACTGGTGGTGAAGACTCCCACAGGAAGCATGCAATGAGATGTTAAATGCTGTTGATGCAGATCAACAGATCCTCCAGGCTCTCGGTTCACAATTCCATGGAGCTGATGATCATGATGATAGTGATCATATGGCTTCTCTCTACATGTCGGCTAGATTATGTGACCTATCACAAGCTGAATCCTATTTCTCCTATATGCAGAAACTACTCATACAGTCCGGGAAAGCTAATGATCTAGCATATCTCAAACATTACCTGAGAAGCTTTCCAGGCCATGTCCCAGACGCTGTAGAGAAATACATGAAAGATGAAAACATTAATTTCCGCAGTCTTTCATTAGCTCAGTTGCATAGTCATATCTTAGAAACATGGCAAGAGCACTGTCTAGCAAAAAGAGTAGATAAAGATTTCAAGAGGCACCAATCAATGTTTTCTCCTTCATTCTGTAAAAATGTTGCTAAAATACCAGAATGGGGATGTGGTGCAAAAGGTCGTGGACATTTACAGGATTGTTGTAAATGTAAGCATAAAATGAAAAAAGGGTTTTATTCAAGCCAGCCCAGATATCATTATCCTAATAAACCCTTAAAATTCAGAAAGAAGTCCAGGTTTAGAAAACCTGCAGATCCACAATCCAGGCCCCGCAAGTTCATCAAATGCAGATCTTAGAGATCTGACAAAGAAGTTTGTTTCCTCTATGGAAAGAAAGGCCACTGGGCTAGTAAATGCCCAAAGAAAAATCCAAAGCCGAAGCTTGCCACGTTCTATCAACAGTTAGATCCACATTTGTGGACTCTACCGACCGCAGAAGAAGAGCCTAATGGTGAAGTCCTCTTCTTACCTTTTGATGAAGATTCTCTTTCTGATACTGATTCAGATTCAGTAGCAGCTTTAGGTCAATTTGGCCCCTCCTCTTCATCTTCTGATATTTCTGATTCCGAGGATGTCCCAAATTTACGTGGGTTTGAGCTGCCTGAATTCGAGTTTTCGCTGAATATGTTCACACTTAGCAAGACTCAAGAGATTGAAAAAAGACTTGCTGCTATAGACCTACAATTATCTACAACGTAGCCTTACCAGTACCAGCTCAGAGCTTCCTTGAAAGAAGAGAAGAAAGAGTTGCTTAAGAAACTTGACAGAGATAAAGGTAAGCAAGTAAGAATTGCATCTCCTCCTGCAATAGATTATAATCCCAGTGAGCTATATAAGAATTATCCAGATGGCCATGATGACCATCAGAAGTACTGGATGGATAGAGAAGCTGCACTCAGATTGCAGATTGAAGAAAAGAGAAGACTGATCAGAGAACTTTGCTTTGACGTCGAAGATCTTAAGTGTGCATTTAAAGTAATTCAAACTGAAAGAGATCAATCCTAAGATGAGGAACTAAGTAAGCATTTTGATGAAGCCATGGAGACAATTGGTCCTAAAAGAAGAATTCCAATCACTCAGAGTAGCTCTCCTCCTCTAGAAGATCCGCACCTTGCAATGCTGTCAGGACCAAAAGTTTTCCTACAAGTCCAGTTCAATCCCGAAGAATATAAATCTTATACTTTAGATTGTATGATTGACTCTGGTTGCCAGGTTATCTTGGCAAAAAATTTGGCACTACCAGCTTACTACTGGAAAGAAACAAGAGATTTAGGTTCTACTATTGAAGGTACATCAGTTTCATTAACAGCCAAAGCAGAGTTATTTCTAGTCCAATTTGGTAAGGTCAAAGATCATGTAACTTTGTACAGATTAGAGAGTATATCTAAAGATTGTATATTAGGTTCCGAATTTATGCATAAGGTTAGTCTTTATTTAGTATATCATAAGAAGATGACATTTACTTGTGAGCTGAATGGTAAAACTGTCACACTTCCTATATCTTTTCAAGGTTCTCGTAAATGTCCAGTCGTTGTACAAAAATCTGTATATAATACTAACACAGAACAGCTTGCAAAGATGGAAAGAAGAAAATAATTCTCAGATGTTCATGGAGAAAAGATGTTAGCTGACATCACTAAGAAATTGAAGAAGAATTTTTGTGCAAAATGTCCGAATGCATTCTGGAAGCGAGAAAAATACTTTGTATCATTGCCACTTGACCCAGCACAGAAAGTGAAACCTATGAAAGCCTCAGCCAGGCTTATGTCTCCTTCTGAAAGAGAATTCTGTGCCTAGGAGCTAAAAGAATTGATGGACAAAGGACTGATTGAACCAGCCAAGAGCTCTTGGGCTTGTCGTGCCTTCGTTGTAAATAAGCATTCGGAGATCAAGAGAGGAAAGCCGAGGTTAGTGGTGAACTGCAAACCTCTGAATGCAGCCTTGCAGAAAGTCAGGTATTCTCTGCCTGATAAAGCTAGTTTATTACAAAGAATAACAGGCTGTGTTATCTTCGGCAAGTTCAACTTAAAGTATGGTTTTTACCAGATCAGGATCAAGGCTGAATATTGTTACAAAATGACTTTCGTCGTTCCGCAAGGTCAATACCAGTGGAAGGTATTACCTTTTGGCATAAATAATGCACCCTCAGAGTTTCAAAAAAGGATGGAGGATATATTTAGAGAGAAACTATGGGCGTTGGTTTTCATAGACGACATTCTAATATGTTCAAAGAATCTTCAAGAACACTTGAAGCATTTGGAGTCGTTCTATGAGCTCTGCTACAAGCATGGGTTAGTACTCTCAGAGAGTAAAATGGAGATCGGAAAAATAGAAATAGAAATTCTTGGTTTTAATTACAGAAAGGGCAAGTTATCTTGTAGAATCATGTCCTTCAAGTTTTCTGTAAGTTTCCTAATCAAATTACTGACAAAACCCAGCTTCAAAGGTTTCTAGAAATCCTTAACTACATTAGACCTTTTTATAAAGGTCTGGCCACTGATATATTGCTTCTGCAGCAACGTCTCAAGAAGAATCCAAAGCCCTGGACAGCAGAAATGACAGAATTAGTTAAGCAGATCAAGAAGAAAGTCTTGATCCTTTCGCCTTTAGCCCTACCTATTGGTAATGGCCAGCTGATAATAGAAATAGATGCGTCTTCATCCACCTGGGGTGGAGTCTTGCTAGAAGTACAGAAAGGTAGAGAATGTATCTGCGGATATGGCTCCGGTTCGTTAAAGCAGTAGAGTTGAATTACCCTTCGAGCCATAAGGATATTCTTGCAGTCAAGAAGACTGTAGCTCATTTCATTCTATTTCTTAAACCAGTCAAGTTTATTATTAGAACTGATCTTAAAATCATGCCTGGTATCTTCAAGAATGAAAGTTTAATGGCAGAAAAAAATAGTCGTATTTTGAAATGGTTTATATGGCTTAGTAAATTTGATTTTGAGATTGTGTATAAACCAGGTTCACTAAATTGCCTTGCTGATATGCTCACTAGGGAGCAAAACAACATTCCAAGTTTAAAGATGTTTTCTGTTGGAGAATCCAGTTCTGGAGCAAGCAAAGACAAAGGTAAAGCTCTAATGACTGAAGATGAGCTCAAATCCAAAGAAGGATTGTTCCTGCTCCCATGGGACAATTCATTACCAGAAGATGTTCGAATCCAGACTCTAGAATATGCATCTATTGATGAAGTTAAAAGATTTCTGCAGCTGACGTTGATTAAGGATATCCAGTCCTCTCCTCTCAAGCTTGAAATCATGGAACGATGGGAAAAAGATGCATTCCTTAGCTTTTCCCATGCCAAGGAAAATTTAAGAGATTGCCGAGAGATGTGGATGGACTTTGATGATATAGAACGAATCTGGTATATTGACATTGGTGATGGCCACTTAACATGGACATCGTACAATTTAATACTCCAGTGTTGTAGAGAAGAACATGAGATCAGTATATGTGCAGATCCTGTAGAGTTGAGATATAATACTACCTGGTCTGTTTGGACAGACATCCTGTTAGACAAATTCTATCCTTGGGTAGATTGGGAGAACCACCATGCCAAATTTATTGCGCACCTAAAAGCAGATATGGAGATAGCTGACAGGGAGAACCAATGGTTCAAATTTAAGCTCCATTATGAAGGTGGACAATATAGACCGTTGGACCACACATTGATCACAAGGCAGAAGTTCATCCGCCGCAGCATAGAAGGCTCTCATATAGAATCACGAGTCACCACCAGAGAGATACCACTCAACTATAGGGTTGAGTCTAAATTCCACGAAGAATTTATCTGTGAACCAAATATGGTATTTCAAGGCTCAGATGTTGAACAATGTTTAGTTCCATTTCTCTATCCGCCTCCAAGTCCAGATAACTCTCCACATCTAGAAGATGCCCAGTTTAATGATTATTCAACAGATGACGAGATCTGAGAATATTTGCAAGGACGTGACCCATACGATTGAAAGCAGTGGTGGGCCATCTTTTCTAAAGGCTGAGCAGGCCAGTTTTGTCCTGCATTGTTTCCATCGTGGGCCAGATTAATGCTCCACAGTATAATTATTCATAGTTAGGAGTGTCATGGGCCAGTTTCTCCACTTTGTTCTTTAATTGGTCTGTCGTAAGTATGAAACCGGGTCCCCATATGTCCCTGACTGATGAAGGGACGAGATAATGATTCTGGCTGTCCCCACGTGTCACCCTGGTTGATTCCTTATTGGCTTATAGGTGTAAGTCAGTGGTAACCGGATGACTGGTTGACCTACAACTATCAATTTTCACTCACCGGGTAACCGGCTTGAGTTTGTATAAATAAGACTCCCGGGCTCATTTGTAAGCATGGGTGTTTTTGAGTTTTGAGTCTGCATTGAGCAAGTAGTCCGCTCTGCAAGTAATAAGTCGGCATTGAGCAAGTAGTCTGCTCTGCTAGTCTAGGTTTTGAGTCTGTAGAGGATTATGCTCTGCGTCTTGGCTTCACTCTACAAGAACGGATCAGAAACTCAGTTTATATCGAGTCTGTAAAAGCGTATGTAAAAGAGTGATATGCTCTGTGTCTTGGTCACGAACAGAGTTTCCATACATAAGAGAACTTAAACCTTTATTGCTTTCTTCATAAATCTTGCGGAATTATACAGAAATGATTATACAATCACACTCATAGTTTTCTGATGCAATCTTATAGCTTTCACCAAGTTACAGAGCATACTCACTTTATAGACACACCTTACAATGACAAGAGAGTCTCTGATGCATTCTTATAGCTCATGGCCAAGACGCAGAGCATATCACTCTTTTATAGATGATTTTACAGACTTGATATAAACTGAGTTTCTGATGCGTTCTTGTAGCGTGAAGCCAAGACGCAGAGCATAATCCTCTACAGACTCGAAACCTAGACTAGCAGAGCATACTACTTGCTCAATTTCGACTTATTAGTTGCAGAGCAGACTACTTGCTCAATGTAGACTTAAAAATCAAAAACACCCGTGCTTACAAATGAGATCGAGAGTCTTATTTATACAAACTCAAGACGGTTACCCGGTGAGTGAAAACTGACGGTTGCAGGTCAACCAGTCATCCGGTTACCACTGACTTACACCTATAAGTCAATAAGGAATCAATTAGGGTATTGGGGACAACCACAGTCATTATCTCGTCCCTTCATCAGTCAGTGACATATGGGGACCCGGTTTCATACTTACGATAGACCAATTAAAGAACAAAGTGGAGCAACTGGCCCATGACAATCCTAACTATGAATAATTACACTGTCGAGCATTAATCTGGCCCACGACGAAAACAATGCAGGACAAAACTGGCCTGCTCAGCCTTCAGAAAAGATGGCCCACCACTGCTTTCAATTGTATGGGTCTTGTCCTTACAGATATTCCCAGATCTTGTCATCCAATGAATAATCATTAAACTGGGCATCTTCTAGATGTGGAGAGTTATCTGGACTTGGAGGCGGATAAAGAAATGGACTAAAACATCGTTCAACATATGAGCCTTGAAATACCAGATTTAGTTCGCAGATAAATTCTCCGTGAAATTTAGACTTAACCCTATAGTTGAGTGGAATATCTCTGGTGGTGACTCGTGATTCTATCTGAGAGTCTTCTATGTTGCGGTGGATGAACTTCTGCCTTGTGATCAATGTGTGGTCCAACGGTATATATTGTCCACCTTCATAATGGAGCTTAAATTTGAACCATTGGTTCTCCCTGTCAGCTATCTCCATATCTGCTTTTAGGTGCGCAATAAAATTGGCACGGCGGTTCTCCCAATCTACCCGAGGACAGAATTTGTCTAACAGGATGTCTGTCCAACCAGACCAGGTAGTATTATATCTCAACTCTCCAAGATCTGCACATATAATGATCTCATGTTCTTCTCTGCAACACTGGAGTATTAAATTGTGCGATGTCCATGTTAAGTGGCCATCACCAATGTCAATATACCAAATTCGTTCTGTATCATCAAAGTCCATCCATATGTCTCGGCAATCTCTTAAATTTTCCTTAGCATGGGCAAAGCTGAGGAATGCATCTTTTTCCCACCGTTCCATGATTTCAAGCTTGAGAGGAGAGGACTGGATATGCTTAATCAACGTTAGCTGTAGAAATATTTTAGCTTCATCAATAGATGCATATTCTAGAGTCTGGAGTCGAACATATTCTGGTAATGAATTGTCCCATGGGAGGAGGAACAATCATTCTTTGGCTTTGAGCTCATCTTCAGTCATTGGAGCTTTACCTTTGTCTTTTCTTGCTCCAGAACTGGATTCTCCAACAGAAAACATATTTAAACTTGGAATGTTGTTTAGCTCCCTGGTGAGCATATCAGCAAGGCAATTTAGTGAACCTGGTTTATACACAATCTCAAAATCAAAGTTACTAAGCCATATAAACCATTTCAAAATGCGACTATTGTTTTCTGCCATTAAACTTTCATTCTTGAAGATACCAGGCATGATTTTAAGATCAGTTCTAATAATAAACTTGACTGGTTTAAGAAATAGAATGAAATGAGCTACAGTCTTCTTGACTGCAAGAATATCCTATGGCTCGAAGGGTAATTCAACTCTGCTGCTTTAAACGAACCAGAGCCATATCCGCAGATATAGTCTCTGCCTTTCTGTACTTCTATCAAGACTCCACCCCAGGTGGATGAAGACGCATCTATTTCTATTATCAACTGGCCATTACCAGTAGGTAGGGCTAAAGGCGGAAGGATCAAGACTTTCTTCTTGATCTGCTTAACTGCTTCTGTCATTTTTGCTGTCCAGGGCTTTGGATTCTTCTTGAGACGTTGTTGCAGAAGCAATATATCAGCAGTGAGACCTTTATAAAAAGGTCTGATGTAGTTAAGGCTTCCTAGAAACCTTTGAAGATGGGTTTTGTTAGTAATTTGATCAGGAAACTTATGGAAAACTTGAAGGACATGATTCTACATGATAACTTGCCCTTTTTGTAATTTAAAACCAAGAAATTCTATTTCTGTTTTTTCGATCTCCATTTTACTCTCTGAGAGTACTAACCCATGCTTGTAGTAGAGCTCATAGAACGATTGCAAATGCTTCAAGTGTTCTTGAATATTCTTTGAACATATTAGAATGTCGTTTATGAAAACCAGTGCCTATAGTTTCTCTCTAAATATATCCTCCATCCTTTTTTGAAACTCTGAGGGTGTATTATTTATGCCAAAAGGTAATACCTTCCACTGGTATTGACCTTGCAGAAAGACGAAAGTCATTTTGTAACGATCTTCAGCCTTGATCCCGATCTGGTAAAAACCAGACTTTAAGTCGAAATTGCTGAAGATAACACAGCCTCCTATTCTTTGTAATAAACTAGATTTATCAGGTAGAGGATACCTGACTTTCTGCAAGTCTGTATTCAGAGGTTTGTAGTTTACCACTAACCTCGTCTTTCCTCTCTTGATCTCCGAATGATTATTTACAATGAAGGCACGACAAGCCCAAGGGCTCTTGGCTGGTTCAATCAGTCCTTTGTCCATCAAGTATTTTACCTCCTGGGCACATAATTCTCTTTCAGAAGGAGACATAAGCCTGGATGAGGCTTTCATAGGTTTCACTTTCTGTGCTGGGTCAAGTGGCAGCGATATAAAGTATTTTTCTCACTTCCAGAATGCATTTGGACTTTCTGCACGACAATTCTTCTTCAATTTCTTAGTGATGTCAGCTAACATCTTTTCTCCATGAACATCTGAGAATTCTTTGCTTCTTTCCATCTTTGCAAGCTGTGCTGTGTTAGTATTATATACAGATTTTTGTACAACGACTGGACATTTACAAGAACCTTGAAAAGATATAGGAAGTGTGATAGTTTTACCATTCAGCTCACAAGTAAATGTCATCTTCTTATGATCTACTAAATAAGGACTAACCTTATGCATAAATTCAGAACCTAATAACAATCTTCAGATATACTGTCTAATATGTACAAAGTTATATGATCTTTGACCTTACCAAACTGGACTGGAAATAACTCTGCTTTGGCTGTTAATGAAACCGATGTACCTTCAATAGCAGAACCTGAATCTGTTGTCTCTTTCTAGTAGTAAGCTGGTAGTGCCAAAGTTTTTGCAAAGCTAACCTGGAAGCCAGAGTCAATCATACAATCTAAAGTATAAGATTTATATTCTTCGGGATTGAATTGGACTTGTAGGAAAACTTTTGGTCCTGATAGCATTGCAAGCTACGGATCTTCTGGAGGAGGAGAGCTACTCTGAGTGATTGGAATTCTTCTTTTAGGACCAATTGTCTCCATGGCTTCATCAAAATGCTTACTTAGTTCCTCATCTCAGGATTGATGTCTTTCAGTTTGAATTACTTTAATGGAACACTTAAGATCTTCGACGTTAGAGCAAAGTTCTCTGATCAGTCTTCTCTTTTCTTCAATCTGCAATCTGAGTGCAGCTTCTCTATCCATCCTGTACTTCTGATGGTCATCATGGCCATCAGGATAATTATTATATAGCTCACTAGGATTATAATCTATTGCAGGAGGAGATGCAATTCTTACTTGCTTACCTTTATCTCTGTCAAGTTTCTTAAGCAACTCTTTCTTCTCTTCTTTCAAGGCAGCTCTGAACTGGTACTGGTAAGGCTGCGCTGTAGATAATTGCAGGTCTATAGCAGCAATCCTTTTTTCAATCTCTTCAGTCTTGTTGAGTGTGAACATATTCAGCGAAAACTCGAATTCAGGCGGCTCAAACCCCCCTAAATTTGGGACATCCTCAGAATCAGAAATACCAGAAGATGAAGAGGAGGGGCCAAATTGACCTAAAGCTGCTACCTAATCTGAATCAGTATCAGAAAGAGAATCTTCATCAGAAGGTAAGAAGAGGACTTTACCATTAGGCTCTTCTTCTGCGGCCAGTAGAGTCCACCAGTGTGGATCTAACTGTTGACAGGACGCTGCAAGCTTCATCTTTGACTTTTTCATTGGGAATTTACTAGCCCATTGGCCTTTCTTTCCATAGAGGAAACAAAATTCTTTATTAGATCTCTGAGATCTGCGTTTGATGAACTTGCGGGGCCTGGATTGTGGATCTGCAGGTTTTCTAAACCTGGACTTCTTTCTGAATTTTAAGGGTTTATCAGGATAATGATATTTGGGCTGGCTTGAATAAAACCCTTTTTTTGTTTTATGCTTAATGTTTTTATCTTTCATGTATTTCTTGACAGTGTCTAGGGCATGGCCTGGAAAGCTTCTCAGGTAATGTTTGAGATATACTGGATCATTAGCTTTCCCGGATTGTATGAGTAGTTTCTGCATATAGCAGAAATAGGATTTGTCTTGTGATAGGTCACATAATATAGCCGACATGTAGAGAGAAGCCATATGATCACTATCATCATGATCATCAGCTCCATGGAATTGTGAACCGAGAGCCTGGAGGATCTGTTGATCTGCATCAACAGCATTTAGCATCTCATTGCGTGCTTCCTGTGGGAGTCTTCCCCACTAGTCATTTGCTAGTCCAGATAAACTAGCAATGATCAATTCACCAATCTGTTGCCTTGTTAATGTTGGATCTTGCGATCGCTTATAGAGCGACCAATGGTACAACAGGGTCAAGGCATCCTTAATCTCATCTCATGTCTGACACTGAATGTTCAGCACAGGTTGTTCAGGCATAGAAGAGATTAGATTATTAATGGAATTGATACCAAACATAGAACTGAGCTTTGGGGCTCAAGAGGCATCAGCCATATGGGCATCAACATTTGCTCTTGGGGGATTGTTGACTGTAGATGACTCAGAATGCTCATGCATAGAAAGCATTTGCAGGTACTTAGGCTCAAGCACAGGGCGAAAGGCTTGAATTGTCCAATCCATTCTTTGACCTCTTGTAGGTCAGCTTCATCCTGTCCAAATGTGAATTATGGCCTATTGTCTTCTTTTTCTTCTTCAACGGCTGGGACATTGAATATACCAAAAGACCAACTCCTCTCAAATTTTTTCTCTGGTTCTTTCTTTGGATAACCTTTTGCTACCATATCAAAAGTAGAAGGGTTTCTTACAGGAACCTTTTGTTTAAGCTTCTGGGTCTGATCAAGCAATTCTTCTAACTTAGCCAATTGTCACTCAATATTTTCTGTAGCCTTAGCCACAGATTCTTTAATATCTTCTGAATCACTTAGGAGATGATTGAGTAATTCCATCTTTGTACTTATCATGGAGACTTTCTCTTTTTCTGCTGAAACAGAGCTTTTGATCTCGAGCCATGTCATCCAAATTTTGTGCAGTTAACTTAGACTACATATTACCCCAATTGGCTAATTTAGTCTCATCTAAGACCGACTCATCTGTGCCAGAGGACCTATAAGGTAAAAACTCTTTCTTTGTAGCACCATCAGAGGAGTATTTCCTAAATGGAACATCAGGCATATTACGACTGGGAAAATATGATTTCTTTCCTTGAGAGGTGGCTTCATAGGAGTTATTTTGGCGAGGGAGAGTAAACATTCCAAGAGTAGGGGTCTTCTTATAATGTTGGAGCTTTTGGAGGATTTTACGGCATGCTGGGCAGTTACCATGTTTCTCTCTATGTTCAGAGTCATAGAGACCTGTAAAGGACTGGGTCTCAGGATTTTGTAACTCAGAAGAAGAATGATTATTATTTCTTCTCTCAGACGAGGTGGAAGAGACTGAGGAAGATCTTATTAAGGGAGATGAAAACGCAGGGGCGGGAGTAGCATGGATTCTGAAAGAACTTGACTGTCTATCAAATGTAAGGGGTTGTTTGGTCATGGTATTTTTCATGAACTCAGCATTTCTAAGCTCATTGTATCTGAATTCCCATTTCTGGGGATAGCTTATACTGGTCCAGTCAAATGTTACAGGTTGGGCTTGCTGAGATTGATCTTTCTCCACCACACTGAGCAAGTGCGAAATATCATGAACTTTAGGCTTAAGTGGAGGCAAGGTATCATTGCCGAAATAGACACAAACAAGACTCTTTAATTGAAGGATTTTAGAGCTAGTCATCATGGAAAATCCCTGAGGGAGAATATAGTCCTTAAGCAAATTGTAAATATGTGGGTCGTCTAGACTCACAGAATACTTTGGAAATATTGTGCCAAAGGCAGGACCTTCATGCAAAGGTGCAGAGAAACCTCCCATGATGTCATCGGAGAAGTTTCGATGGTGGGTATCGACGGATACACAAAGAGGAAACATTTAAGTATGGTCGGACCAGAGGACCAAGACCTAGACGAATAGCACCAAGGTGTGCATATTTATAACCTTGTTTTATTTCCCAATCTATTTGATGTTTTTCTAATAGATTTATGTGTACAGGTTCTTCATTATCAACAAAAGAAACATCAATGGAAGAAAGTTTAACTTGGGTAGAAGACTTATATTTCCACCACTTTAAATCATATACTTCGGAAGGCATAATAGAAGGAAGTTCCTAGTTAGAAGAAGGATTTCTATCCTGGATGTGAATGACAAAAGAATCTAAAGTGGAACAATCATGTGCAAATGATGAGCATCTCTCTGCGAGAGATACAACTCCATCTTCACTCTACTCACAGTCTAAGCTAAGGTGAGGAACAGTATCCATAGATGGGTCCATTACTATGAGGCTTCGACTCACTTTGGTCAACTCAAAACAGGGATTTACTTCACCTAATCCTTGGCTGCTACCCTTCCAATGACCACTTAAAACCTCAAAAGACGTCACCTATTTACTCAGTAGCCATTTCCGCTACCTACAGGAGTACTGATACGGCTTAGAACAATTGTAAACAAAGATAGATACAGTAGTTCATTCACAGTAAGAACTTACAAGTAACACAAGATGCCACAGACAAGACTCTGCTGGTTGAAGTTCTCTTATGTTTGGCAACTCTGTTTGATCCTAGGAGTAGTTGGAATTAGAGCCAGCAGAGTCTTGTCTGTGGCATCTTGTGTTACTTGTAAGTTCTTACCGTGAATGGACTACTGTATATTTCTTTGTTTACAATTGTTCTAAGCCATATCAGTACTCCTGTAGGTAGCGGAAATGGCTACTGAGTAAATAGGTGACATCTTGTGAGGTTTTAAGTGGTCATTGGAAGGGTAGCAGTCGAGGATTAGGCGAAGTAAATCCTTGTTTTGAGTTGACCAAAGTGAGTCGAAGCCTCATAGTAATGGACCCATCTATGGATACTGTTCCTCACCTTAGCTTGGACTATGAGCAGAGTGAAGATGGAGTTGTATCTCTCGTAGAGAGACGCTCATCATTTGCAAATGATTGTTCCACTTCAGATTCTTCTGTCATTCACATCCATTATAGAAATCCTTCTTCTAACTAGGAACTTCGTTCTATTATGCCTTCCGAAGTATATGATTTAAAGTGGTGGAAATATAAGTCTTCTACCCAAGTTAAACTTTCTTCCATTGATGTTTGTTTTGCTGATAATGAAGAACCTGTACACATAAATATATTAGAAAAACATCAAATAGATTGGGCAATAAAACAAGGTTATAAATATGCACACCTTGGTGCTATTTGTCTAGGTCTTGGTCCTCTGGTCCGACCATACTTAAATGTTTCCTCTTTGTGTGTAGACGTCGATACCCATCATCGAAACTTCTCTGATGCCATCATTGGAGGTTTCTCTACACCTTTGCATGAAGGTCCCGCCTTTGGCACAATATTTCTGAAGTATTCTGTGAGTCTAGACGACCCACATATTTACAATTTGCTTAAGGCATATATTCTCCCTCAGGGATTTTCCATGATGACTGGCTCTAAAATCCTTTAATTAAAGAGTCTTGTTTGTGTCTATTTCGGCAATGATACTTTGCCTCCACTTAAGCCTAAAGTTCATGAGAGTTTGCACCTGCTAAGCATGGTGGAGAAAGATCGATCTCAGCAAGCCCAGCCTGTAATATTTGACTGGACCAGTATAATCTATCCCCATAAATGGGAAGTCAGATACAATGAGCTTAGAAATGCCGAATTCATGAAAAATTCCATGACCAAACAACCCCTTACATCTGATAGACAGTCGAGTTCTTTCAGAATCCCTGCTACTCCCGCTCCTTCCTTTTCATCTCCCTTAATAATATCTTCCTCAGTCTATTCCACCTCGTCTGAGAGAAGAAATAATAATCATTCTTCTTCTGAGTTACAAAATCCTGAGACCCAGTCCTTTACAGGTCTCTATGACTCTGAACATAGAGGGCAACATGGTAACTGCCCAGCATGCCGTAAAATCCTCCAAAAGCTCCAACATTATAAGAAGACCCCTACTCTTGGAATGTTTACTCTCCCTCACCAAAATAACTCCTATGAAGCCACCTCTCAAGGAAAGAAATCATATTTTCCTGGTCGTAATATGCCTGATGTTCCATTTAGGAAATACTCCTCTGATGGTGCTACAAAGAAAGAGTTTTTACCTTATAGGTCCTCTGGCGCAGATGAGTCCGTCTCAGATGAGACTAAATTAGCCAATTGGGGTAATAAGCAGTCTAAGTTAACTGCACAAAATTTGGATGACATGGCTCGAGATCTCCTCGAGATCAAAAGCTATGTTTCAGCAGAAAAATAGAAAGTCACCATGGTAGGTACAAAGATGTAATTACTCAATCATCTCCTGAGTGATTCAGAAGATATTAAAGAATCTGTAGCTAAGGCTGCAAAAAAGATTGAGCGATGACTGGCTAAGTTAGAAGAATTGCTTGATCAGACCCAAAAGCTGAAACAAAAGGTTCCTGTAAGAAACCCTTTTACTTTTGCTATGGCAGCAAAAGGTTATCCAAAGAAAGAACCAGAGAAAAAAATGGAGTGGAGTTGGTATTTTGGTATGTTCAATGTCCCAGCCGTTGAAGAAGAAGAAGAATACAATAGGCCAGAATTCACATTTGGCCAGGATGAAGCTGACCTACAAGAGGTCAAAGAATGGATTGGACAATTCAAGTCCTTTCGCCCTACCCTTGAGCCTAAGTACCTGCAAATTCTTTCTATGCATGAGCATTCTGAGTCATCTACAGTCAACAATCCCCCAAGAGCAAATGTTGATGCCCATATGGCCGATGCCTCTCGAGCCCCAAAGCTCAGTTCTACGTTTGGTATCAATTCCATTAATAATCTAATCTCTTCTATGCCTGAACAACCTATGTTGAACATTTAGTGTTAGACATGAGATGAGATTAAGGATGCCTTGACCCTGTTGTACCATTGGTCGCTCTATAAGCGATCGCAAGATCCGACATTAACAGGGCAACATATTGGTGAATTGATCATTGCTGGTTTATCTGGACTAGAAAATGACTGGTGGCAAAGACTCCCATAGGAAGCACGGAATGAGATGCTAAATGTTGTTGATGCAGATCAACAGATCCTCCAGGCTCTCGGTTCACAATTCCATGGAGCTGATGATCATGATGATAGTGATCATATGGCTTCTATCTACATGTCGGCTAGATTATGTGACCTATCACAAGCCGAATCCTATTTTTGCTATATGCAGAAACTACTCATACAGTCCGGGAAAGCTAATGATCTAGCATATCTCAAACATTACCTGAGAAGCTTTCCAGGCCATGTCCCAGACGCTGTCGAGAAATACATGAAAGATAAAAACATTAATTTCCGCAGTCTTTCATTAGCTCGGTTGCATAGTCATATCTTAGAAACATGGCAAGAGCACTGTCTAGCAAAAAGAGTAGATAAAGATTTCAAGAGGCACTAATCAATGTTTTCTCCTTCATTCTGTAAAAATGTTGCTAAAATACCAGAATGGGGATGTGGTGCAGAAGGTCATGGACATTTATAGGATTCTTGTAAATGTAAGCATAAACCGAAAAAAGGGTTTTATTCAAGCTAGCCCAGATATCATTATCCTGATAAACCCTTAAAATTCAGAAAGAAGTCCACGTTTAGAAAACCTGCAGATCCATAATCCAGGCCCCGCAAGTTCATCAAACGCAGATCTCAGAGATCTGATAAAGAAGTTTGTTTCCTCTGTGGAAAGAAAGGCCACTGGGCTAGTAAATGGCCAAAGAAAAAGTCAAAGCCGAAGCTTGCAGCATTTTGTCAACAGTTAGATCCACACCGGTGGACTCTATCGGCCGCAGAAGAAGAGCGTAATGGTGAAGTCCTCTTCTTACCTTCTGATGAAGATTCTCTTTCTGATACTGATTCAGATTCAGTAGCATATTTAGGTCAATTTGACCCCTCCTCTTCATCTTCTGATATTTTTGATTCCGAGGACGTCCCAAATTTAGGGGGGTTTGAGCCGCCTGAATTTGAGTTTTTGCTGAATATGTTCACACTCAGCAAGACTCAAGAGATTGAAAAAAGGCTTGCTGCTATAGACCTGCAATTATCTACAAGGAAGCCTTACCAGTACCAGCTCAGAACTTCCTTGAAAGAAGAGAAGAAAGAGTTGCTTAAGCAACTTGACAGAGATAAAGGTAAGCAAGTAAGAATTGCATCTCCTCCTGCAATAGCTTATAATCCCAGTGAGCTATATAAGAATTATCCTGATGGCCATGATGACCGTTAGAAGTACAGGATGGATAGAGAAGCTACACTTAGATTGCAGATTGAAGAATAGAGAAGACTGATCAGAGAACTTTGCTCTGACATCAAAGATCTTAAGTGTGCCATTAAAGTAATTCAAACTGAAAGAGATCAATCCTCAGATGAGGAACTAAGTAAGCATTTTGATGAATCCATGGAGACAATTGGTCCTAAAAGAAGAATTCCAATCACTCAGAGTAGCTCTCCTCCTCCAGAAGATACACAGCTTGCAATGCTGTCAGGACCAAAAGTTTTCCTACAAGTCCAGTTCAATCCCGAAGAATGTAAATATTATACTTTAGATTGTATGATTGACTCTGGTTGCCAGGTTAGCTTGGGAAAAACTTTGGCACTACCAGCTTACTACTGGCAAGAGACAATAGATTCAGGTTCCGCTATTGAAGGTACATCAGTTTCATTAATAGTCAAAGCAGAGTTATTTCCAGTCTAGTTTGGTAAGGTCAAAGATCATATAACTTTGTACAGATTAGACAGTATATCTAAAGATTGTATATTAGGTTCCGAATTTCTGCATAAGGTTAGTCCTTATTTAGTAGATCATAAGAAGATGACATTTACTTGTGAGATGAATGATAAAGCTGTAACACTTCCTATATCTTTTCAAGGTTCTCGTAAATGTCCAGTTGTTGTACAAAAATCTGTATATAATACTAACACAGCACAACTTGCAAAGATGGAAAGAAGCAAAGAATTCTTAGATGTTAATGGAGAAAAGATGTTAGCTGACATCACTGAGAAATTGAAGAAGAATTGTTGTGCAGAAAGTCCGAATGCATTCTGGAAGCGAGAAAAATACTTTGTATCACTGCCACTTGACCCAGCACAGAAAGTGAAACCTATGAAAGCCTCAGCCAGTCTTATGTCTCCTTCTGAAAGAGAATTCTGTGCCCAGGAGGTAAAAGACTTGATGGACAAAGGACTGATTCAACTAGCCAAGAGCCCTTGGGCTTGTCGTGCCTTCATTGTAAATAAGCATTCGGATATCAAGAGAGGAAAGCCGAGGTTAGTGGTAAACTACAAACCTCTGAATACAGCCTTGCAAAAAGTCAGGTATCCTCTGCCTGATAAAGCTAGTTTATTACAAAGAATAACAGGCTGTGTTATCTTCAGCAAGTTCGGCTTAAAGTCTTGTTTTTACCAGATCGGGATCAAGGCTGAAGATCGTTACAAAACGGCTTTCGTCATTCTGGAAGGTCAATACCAGTGGAAGGTATTACCTTTTGGCATAAATAATGCACCCTCAGAGTTTCAAAAAAGGATGGAGGATATATTTAGAGAGAAACTATGGGCACTGGTTTTCATAGACGACATTCTAATATGTTCGAAGAATCTTCAAGAACACTTGAAGCATTTGCAGTTGTCTATGAGCTCTGCTACAAGCATGGGTTAGTACTCTCAGAGAGTAAAATGGACATCGGAAAAATAGAAATAGAATTTCTTGGTTTTAAATTACAGAAAGGGAAAGTTATCCTGCAGAATCATGTCCTTCAAGTTTTCTGTAAGTTTCCTGATCAAATTACTGACAAAATCCAGCTTCAAAGGTTTCTAGGAAGCCTTAACTACATCAGACCTTTTTATGAAGGTCAGGCCGGTGATATATTGCTTCTGCAGCAACGTCTCAAGAAGAATCCAAAGCCCTGGACATCAGAAATGACAGAAGCAGTTAAGCAGATCAGGAAGAAAGTCTTGATCCTTCTGCCTTTAGCTCTACCTAATGGTAATGGCCAGTTGATAATAGAAACAAATGTGTCTTCATCCACCTGGGGTGGAGTCTTGTTAGAAGTACAGAAAGGCAGAGAATGTATCTGCGGATATGGCTCCGGTTCGTTTAAAGCAGCATAGTTGAATTACCCTTCGAGCGATAAGGAAATTCTTGCAGTCAAGAAGACTGTAGCTCATTTCATTCTATTTCTTAAACCAGTCAAGTTTATTATTAGAACTGATCTTAAAATCATGCCTGGTATCTTCAAGAATGAAATTTTAATGGCAGAAAACAATAGTCATATTTTGAAATGGTTTATATGGCTTAGTAACTTTGATTTTGAGATTGTGTGTAAACCAGGCTCACTAAATTGCCTTGCTGATATGCTCACCAGGAAGCAAAACAACATTCCAAGTTTAAAGATGTTTTCTGTTGGAGAATCCAGTTCTGGAGCAAGCAAAGACAAAGGTAAAGCTCCCATGACTGAAGATGAGCTCAAAGCCAAAGAAGGATTGTTCCTCCTCCCATGGGACAATTCATTACCAGAAGATGTTTGAATCTAGACTCTAGAATATGCATCTATTGATGAAGCTAAAATATTTCTACAGCTGACATTGATTAAGCATATCCAGTCCTCTCCTCTCAAGCTTGAAATCATGGAACGATGGGAAAAAGATGCATTCCTCGGCTTTGCCCATGCCAAGGAAAAGTTAAGAGATTGCCGAGAGATATGGATGGACTTTGATGATACAGAATGAGATCTGGGAATATCTGCAAGGACGCGACCCATACGATTGAAAGCAATGGTGGGCCATCTTTTCTGAAGGCTGAGCAGGCTATTTTTGTCCTGCATTGTTTCTGTCGTGGGCCGGATTAATTCTCCACAGTGTAATTATTCGTAGTTAGGACTGTCGTGGGCTAGTTGCTCCACTTAGTTCTTTAATTGGTCTGTCGTAAGTATGAAACCGGGTCCCCATATGTCACTGACTGATGAAGGGATGAGATAATGACTCTGGCTGTCCCCACATGTCACCCTGGTTGATTCCTTATTGACTTATAGGTGTAGGTCAGTGGTAATTGGATGACTGGTTGACCTACAACCACCAGTTTTCACTCATCGGGTAACCGGCTTGAGTTTGTATAAATAAGACTCTCGGGCTCATTTGTAAGCACGGGTGTTTTTGAGTTTTGAGTCTGCATTGAGCAAGTAGTCTACTCTGCAAGTAATAAGTCGGCATTGAGCAAGTAGTCTGCTCTGCTAGTCTACATTTTGAGTCTGTAGAGGATTATGCTCTGCGTCTTGGCTTCACGCTACAAGAACGCATTAGAAACTCAGTTTATATCGAGTCTGTAAAAGCGTTTATAAAAGAGTGATATGCTCTACGTCTTGGCCACGAGCTATAAGAAAGCATCACAGTCTCTCTTGTCATAGTAAGGTGTGTTTGTAACGTGAGTATGCTCTGCAACTTGGCGAAAGCTATAAGATTGCATCAGAAAACTATGAGTGTGACTGTATAATCATTTCTGTATAATTCCGCAAGATTTCTGAAGAAAGCAATAAAGGTTGAAGTTCTCTTATGTTTGGAAACTCTGTTCGATGCTAGGAGCAGTTGGAATACCAACATTGTATTTGTTACTACAACAATTATAAACATTGCCATAGTAATTATTTTTGTCTTTGTTGAGTATGTTGTTTATTTTGGAGGTTGGCACCACTTATAATCAAAACAAAAAAATATTTTATGACTTTAAAGTCTAAGTTTTACCCTTGTAATTATTAAAATAAATTATGAATTAAAATAGCAACATAATTTATTATTGTTGTTGTTGGTTGTGGTAGTGTATTAAAAACTAAGTTGATGAATGTTTACTTTATGAATAATAGATTGACGAGAGAAATTCCTTACCTATAAATTTATTTAATTATATTGATGTTAGTAAATCCTCCATTATTTATTAATATTAATTATTTTAACAATCAAAATCAATTATGAACTAGAATAGCATTAGTGCAGTACAATTTGCTTTTTTTCATATACAAGAGGAAGGGGGAAAACCAACTGAACTAATTATTTCAAGTGTTCATTATTTATTTATGAAGTATTTGAACAATGTGTTTAATTGAAAAGAGCATATTTATATGGAAAATATAGATATATTACAATATTTATATTGTCATTAATATTTTGTTTCATCTATTAATTTATGTTAGGGCATGGAGGAATCAAACCACCATCGTCCTGCTTGTAATGCAGGTGCTTTTCCATTGAGCTAGCACCCTTTACAACATGAGGGGAGAGGGACTGTGTTAACACCTAGATTACACATTTATAATCCTCTGTGACAAATCAAAATGAAGAAAGTCTTAGACTTTGATTCTTTCAAAATGATGAAATTCTTAGACTTTGATTCCTTACATAATTTCTATTAATCTTATCTATAGTTTGAATTAAATGGTAAGTTGATTAAGTTTATGTAATGCCATTAATATTGTATATGTTACTATGATTAAGAAATTGAATTATAATTTGATATGGTAACTAGTACATTGTTGGTGTTGAGTTCCTATACTAGTAAAATGTTGGCACAATTTTAGAATGACCCATTTAAAAACTATTTAATGACATAATACAAAAGTGTTTGTTACTGTAACAATTTTAATTCTCAACATAACAAGTAATATTGTATGTGTTGAGTATCATTTTGTAATATATTAGAAGGTTGGCAACATTTTACAAGTGACAATAAAAACTATTATATATTAAGTGTTACTATGCTAAGTTGATTATTTTAACGATCAAAATCAATTGTACGTTAGAATAGAAATATAATTTATTTATATTAATATTATTTATATTTTCTAATATAAGTTAAGATCAATGATTATATCACTAAAAATAGATTGTAGAATATTTTTTTGCATATTATTATTAAAGTTATTTAACGGCATTAATAATAAATGTGTGTTGCTATTATTATCTTGGAATTTCATTTAATTGAAATTATGTTAACTAATGTGTCTAGGTTGAGTTATCATACTAAGTCTAATTTTTTTTTTAGTATGATGTTTTATTTTTGGAAGTTGGTAGCACTTGATAGTGGACAAGAGAAAATATTTTATGACTTGGAGTAAAATGGGTTTTATCTTAGTAATGACTAAAATAAATTATGAATTAGAATAGAGACATAATTTATTATTATTATTGTTGTTGGTGGTGGTGTATTAAAAACTAAGTGGATGAATGTTGATTTTATGAATAACATATTTATGTGAGAAATTTTACCTATAAATGTATTTAATGATATACTTTGATTATCATTCATATTTATATTTACGTATTAAAACAAAAGTCATCAATATTTGACTAGTGAATTATTAATAATTTGTGTAAGAAATTTCTTACATGATATAAAGTTATTTAGCAACATATTAATATTGTGTTTTGACTATTATTAACTTATGTAGTATTGACATTAAATGTTAATACTTGGATATTGATTTTCGGGATTAAGCTATGTGAAAGATTTTCAAACCATAATGAATTTTACATTGTTCCCCCGACGATCATGCATGGAGTTCCCACTTGAAATGTTGGTTGAAAAACTCTCTGACAACTTAATCCAAAAAATCATTCACAATGATAACAAATTGTGAAAGCCTGCACTCTGAAAATGTTACTACTTTGTCTTTGTTGGGTATAAGATATTGCATTAGTACAAAGTTCACACCACTTTAAACTCTACATAAGAAAATATAATATTAATTAGAATGCAACAGAGTAGAACAATTAAATTTATATCAATTATAATAACAAATAATAGGGAAAAGTCACTTCAAACCTTATTGCAAGTGCCTAACATTTATTCATAGAGGAAGTCTAGAAGATCTTTTAAGATTGATTATTGAATCACATTTGATCTAGTGACATGTTGAGTTTATGTAAAAAACGAATTGAAAAGTTAAAAATTGAATGGTGTTGTCTAATTCACATAAAGTACTATCACATGAATTAACATAGAAGTTGAACCAAAATTTTCATATTAGTAAATAATATAAAATTCATCAAAAAAAGGTTTGAAGAGAATATTTGATATACAACAAACATTGAAAAGTGTTTCTTCTATTATATTAATAACTCGTTCAAAGAGAAAATTACATTCATGAATCATCTCCACCTAATCTCCTTATATTCAGTCAAACAAATCAATTACAACTTGTACACCACATTTATTTATCGTAGTCTTCCTGCAATCTTATTTATTTTGCATCCATGCCCAAACTATGGTATTAACTATAATAGTTCCAAGTCGTGTGTCATCAAGGTTTGGTACCCAATATTGTTCTAAAATTTTCCCTTGTATTTCACTGAACTAGGCTTCCATCAATCAACATTTACATGAAGAGTCTCACTTTCATCAATCTGGAAGATATATGAGGTGGTTTTTTCCATCCAAATCATCTCTCCTTCATCCTCAGTTCATGATCTAACTAGCAACATATTTCCTTTCTCAACTTAAATCATAGGATTGAATCTTGGCTTCAGCTTGTTGCACTTGGGTCCAACATATACCAGTTCATCCGTCACATTATCAAAATCTCCATCCATAATACTTATATTACATGCAGTGCATTTCGATCAGCATTAAATCTCACATGGATTAAATTGTCTTTATGATGCAATGTATTTAACGATAATGTCTAACATGAATTAAAGCGAACATGATGTTACTACTTAATGATTGATTTTCTGGATTAAGTTATGTGAAATCTTTTCGGTCCACAATGAGTTTTTCATGGTTCCTGTAACAAGCATGGGTGGAGTGTCCACTCAAAACGTTGGTCTGAAAAACCTTCACACAGTTTAATCCAGAAAATCAATCACAATGATGACAAATTGATAAAACCTGGACACTCAAAATGTTAGTACTATATTTATTGAGTATAAGTTAATATACTAGTACAAAGTTGGCACCAGTTTAAAGTCTACATGAGAAAATATAATTATGAATTTGAATGCAGCATAGTAGTGCAATTAAATTTATATCAACTATAACAACGAATAATAGGGAAAATTGACTTCAAACTTTATTGCAAGTGCCTTACATTTATTCACAAAGCAAGTCTATAAGATTTTTTAAGGTGCATTCACATAAAGTATCATCACATGAATTAACATTGAATTTATACCAAAATTTTCATATATGTAGCAAATAATATAAAATTCCTCAAAAGGTAGCTTGAAGAGAATATTTGATATACTGCAGACATTGACAACTTTTCCTTCATGTATATTAATTAGTCATTCAAAACACAAAATTACATTCATGAATCATCTCCACCTAATCACCTTATATTTTCTCAAGCAGATCAAGTATAGCTTGAGGATGAAGATTTCCACAGTTAATCATAATGACAAAGAGAGTTTATGGAATTAAATTGTGTGTTGAAACGTCCCTACGTTTCGAGTGGACACTCCACCAATCATCACGGGAACAAAATGAAAAGGTCAAAGTGGTATTGAAGAGAGTGAGCAAAAGATAATAATAAATAAGGTAAAGGTTTTGTACATGCATTAATAAATATAATTATGCACAATTGATATAGTGAGATGTTGTGTTGATCTAAAAGACAAATTGAAAAGTTAAAATTTGAATGGTGTTATCTAATTCGCATAAAGTATCATCACATGAATTAACAATGAACTTGAAGTGAAATTTTCATATATGCAGTAAATAATATAAAATTCCTCAAAAAGTAGCTTGAAGAGTATTTATTATACTACAAATATTGAAAAAGTTTCTTCATGTATACTAAAAGTCATTCAAAAAGAAAAATTGCATTCATGAATCATCTCCACCTAATCTCCTTATATCCGCTCAAACAGATCAAGTACAGGTTGTACACCAAATTTATTTATCTTGGTCTTCCTACAATCTTCTTTGTTTGGCATCCATGCCCAAACTATGGTATTAATTGGAATAAATCCACGTTTTGTGTCATCAGGATTTGGTACCCAATATTGTTCTAAAAAATTTCCCTTGTATTTCCTTGAGCTAGGCTGCCATCAATCAATCTTTACATGAAGGGTCTCGCTGTCATCATCCTGGAAGATATATGAGGTAGCTTTTTCCATCCAAATCATCTCTCCTTCATCCTCATTTCCTGATCTAACAAACAACATCTTTCATTTCTCAACATCAATTCTAGTATCGAACACTACTACATTTTGACTAAAAATCCGACGGCCGTATTGTCGGATTTTCGACACTTCCCTGTCGCATGTACGACACTATGATTTTTTTTAAGCGTCGGAAACTTTTCGTCGGTTATCCGACAGTTTTTGAAGCCGTCGGTTAAGCGACAGTTTAGTTTACCGTCGGTTAAATAGAAAGCGTCGGTTATCCGACATTTAATTCCGATTAAATTAAAAAAAAATCCTTTGCATGCTGTCGCTTAACCGACGGAGTATGAAACCTAAACGTCGCTTAATCGACGGGATAAAAAAAATTATATAAAAAAATCCTTTGTATGCCGTCGCTTAACCGACGGATTATGAAACCTACACGTCGCTTAATCGACGGGATAATAAAAATTTATAAAAAAAATTGTTCAGCAGGTGTCGCTTAAGCGATGGGTATGAATGTTTTTTTAAAACTGGCTGTCGCTTAAGAGACGGGTATGAATGTTTTTTTAAAACTGGTTGTCGCTTAAGCGACGGATATGAATGTTTTTAAAAAAAAAATAGGAGAGGATTACCAGGTGGAAAATTGAAAAGCCCATGTGCAGTAGCACCAATCCACTCTCCAAGATCTTTAGCATTTGCAAGTGAAGTGGAAAGCGCAATAATACAGATACGATTTTCAATTTGGCTTGAAATATACCTCATTCTAGATACAATTAGCTCTAGGATTGGACCACCCTCTCCTCCAATTAAATGAAGTTCATCCACAATGAAAAGGCTGACTTGCTGAACCAGTTTGCACTGTTTCCATCTCCAAGACAAAGCATCCCATTTCTCTGGTGTGCTTATTATTATCTGGCCCTTTTCAAGGAGCTTCAAATCAGTTTCAGATTCACCTGTCAGCTCAACTACTTTCAGTTCCAATCCTTTGCCAAATTTCTGCTCCTAGTCCTGATATCGCTCTTTGGCAAGAGCTTCTATAGGAGCAATATAGACACATCGAAATACACTGTCTGTGCCTTTTTGATGCAATCGTAGTAAATCAAACTCAGCACAGATAGTCTTACCGCTACCAGTAGGTGCTGCAACTAAAACATTATCATCTGAGTTATAAAGCATAGTAAATACCTGAGTTTGAATAGGATTAATGAAGTGTCTAAACTGTTGATAAAGTGCTTCATATGAGGGATTTCTTAACGCAGACATAGGAAGTGGCTACAAGTCTAGCAACTCAGTTGGAGGTGGGTATTTCTCTGGCAAAATAAGATGTCTAAACGAAACTGGCAATATTGTCTGTGACCCTAACCACTTATCAGATACAACACGAATAAAGTACTGGGGAGGAAGAGGTTCATGGATGGGGACAGTGAAGCTCAGATGATGTTCATCTTCAACAAACTGCATTTTTAACATAAAATATTCATGATGGAGTATATATTCACCATCATTGTCTTCTACTATTATCCAAAAAGGTTCCACATGTCCATGAATCTTTTCATCCCCCTGAAAATCTGGAGTGATAGTTAGTTCTACTTTCAATACAGTTCGTGTTATTGGTTGGACACGAGAAGAAAGATCCAACTTTGGAAACTGATGGACAAATTTATGAATGCTTTTACCCATATTTGGAAAACGAATGAGCTCCCCAATCTCTTGAGCAGAGAGATCATAG